>JBAMJR010000009.1:2280000-2637500 GCA_038501785.1 Myoxocephalus aenaeus
AGTCCCTGAACTGAGTTTTCTTTTAGCCCTAATCAGCCAATAACCATTTCCTTCCTCCTATAAAAAGTAAATCATTGGACTGATACAAAGCTATGTGATCTGTAACGCCACGCAGCTTGCTTCCTGTAAAGCAAGCATGATGTCATTGCAATGTCATCATGTCCCACCATTTTAAAGATGCAGTATTGTTAAAGGTTGTAAAGGTTTTATGACAATGAAGATTGATCTCCCCAGAAACCATTATGGAAAACGACTAAATGCTGTCGACATAACTTCACACTCATGAAGGTCACAAATCCTTTGATAATAGTAAGTTCATTTTCCAAACACACTTCTAAGTCAGTTGAAAAAGTTTAGTTCACACACCCGTCTAAACATGTCGGATCTGTTTTCATAGTTGAAACATGTCATAGCTCAAAACAAAGATGCTTTATAACTGAAACCAAGTTTTTAGGACTCACTTGTAGAAGCTCAAGGGCAATTTTCTACCCCATGCAGAGATATGCAAATACATCTTCTCAACCAGTAACTGCTGTCATGAGTTGATCAATGTTGGTTGCAGATGTTCTCATAAATCAAACTCAAAATGTAACTTGAAAAAGTAATGTAAAAACACCACACAAAATATTAACCTAGAAACATAATTAAGCATAACACTTGAAAACATTCTTTTTCCAAAAAATACCATTCTTCTTCAGTTGTTGATGCTGGTACTATATAGCTTCAACCTGTCAGAAATACACTTAAATGTAATATGTTAACATGATATTCCACACGAGCGCTGTCATCCCGTGGCAGTCCTTGAATGCCTCGTGATCTGGTGCCGGTCCCCTCTTGCCCAAATGCATAAACGCAGCTTGAGCTGGTTACAGTTCAAAACAACAACAACAACAGTTGACTTCATTCAGTTTGGACCAATTTTCTATTATAAAAAGGCTTAACATCCTCAGAGGGACAGGTAATGCTCAGTAATTGTTTCAGTGATTAGGCCACTTAGTGAGAACTGTGGATTAAAATCTGTCAAGTTTTGTGGATGGTGGTGAGTGTATTACAAATAGCAGCTTCTGCAATGAATAGAATATGTCAGCCCTCCACTTTAAGCTCAGGCCCTTTGGATTTGCTGTATAAACAAACTTGTCTTGCCTGCGGATAACATTTACAATTGCACTTTGACACTAACTCGGCAGCACGACTGCTTGAATTAATTAAGAGAATTAGCATAAAAATACGGCGATCAGGGGCTGCAAGAGCAAAGTTCTCTGGTGATGAGAGTTCATCACTGACTTTAATGTCTCTAATTGTTTTTGATTTGCTGAGTAAGATCTTGATTGGCTGTAATTGAGAGACTGTTTTCCTGGTTGCTCTCTTGAGCCTCTGGCAAGATGCAATACTTCAGCTTATCTCCTGAAAGACACAGTTGATGATTACAAGTTGATGAGCATTCATCTTAAATGTCTTGTAATGTGTTTAAAATGCATGGTGGTCAATGAGCAAATCAAGCTATTTATATGTTGATACTTTTTTTAGATGTGATATAAAGGCACTCAACATGAATATATTTGTCCTGAATATGCTAATTAAGTTGCTAATTATTCTCTTTTTAATCAGGCACTTAGGTTTCCTGAACACCAGCTTTTAATTGAAAGGTCACAGGAAGTACGGCGTGTTTAGTACTAGTTAATTATTACACGCATATTCTTGTGTTCATGACTTGCATGCACGCATAAGCACACGTACGCCCTGAAAAGTACAAAGACATAATTCAGCCTCATGTGACTTCAGTTACTCAGGTCTGATGAATAGAGAGCAGTTATATGCAAAACATAGAGTGTCTAGACTTGGGGAGGCGTGGGGGCTGCCTTTAACGCATGAAGAGGACGGTCCTCACAGCTTCACAGACTTTTGACGTGATAATAATAAACACTCAAAGAAGTCACTGTGAACTGAAATATCACGACAAATTATTAAGCATTAAATAGTGTCTTGAAATATCCTAATTTGTTTCTTGCAAGGATCATAATGTATTATAATTCCCATAGTAGTAATTCATTCTTGGTCGTTGTTTGCAATAAGTAAAGTAAAAATGTATTTTACAATTTTTGTGTGTGTTGGTCTTGCATAAATGTAATGATATAACAATATACACTTATAGTAACTTAAAATCCCATTATAATGCATTATCTATTCATTAAGTATGGCGATTATAATACACTATAAACATAAATAAAAGTATTACTATTAGGATTAATACTTGTAAAATATTGTATGTGTTACGATTGTTGTAATAAGGTATTATGAATATTTACGAGTGCTTATAACTATAATTATACAGTGTTATAAGCAGATTATAACACATTAAAAGTATGTTTGGAATGCCTTATATAGGCATAGGCATCATAGAAAGTATCAGACTTGTCTTCTCACTTCTGTCTGTTTGATGCAGCGGCATTAACGCGTTGCATGTGTGTTAAACCACCACATGGTGGAGCCCTGCACCAAACTAACACGGCACAGGCCAAAACACTACAGGGACACCCGGACCAACTGAGAGGCTTCTTGATGCTATCCTCGATGGAAGGGAAGTTTGTGTGTCTGTCTTTCTTATAAAAACTAAAAGCCTTAATCAAACTTGTGCAAATGATCTAGCACCACTATACCACTTTTCACTACAGAAATTGTTGTTTCTCTTATTGTGTGTGTTTTAACCTAAACAACTTCAGTGCATGGGGCACCCGTATGTGCTTTCGTGGATTTGTCAACAATTCTACCCCTTTTTCATCTATCAACTTTTCCAAGATTGTATTTTTCTATGCACAATGGACCTTCATCTATGTCTCCTTTCATCCCTAAAATACCACATTCTAGGTTTATAGTACGTTTTATGTGTTTGATGTGTTTATATAATCCATGTGTATTGCAATTTCTTAATTTAAATCTTGAAAGGTTACTTGATATCTCCTGCTTGAGGATCTCTTTCACTGTGTTTCTCTGAATTACTCTCAGTGAGTCTGAGTTCTGAGTGGTTGTTGTTTTGTCTAGCTTGATTCAACAGCTGCACGGGACAAAAAAGGAAAAAAGAAAAACAGCCTCAGATCTCTCCTGCACTAAATCACACAACTGGGAGACAGGAGTTTCTAATTTTGGAAACACCATATTTTCGCATTGGATCTCAGGAAATAAAGCCATCAGCTATTTAGTGCCTTATAAACCAAAGAAGCTTCAGGAAATGATCAAGCTGGTTCTATAGGGAGATCAACGTGTATGGTAGATGGATGGAAGATGGTGTTACTACAGCGAATACTGGACCAACACACAACAAGAGAATAGATTCAGGTGCACATTTGTATGTGTGTTCTTGCATCCGCATGTGTGTTGGTGTAGTACTGTTGTTCATGTAGTGCTTGCGCTCTTCATGATATTCTCCATTAAAGCTGTTTTAGCGGGCGTGGTTCTGTCACTCACCTCTTCTTGACCAATAGGATGGCTACCAGCACCAGCAGTATAAAGACGAGAACCCCAGCACTGATCCCAGCGATCTTCACCACCCGATCCGTCTGTTTAGCCGGGTCAGGAATGACTTCTGGCTCCTCTGTCGCGCCTATAACATTTATAATGCCAATAAAACATCAATACTGTGGATCAAACATTATATCAGCTTTAACAACAAGAATACTACGGTCATTGTTGATTATTTTGTAGTATTAGGTGTGGACACAAGATCATAATACATCCCCATTTGTTAAACATTGGAGTATCTCCAAGATGCAAAGTGAAAAGAATGTTTGCTTCTGGCAACATCTTGAACTGCTGCAGAAGAGTAAGAACCCCAAATTAAGGATAAGAAAAGTAGTTTTTTTGTATTTGTAGCTCTCACTTTTGTCTTGTTTTCTTTCTTGAGTTCACAGAGTTAATGATTGTTGGACAGCAGAAGTTGAAAAACGTAACACGGTAACCTCTGAGATATCACTCAGCGTTGTGAGCTTGAGGTTGCTATGTTATCATGGTGGCTGTTGGAAATGTGCTGGCCATCTAGTGAATATATGTGTATAAAACATCAAGTTTGCGGCATATTTCTTTTAATTGACAAGCAAAACTGTTATCTGTCAATACTAATCTACAGTAGAAGAGGGAGATTCTGTTTTTGTTTAGTCAGAAAGTTGCTCTCTTGCACTGTAAGCCTGTTATACAAATAATGGATACTTGCCACTATTTTAAGTATTTACGCAACCCTGGGTCACTAAAGGCTGGAAACATATTCCACCCAACAGCCTCAGGAATTATGTTTTTTTTCTCTCAAGATGTCTTTACAAAATGCCCTGACGTCAGGAAAGTGGTGAGTGTGATAAGGAAACAAATCCCATGGAGCCAATTAAACAGGAAGGTTTAATCATTCCTCTGCTAAAGATCAGGTAAATATCAAGACTCTAAAAATTGTGCCAACACAAATGGCAACACAAATGCCATGGCAACTGTCATTAAGGATCCAAATATACCCAAAAGTTTCTTTATAACTCATAATTAACAATACATTCTCCCACACCAGTCGCTTCTTACAGTTCATATATGCACCTTTCGGAGTATGTGTTTCACAGTCGGCATCAGGCAGGTTTAAAGCAGTTATTAGTTTGAGCAACTCAAAGAAATAAGAACGTTACACACTCTGCCATCCGCCACAGCCGTACTTTGAAGTAAATGCTAACAAGAGAAAGCTAACATACTCATAATGACAAATGAGCATGTATAATGTTTACCATGTTCAACATCCTAGTTTAGCATTTTATCATGCTGAGGCTGAAATCAGGGATCACCAAAGTCATCCTGAGGGGGACATGAATGTCGGTACAATGTTTTTGCAGATTAATCTAGTAGATGGTGAGTGATTTCACAGGATGAAATGTTGACTTTCTGGTGGCACTAGATTAAAAGCCAGAGGCTACACAAAGTCATCCTTTGGGAAACATGGATAACTGTACCAAATGTCATGGCAATCCATCTCGTGGTTGAGATATTTCTGTTTGGACCAACTGACTGACATAAGCACGACGTCAACACGGCTAAGAATCATCCATTAGAAAGGAGTTAACCATTTTACATTTACATTGTAAGGATAAAGTCCTGTAAAAAGGCAGTAACAGAGTAGCAGTGGATGCTGACTATGTTTATCCCTGGTCAGTGTTGGCAACAAACGCACCGATTTCATCTTCTCATTCATTTGGTTGAATCACCTGATGGTGAATGTACTCAACCTGTGATCTCTCTACTCTACTCGTACTCCTATTCCCAACTGCAAACACGCTGGAAATGAAATACACAGACACAAATAAATAAATGTTCATTTGACTGTGTGTCTTGCACTGCGCAATTCAGGTCATCATTGGAGTCATGCTCTCATTGGGAAATGCTTTTGAAATGCAATTTGCCTGTCGCTGTCCTATGTTTCTGCACCAATGTCACAGTATATTACTTGTACTCAAACTCATTTCTGTTCCTGATGACTTCAGAGAATTGTCTGAACTCCCTGATTTCGTCTGCTTGGAATGTAATTCACAAATGACGTTTCAGACGGAGTGCACGCCGTAGCGGAGATTTAACCATGTTGATCATGCACGGAAAGTCAACAACAAGAGAGCCGGCATCTGTTTTTCATGCGCCTAAGCTTAGTGATCTGATCCCATAACGCCAGAGTAGTCTGTCCAGCAACGTAAGAACATTATCATGCATTACGATAATCCAAATAATCCAACACAAAGACATATGCACGTAACTCAATATAATGCAATACATCTTCCAATGCTAAATATCAACACGATAAACATAATCTCTCTCTATCTCTTTATCTCTCTCAGTATTTTTGACCCTAACATTTTCATTTGTTATGAAATGTTTCTGCTGCTGAAATCCTTGAAAGGTCCCCGTCATGGAAAAAACATGGAACTCAGGTTGATCGATGAAGCATGAGCAGTGGTGTGTCAGCTGAAATGCTTTGAAAGGATGAGATTGACGTTATTCTTTATGTTTCCCCATTACCAGGAAATTTCATAAAAAGTCTGGAGCACTCAGCTTTAAGATCTACAGTAAATATATAGAACCCAAGTCACAAATATATGTATTCATAAAAAATAAAGCTAAAACGCAGGGCACTGTAGTGATAATATAAATCGTTATATTCTGTAGATATTCTTCATTTCATTATTCTTCTGTCTATTAGAGTTCAGGTTGTGCAAGGTCAGTTTAACAAATACTTTCTGTGAGAAGTTTCTGTGAGAACAGTCCGGTTGTCTGTTCCTCAAGGTTCCACGCTCTGCACTACAACACTCACACCTGTTTATCAGTATATTGACATTAGGGAAGCAGACTGGTCGTTGCACGTTCCAGCCCTGTGAGAATAGATGAGGACGCGATTCTCCTCCTCTTAGAAAGGTTAGAGCCAATAGAAATGTTAGATGTTCATGACGGAAAACCGTGTATTAAAGAGCCGAACTTCCGGCTGTTCGGGGTGTTTTTTGGATGGTCAACCTGCGTGTTGACTGGACGACTCCCTGCTATCGCGATTGCAGCGCTTGTTACTCTACTTGTGATCAAGGAAAATAAATTCAGAGAACGAGAGAAGTTGTTTGACTAAGTTCTTCCGGACGCTACACCAGGCATCCAATAATTAGTACGCATTAACAGTAGTTCATAGAAAAAGGGGACTAATTGAGTATTTGTTGGGGACTATTTTCAGCTGCGGATGAATACACATGTAGTGTACGGCCGCAGAACAATGCATGTGGGGTTGACTCAAAATACAATACAGTGCCCGCAGTCATGGGAATAAAGCAACATGTCGACCAGTGCAACGTGTGGCTCAGAGATGCTTTTTAAAATAGTTTTTGGTTAACAATGGGGCTCCATAGCACAGAGGAATAAGATATATCATGCTTTGGCTAAACATGCAATAATTAGTATATACTTATGTACTTAAATCCTAGTTGGTTTTGGTCTTTTCATGGGACTTTCTGATCATGAGAAAACTATAGAATATTATCAGTCTTATTCTTTGAGGTTTCTTTCATGAAGACAAGCTTCATGAAATTGGGAAATACTTTATATGAATCAAAGATTATTACCCAAACTTGAGGACACAATTCTTCGGAGATAAAATTAAAAGGGATACTAATGTTAGAGTTGTGAAAAATGAAAAAAAAAACACGTGTGTTTAAGTTATGAGTTTGTGGAAATAAGATCGGCTAACATCCATACCAGCTTCAAAAATCCAGTATGGGCTGGGCTGTAGTTACTTTTGCAGTTAAAAATAAATCGAGGTCAAAGGTTGTTTTATGTTAAACAAAGTTGGCTTTAACGCCAAATCATGTTGCATTCATGACTACACACTAACTGGTTTCACCTACTTCCTTTTCTAATAACTGTCATTTCAGTCAATGGGTAAAGGACATCAAAACATGACAAAAAAGAAAAACAACAATCTTTAAAAAGGCTCTGAGTCCCAAGACCTGACCTCATAATGTCGGCGGTAGCTCTTAATGTCTGTAAAAATTATCCAGGTCAGTACACTAAGATTCACAACTCACCCACACAGTTACAAACACACACACACACACACACACAAAACACCCTGAGGCAGCAATGACAACACACAATACCCCAGATGACCTAATAGGACCACCATCGCTTAATCCTCCCTCCCGGATGCACGGTTGAGTGCACACATGCAGAAGGATGGAGCGAGAAAGGAGGGGACGCTCGTCTCAACGCTCTGTCCATTAGCCCATCTTTCTGCCTTATTAAAAAAAAAAAAAGAACTAAAATAAGTTCAGCTTCACTAAGACCTCCTAAGGCTCGTGTCATCTCTTTCTAGCAGCCTTTGGAGAAGCAATTCTTGAAATAAGACGACACTGGAAACACAGAAACCTCCCACATTTTCTCTTATTTCAGAGCGGAAACATGACACCTTGCAGGCACAGGAGGGGTTGAACCACTCCTTGATCTATCCCATGGGATCCATTTCCTAAGAGCCTATAGGCTCACACGTCTCGTTCACATTGAACTCCGCGACCTAACGAGAAAAAAGGTGAACAATGCCAGTTCCTTTCAACTTGGTTCTTTTATAACTTAGTTGTTGTTTCATTTTATAGGGACAAGGACATGGCATGGAAACGTTGCCTCACACCGCACTGTTCATCCTCGAAGCTACTTCACAGTGTCTGTCCCTTGATGGGTCTTTATAAAAGATGCACAAATCAATCAGCCGTGATGATTCATTCTACAATAATTACGGATGATTGAGCTGCAAATTATGCCACTTTTACTGTCTGGTTTTATGCTTCTTTGGCACTAGAGGGTCAAAGCAATGACCGCCAGCTGAGTGCAGAAAGTGATCGCAAATACCCACCCTTTTTTTTAAACCACAATAACACCCATATTGCAGCAGGACTAAGAAAACTTGCAAGCGCAACATTCAAGGAACACGATGACTTCTGTAAATATGACATCAACCATTAGTTTGGCCTTTTATCTCAAGCATATTGTCTTAAATTGTGTATAAATGTCAACACAATACAATGCAGGCCGAGGCCAAGGAATTAATTAAATTAATACAATCAGCTAGTTTATTAATTATTGCTGTCTGTTCATTACTGGTGACAGTTTCGGTGAAAGGGTTAGTCAATTAAATGATTAGCCGATTGACAGAAAATGAAAATCGAAAATCAACTAATCATATCAATCCCTTTCCAAGCAGAAAAACTAAATCACTAGTTCACAATCAATAGGCTTGTTATGTTTTCATTTGCCCATTTGCTTTCTAGTTCTGCATTACTTAATGAAATAAAACACTAAAATGACCTCACTGTTCTTTGAAGATCAACACCACCAGCCACCAGGATTGTCAATTTCATTGAAAACATATTAATGTATTTTTCTGTTGATCCTACATCTTACTTTGATCCATCAGCTGCATTTCTAAAAATCTTTCCTGAAAACACTGTGTGTGCATTTGTGTGAGTGAGTGAGTGCGTGAGTGAGTGAGTGAGTGTGTGTGTGTGTGTTTGTGTGCGTGTGTGTGGTTGCCCGGGGATTAAACCAGACTGATAATCTTTCAACATATGGCTGCTGGTAAAAACATGATATTGAGACTGTGTGCACATACAGGAACTAAATGTGCACACAAATACTGAACATGAACATGTTTTCGCTCTCTAACATGCAAAACATGATCGATCTTGTGTTGAGTTATAATGTCCCCACTAATACGCATGAAACAATCATCAAAACAATCATTAAAATCAGTCATAATATTAAATATCAGATTATCAACAATCATTCAGGGACGATAAGCAACTTAACGACATAAGATAAGCATAGTTGACCAGGCATAAAAATACATTAAATTAGTTTAATATCATCACTGATATACAAACATTTATTCTCTAATTTTCTCAGCAGCCAAATTCTGAAACATGTGTGCCAACTGACTTGTATCTGTCACGTTAACACTGATGTGGGGTCTTTTTACAAAAACAGACAGTTCTTACCTTTAGTAGCAAGCCTCAGACACTGTGTCTTAGTTTCCTAAAGACAAAAAAGACACATTAAGAGGAAAACCTGAATCCCGAGTCCACACACCATAGCATGAACTAAGAGAATGTGACTTTGTATGTTAACTACTGCACATATGTATTTACAGTACAAGCAAAAACAAGTGGGGCATTTTCAGTTGTCTGCATATATTGTGTGTAAGTACTCTCAGATGTCATAACTGCTTGCAGTTGGAAGCGGTGATGTAGTTAAAGTGTAATTAGTGTCTTTGAATGTGTACATACATTATATTTATCCATAGCAGCAAGCAGGTGCGCAATACGAGTTGACTGTGTGTTTAGTGCTTCTTGCCATGAATACATATTGACATACCCTCTCCGTGCTGCTAACAGCTTGAAGGTAGATGTTGTAGTTCTTTCTCGGGGCCAGAGGAGGATTCCAGAAACCCTGGGAATTAAAAGAAATAAAGTTAAATCTATAAGAGGCTAAACATACGTAGATTGTCAGCTACTAATTTCACTTATTATATCTGCAAAAAACAGAACATGTTTTATTCATCCATTTGTTACAGGATCTTAACTATCTAATTGTTTGAGAAATAGGCTTACTTGCTTTCTTGCAATCAGTTAGAGGAGAAGATTGATGACACTCTCATGTCTATATGCTCAATATGAACATTAAATTGTAAAACTGTTTCTGATCTCACAAATAAACGTGTTTCCCAAAATGTTGAACAGTTCCTTTAACAAATTTCAATTCAACCTGATGGAAATATTTTGTTGCTGCCATTCTATTTGTGCTGATCCAGGATCCAGGAACCTTTTGCAAAGACATTTTTTGTTTATTTTTTCACCATTTTCTCATGAACTACTGCGCTTGCTTAAATAAATAAATAATGTCACATGCATATGGTATAGTTAAGAATAAACCCCCTTGCTTTAAGGTATATTATAAAAACTCAAGGTAGCTCTAACATAGGTTCCCTCTTGTCTGTTACCTTTTTTCCTGTGAGGAAATTTAAGCTGCATTTTAAGCTACAAGTTTACTATAATTTGATTTATCTTTTCACCTGACGTGTGTGCTGCACTACACACATAATCTGTTGCTCAGATGAAAAGGCTTGCCTGATATGTCTTGTTGTCTCCAACAGTGAAGGGGAGCGGCTCAGGCAGGTTGCTGGGGGACAGCTGGGCGGCATAATAGTATGGAGATCCACCGCTAGACGCACTGTGGTAGGAAACTGGGACCTGAGACAGAAGATATATTTACATTAAAATATGTCTATAAATATGCCTTACAAATACAATGTCAGTCAGTTAAACTGGAATTTTTGTCTGCATATAAAAGGTCTGCTTTATATGAGTTGGGACCTAAATGTCCAATGGTCTACAGAGCCAAATGGTGGCTATCTACTCTAAGATGTATTTGTTGTATTAGTTAGAATGTGTAAGATAGCAAATAAATACATATAGATGAGATATATTAGGCTGTAAATGCATGGCTTGTTAAGGGCATGTATGGAGAAGAGATTTATAATCACCTCATAACAGTCAGAGGAAGCTTGACGACGTGTCCGCTGAGGATTCACTTCCTCAACGACAATCTGGTAGGCACTGTAGACGAGAAGAAGATAACGTAAATACATCATTAAATTATTCTTTGTTGATACAGTAATACACCGTGATTAATAAAGTATTATAACTAGAATTGCCAAGCAGTGATGTTGCAGTTTACATCCATGTCTGTGTAAAATTTCATTATGATTTTATCATATTAGACATTTGCATGAAATTGTCACAATTAGCAAATTATTTTTCTGAGTTATAGTATACAACGTGTTGTGTGTGGTCACAGTGACATTTGACCACTAAATTCTAATCAGTTCAACCTTGAGAGCAAGTGGACCCAAAACATAATGCCTCCACCCAGTTGTCGGAGGTTGAATAAGGTTAAATAACATGGAGGTATTATTATTATTATTATTATTATTATAATGACTGATTGTACTATAATGCATATGTTCAAGCGTGACCACTGCATCATTCACAAACATATTTACAAAAAATAACTACTTGATGTTGTATATGTTAATGCTTTACATTATGGAGAAAACTATGCAAGTACAAAATACAAACCAATTACATGCTAAAAGCTCTGGACTCCAGACAAATATAGGATGTTTGTGACCAAATCCAGGTTCTGGGTATGTACTGTATATGTGTGCAGTACCTGATAGGTGCTCCCTTGGCCTGGGCAGGTTTGAGCAGGATAGTGATGGTTGTTGCAGTTTCATTCAGATGGGCCTCTGACCCATCGTACTCATCTATTGTCGGGGCTGGAGAAAGAGCACGAGTCTGTATTAGTTACCACGTATTACCTTACTGACTATCTAAATATGATATAGAAAAAAAAACGTGTGACAATAAAACATATAAAAATGTTCTACCTGAAATATTAGTAGTCACGTTGAGTGTGGCTGCAGGGCCGAACCCTTTGGAGGTGGATGCGCGTATAGAGAGCTGGTACGTGACACCTGGGTGGAGCTGGGAAAACAGGTGATGTGTGGCGTTGGAGGGCAGGACTGTGAGTCCCGGCCGCTGGAGAGGCACCGAGGGGTCAAATGAACGCACACCACTGTAGCTGATCTGAGGTGAGGCAGAGAGACAGAATCACAGTTTATACATTTCCCCAAGAAGCTGAGTGATAGTTTGTCTCCTCCAACAATTACTGCACCCAATGCTTCTGCTTATAGTACCTCATATTGTATGATGACTCCGTTGGGCTCAGCTGGTTCCTTCCAGTAAAGAAGAATTCTGTCTTCAAATGGAGTGGCTCTTAGTGACTGACTGGGAACGGAGCCTGGAACTGTTAACACACACACACACACACACACACACACACAATAATAAAATGCTCGTAAAAATAACAGTAAAAAGTTGGTCCTCCAGATAAAGGAGTCCCTTGTAAAAGTATACCAACAACAGGAACACACACAGAAATTACTTTCCTGAAATGTTTATGTGTTCCCAAGTGAAGAGTTTTCTTAATTTCAATGTGGCTTTGCCAGAAAATAACAGCAACAAAGGTACATCCTAGTTTTTTGATTTGTTCTACTGGCCAGCTGTGGCCTGTTGCGTCACCTAAATGTCAAACTACTTGTATATTTAAGCATTACAGCATTAGAAGCCTTCACTTTTTTTCCCTCAATGCCTTTGCACACCAAGTCCATATTTTTCATATGCGTTTAAAACTCCATTCAATAAAAAACGTTACACACAGAACCTTACAATGCATTATATTCTATGTGTTGCAATACATGACAAAAATTGAATAAATTACGTGGGGGCAATGGATAGCGCTAGTCCCTCCCTGGCCAATTGGTGAATTAATTTTATTAGCAAGACACTATTGTTAAATTGCCTAGAGCACATTCACTCCTGTCTAATATTTCGTACAATCGTTGTTTTGTGACCATCCCCGATTACAAGATGTTCTCAATCTCCTGCTACAATCTATCTTTAACTGTTATTTTGGAAGTTAACATTCATACGATACATAAATATAGATACAAATGGAATCGCACCATCTTCATCAGTTTGTATGATGGTCTCGTCACTTTCTTTCCTTCCCTCTGGATTGGTCAGAATCATCTTCAGACTGACGTTGGTGTAGGGCGGCAGGTTTCCCACCAGGTGACGTGGTGCTGAGAAGAAAAAGAAAAGAAAAACAACATTATATTGTTATGCATTTAGGCCTGCAGCTAACAACTATTGTTCTTCATATACATTCATTCATTCATTCATTCATTGGTTATTGGTCTAGAAAATGTCATGTTTTGTACGAACAACGTCTAGAAACTAAAGAAAACGATATATAAACAGAAAATCAGCAGCAAATACTTTAGATTTGAATACATTGGAGATGCTGGAACTGAGCGATGGTTTACATTCGTATTTGAAAAATTAACATAAGAAAGTAATCGATTATCAAAATAGTTATGACTACGTTTCTGTCAATTTGTGTCAGATCCACAGTAGCGCGCATGCCATTGCAAGTGCAGGTAGAATATATTTCCACCAACATTTGGTAACTAGTTTTGAAAGACTACTTAAATATACAATATATATTGTGCTGCATATATTTTCAAATGTAATTTGATGCCCTTTTAATCAGTGTTTCTGACATTAAGACCAGAAACAAATTACTCCTTGTGCTGGTATACTGCAAATCCCACTGAGAATCAACATCCCAGAAAAATATGCTAACATTGCAAACATTAAGTAGTCCCCTAATGGACTACTCCATGATGACTAGTATCCTTATTATTCAGTATTTCAGCACCAACATGAGGTGTTGTCAGTCAGCTTCATTTGTATTGGTCAACTAGTTGTGGGAAAACAATTTACTTTAATAAACCTACCCATAAGGCAGCCTCTACGAATTACATATTGCAATATTTTAGAGTGTCATATTCAATGTAAAACAGAGGAATAAGTGAAGGTAACAAAGCCTGTAGTAACAGTTAAAGTGAGTGTTACCTTTCGGGTCCATGTCCAAGCAGTCAGCTTTGCTGCGATTGCTAGCAGTCATATAATGGTAGCAGATGGTGACGTTAAAGGTGTGACAGCGAGTGATGTTGTAGCCCAACGACTCCCAGTCCACTGCGATCAGACGAGACCTGGTCTCCGCAATCTTTAGCCTCTTAGGAGTCCGCATCGGTTCTTCAGAGAAACAGGAGAACACAGGGAAAGAACATCATGAGTTATCTCAGTAACCCAACAGATCATCGCCATATGTGAGACTGGAGCATTCTGATCATCAATATGCTGTCAGAAAATGATCATCACTCTTTGATGACTCACGGTATTGTGAAAGTACCCTTTAGTGAACTGTATATTATTATTGCGTGAGAGGCAATTGTACTTTGCATAGCCAAAAAAAGAGCAAGAGTGCAGAGTGAACATTTTCTCCACGATTTTTTTACAAACATCTACTTCTTCCTCGCTGCCATTCAAACATTCCTCACATGCATTAACTTCAAGAGGCACGTCTTTGGTTTACATCTTTTATGTGAAATCAGAACGGTTATTGTCAATAGAATCTACCTTCTCTCCAGCCTGCCCAGGGCTTTAATTACCTTAACTGGCTCATTTAACTGAATCAATAGGTCCTTCAGAACCCACCCACCTCTATACAAACACACACACACACACACACACACACACACACACACACTCAAAGAAAACACAGCAAACTCATCTGCTTCCTGCCAGCTCATATCAATCCGCTCTATTTTAGGCACCACATACTCATGAGATTTGACTCCATTCAACAGTATGGTGGAGATCTACCTGGAAGCCATTTTCTGTAGAAAAGCTAAACGCTTTGATTATGTTATAAGTCTTGATCCACAACAGTATCTAGTTATTATAGCTATCAGATACATGTATTTAAGTAAAAAAGTTCAATATTTCCCTCTGAGATCTCATGCGTTAGAAGTATAAAGCAACTTGAAATTGAAATTCTTCCAACACAAGCCAAGTTGAAAGGAGGTTTACTAAAGTGTTTGTTTTTCCGTTAACACAAGATGATTTGATATTCTTTACAGCTGAGAGGGCAATAGCTTTAATCAGCCCCAGCCAATGAGAAATATGCCTTCATTAACTCTCATACTGATCTCGCAGATTGGCTCTGGACATCCCCAGACAAAAGTGGAATCTATTACTGGGCAACCAGAACAAATGTAATTAAAAGTTGTGTTTATTGTTCCCCGTCATAAACTGACTTCATTCACAGTGATAGTAATTCTATCACCTGTTGATGGTCCATCCTCCTCACTCTTTCTGTAACTCACCTGCTTCCCTATGTCCTCCCTGGATCTTTTTTAATAAAAACAGCTCACCTTAAATAGAGAGGCAAGTCTTTTCTCTGGGTCTTCCTCTCTCAGAGGAGACAACACAAGGACACGAACCTGTCGCTTCTTCTGACAACCCATTATCTGCCTGTCGCTCACACGCGCGCTCACACACACACACACACACACACACACACACACACACACACACACACACACACACACACACACACACAATCTCACACTCGGTTATTACCCAAATACACACGCGCGCGTGCGCTGCAGGATGTGACAGAATCCAGATTAAATCTGTGCAGAGCACGTAGAGGTGTGTGTGTTTGTGTGTATGCGTTCGCCTCAATAAAACTTCTCATAATAACAATGCATCGTCAAGGACAAACGCCCTCACACACAGGGTTGTAAGCGAAAAACAAACATGTTGACGTTCGCTAAGTCATTTAGATGTAAATAGCTCACTAATAAAGAGACATACAGACATGAGAAGGAAAGAAAGAAAGAAAGGTTGTGAAGACACCCAGGCAGGTAATTGTCTGCTGAGCAAATATTATTGCTCAATTGTGTGATGTGTGTTTGCCTGCGTGTGTGTATGTGTGTGCTAATAGCATAAGGGTCAGAGCATTTCATTTTTGCTTCAACCTGTTATTGGATGGTTGACATTTAAATAGAGCGAGACCTATTGCTTTCTCTGCCTGTCTCTCCCTCACTTGTCTTGGTCTCTTCCTCTCTGTCTGTCTTCCCGGTTTAAATCAATACGTGTGATCCTCGCCATAAACTTTGCTATTTGGAGACACACACACACACACCACACACACACACACACACACACACACACACACACACACAGGGCAGTGTAATAAATTGTATTGATTTGAGGGTGTCTTGATATTAACACTGCTTCACAGTGAGACATGGAATTCAAACAAAAATATATGACTAGCTGCCTGTCTCTCTCACACACGCACACGCACGCACACACACACACACACACACACACACACACACTTCAAAACTCCATTCCCGTCCTGACCCACAATGCATTGCTGCTTATCTGGGTCTATTTACTGTAGGGAGTGAAAGGTAGTAGAGAGCAAGGTGGGAGGAGAGACAATGCGAGAATATGAACAAATAGAGGAAAGAAATTATTATTTTTAAAACATCAGGAGGGCAAAGAGAGTAGCACAGAAAATGAGTGAAGAAGAGCATAAAGACAAAGCAATGCGTGGAAAAATGAAACTGGGGCCGGAGGGAGCGAGGGACAGATTAAAAAAAAAAGAGCAGAGAGAGAGACAGATGAGAGAGGGAAAGAATAAGGCCGAGAGGAGGAACGGGGAGAGACGATAACTAGTTTGGAACGTGGCCAGAGTCAAGCGGGACCAGGTCCAACGGTAAACCACAGAGGCTGCCTTGTCCCTTTCCCCTCCTCCGGTAGACACACAAACGGCTGGATTCATGTTGGAACTAAAAGGCTTTGTTCTCCACAGATGGAGCTTTGAAAACCACAACAATACCAATAAACACCAACAATAACACCAAGGACGGCAAGCTTCATATCAGCTGAATCCAGAGGTTGGAATTAAAGAACGGAGAACAAAAGGAAATGAAACTAAATGACATAGAACTATGCTAAGGGCGAGAAAGAAAGGAAGAAAAAAAAAACACTGTTCGTCAATATAGAGCATTAGGAGGGGCCAATAAATATACAGTTAAAAGACCACAGAGCAGGAGAAAGATGCTTAAAGAAAAGCAGAGAAGAAACAAGGTAAAGAGTGGCAGAGGATAGGAGGGGGGGGAGGGAAACAGAAAAAGGTTGACAGGAGATGCAGCTAAATCCAAGTTAATCTGTCCAATTAGTTCCTGGTAATCCTTCCACTGTCATGAGGAAGACAAATGAAACTCCGTCTCTAACTCTCATTTTCTCTCTGCATGTCTCCGTCTCTCTCTGGGCCAGATTTAAGCACATGAAAGGTTCAAATTTGCGCTGCAACATTCATTCAATTTGCACTTGTAGGCTACGTGGAATCGAATCTGATTTGCCTATGCAGAGGCTAATTATGAAACTTTTTTATATTTGAACTATTGTGTTACTTTCACAACTTATGAACTACAGCAGCTCAGTTTAGCTCTTGTCCACAATTCTCCATCCCATGGTTGTTTTTCCACATCTTTTTTTAAATGGTAAAATATTCTCATGTTTTATTAATGGCTATTTTTCTTACTGAGAAACTGTCACATTGCGTCTAAATATATATAACAAACTTTAACTCTAAATATATCTTTCCAGCTTTAGTGCTCACTGTTTTTGAGATTTAAACACAATCAGGTTCAAAAGTTTACAAATCTACATTCAAAGCAGAAAGTGATTCATGCGAAACCCATCAACATTTGCCATAAACGGCCGCATGTACACGCAGAATATGACTGTAAAACACTACTGTGTATAAATCTCTTGGCTTCTATTTCAAGGGCCTGACCCTCAAAGTGTCATACTGCTGACAGTGTGTGTGTGTGTGTGTGTGTGTGTGTGTGTGTGTGTGTGTGTGTGTGTGTGTGTGTGTGTGTGCGTTTTCACATATAAAGAAGAAAATGTGATATATTGTGGGATTCCTACAACATCTGTGCTTGTGTGTCTGGAAATGTGTGTTTTGTGATTCTATTCTTCCATTAATCCAAGTGATGCTGAGTTTGTGCAACATATGAAAAATACTCTGAACTGTGTGCGTGTGTGTGTGTGTGTGTGTGTGTGTGTGTGTGTGTATGTGTGTGTGTGTGTGTGTGTGTGTAACCTGCCATGACCAAGAGGTTTTCAGCCGAAAATTCAGGATTTGGATTAAAAGCTACTTTATCACCTTCTTCTGTCACACACACACACACACACACACACACACACACACACACACACACACACACACACACACACACACACACACACACACACACACACACACACACACACACACACACACACACTTCACTTCAAGTTGATTATTTTTCACCCTTCTGACAAGAGCAATGAATCACAACGGAAGAAAAATCGAGGAGTGGGAGTGAAGGAAAGACAGGGGGAGCTTGGGAACAAAGTAGAAAGGGAAGAGAAAAAAGTGAAGAAGAGATGAAAAGAGAAAAGAAGAAAGGCAAGGAGGAGATGAAATCATTCCTCCCATCATATCAATTGCTCTGCAGTGTGTGTGACTTCTGCTCTGTATCTTATTAACTTTATTGTTTTTTAATTAAACAGTGTTTTGTGTGATGACATGCTTGGGTTTATGCCTGGTGTTTGTGCACACATTTCCCTGTGTGCGTGCATGTCTTCATTGTTTTGCATTGAACTAAATATTCAGTAAACTACAGGTGGTGGGATGAGACAAACCTAACCAAACAGAAAACGCAAAGGAATCATTACCATTTAAATAACATTTCTACCCTGTGTGTGTGTGTGTGTGTGTGTGTGTGTGTGTGTGTGTGTGTGTGTGTGTGTGTGTGTGTGTGTGTGTGTGTGTGCGTGCGTGTGTCTCTCTCAAGAAACACAAACACACAAAAGTCTATATACAGGTGTGTAGGTGTGTGTGTGTGTGTGTGTGTGTGTGTGTGTGTGTGTGTGTGTGTGTGTGTGTGTGTGTGTGTGTGTGTGTGTGTGTGTGTGCATGCGTTATTATCTGTGTACAGGTGTGTGAGAGTTTGAATGACCTTAATCACACTGAAAACAAAAAGAGAAAGACTTTTTCACTCCAATAATTATAAAGTCAATTTGTGTCAATTATGCAAATGAAATAAAAAGGTGACATAGACAAGGGGGACACCGCTAGTGAGGCAGTGAGTAAATCAAGTGGCCTCAGTTGGTATTGCAACTTTCAACAATATCACAAGAAGATTGGCCCAAAAAGCAGAGCGGGATTGTACATTGTACATACAGGAGATCTTTCTTTTTTTCAATACTAATTATGTGGAATAGTCTTGCCCTATTACCAGCAAATGTTGCCTTTCCTTTACAAGTAGAATTGTTTTACCAGAACATTAAAACTAGATAACTTCTTCATCAGGACATTTGCTACTACTTTTTAGTCAGTGGACAAAAATAATTCAGATAGTGAAAATTGTTTGTTGTAATCCACTAAATTCATAATAATATTTCCATGCTTTGGTCTGATATCAACACATGATGTGGCTTACAATGAGTTATCGTCTTTAACTCAAACGTGTTCCTGCGTGAGTGAAGAGAGGAAGATTAATTTCCTTTTCCTGTCAAACAGGAAACTGTTCAATACATGAGTCGCCTGAACAAGTCTATGACTTCCTCTCTCTCTCTCAATAAACACACATACAGGGTCTTTCTCACACACACACACACACACACACACACACACACACACACACAGGTTGGCAGACATCAGTCAGGCCCCGTGGTTATGAGTTTTCATCTCTGTTTCATTTTCATTCTCCAGTTTCATCATTCTCTTGCCGCTCTCCCTCTCCCCACCGCTTCTATTCTCTCCTCTCTTTCTTTTCCAGCCTTATTGTTTTCCATCATCTCTCCATCACTCCTTGATTCTGTTTCTCATTCAAGCTCACTGCTTTTCTTTCTGTCTCTTTCTCTTGCATATCAACCCTCTCTCGATCGCTCCGTCTCTCCCTCAGGCTGGCTGTGTTTATATTTCAGTCGTTTATTTCTACAAATGTCAGACAGTGTTTCTGCCCGCCGTCTATTGATCCACAGAGAGAGAAAGAGATTGGGAATGAGAGGCAATCAGAAAGAGGGCAGGCAGCGACAAGGAACGAAGTAGAAAAAGAGATATATAGAAGGAAGAATGGACAGTTTGAGAGAAAGGAAGAGAGGCAGCGAGAAATCAGGAATGAAGTGAGAGAATAAAAGAAAAAGCAGGACCAAAAGTAAGAAAGGTGGAGAGAGCCTCCAGTATTTAATCACTCTTTCTCTCAGATCACTGAGCAACCACGGACTGACTAAGGCGCTCGCCTCCTTTCTTCTGCTATTCTATCCTTTGCAACATCTCTCCGCCCCTCTCCCTGCCTGCTCATATTATTAATATCACTCTACCAACTAAAATATAGATACCAAGACACAAAAGAGCACAAGCAGACAGACGGATCGATAGATAATCAGACAGGAAGAAAAAGCAATGTGCACAAGCAGACCCGGCTAAAGTACTACGTACGTATGTGTCGGTGTCCTACCTGCACATTTGGTCCGGGTAATGAGCGGTGGTCCAGCTTTGCCGGTCCCTCCCTCCCCTGGTCTCGTTAGTAACACTCTGATCTCGTACTCTGTGTCCGGGTCAAGATGCCATAACTTATAGTTGGGAGAGTTCACAGCGTGCGTCTCTATCCAGCTTCCTGATGTCATCCGGTACTCAACCTAAAAGGAGAAAAATCACATATTACATATTATAGTTATTTGAGTAGTCAGGATTAAGCTGATTGTATGCTCAGTATCAATGTAAATGTCAGAGTATGAATAATTAAATCATTAGTGTTTATGCTAAGCTAAGCACCCACCTGCTAGTTCTAGCTTAATATTTAGCATACAAACACAAGAGTGGCATCAAAGTTCCCAACTAACTCTCAACAAGAATGAAAAGAAGCACAATTTCCCAAAAGGTTGAACTATTCCTGAGACATACAGTATGTCACTCTACTTTCCAGATACATTTATACGTTCATTCATTTAATTGCTTAAAAACTAGTACTAGGTCCAACCAAGTACATACTAGGTCTCTTACTGAACATACCTCTTTCAGGATAATAGGTCCATCTCCAAATATGGAGTTAGAATTCAGCTGAATCAGCAGATATGTAGGGCCAACACCTAGCAGCTGGGGCGGGGCGATGGGGTGCGGAGGCTCTGTGGAGAGAAACAAAGATCATAAAAGAGAAGGTTTCAAAAAAGCCTTGAGGTGTGAATGAAACACATTCGGAGACCCACTGTGTTTAAGTTCTCAGTCGCTGATGTTCTTTTGAGTTGTTGAGTGTTTTGATCCAAACTCCCTGTTCCTGCTTTCCTTATTCCTCAAAGACACTTCACATACCAAAACGTATATACAGTTACTTTCATCTGCAACACAAGTAGTCATGTTGCTTCATGCACCGACTCTCCTTTGCAGTGTGGTTGGAGCTATAATGAAGTTAATGGTAATGCAAACACGCCTTTTGCAGCTGCTTCACATCAAACGTCTTCTACCATCAAAACAAGAAGCTGGAGGCTTTTATTGGGAAGCAGCTTCAGAAATGGTCTACCGTAGTGCCCAATACTTTGAGCCCCTTTCAACCATGGAATATATACATTTTCCGGCTATGTCTATCTGTTAAAGTAGAGTCTTCTTTGTCTTTCAGACATAGGTGTCTGTTATGTAAATGTTCCTACAGCGTATTTCAGACATGATAGGAGGCTTAGAGAAAGAGCCACAATGCTGGCGTGATATTTTGCATGTGGTGCGAGGGGCGAAAGAACTGCAATCAGTTTAAAAAGCAATGATATGAAAGGAGAAGAGTGTTTTTCTCTCACGGGCTGCAAGAGTGATAGATTTTAAAACTTATTTTGCCATCAAAGTGAATCCTTCGATACCATATATTTTTGGTTTCATCAATCGTTATTAAGGAGTGATTTCTGCTGCCTATTTTATGAAGTCCATCAGTGCACAAGCAGATAATGATGACAAGTCATGGAGAGGAATGTATTCGAATGATTCGTTATGAACAACTAAATATTAGCTCTTCACGAAGTCATTACATTTTTGACTTGTTCTACGGTAAAAGTGACAAACTAGGTCCAACCTTGTCAGATTGCCGTTGGGATTTCTATGCACAAGGAGTTTAGGTGCCGATCCAGACATACCCTAAATGTTAAATTGGCGTCAGATGAAAGGATAACTTTAGTATTTTTCAATCCGGACCCTGCTTTCCCATGTTTTTGTGTCTCAGTGACTAATGGTCCAGTATTGGAAAACAGTACTGCACTCAGCAGCCGCTAAACAGGATGCAATGCAATCTTTCCGGGCAATTGTGTATCGCCAATTTACGTCCGCTAAAGGTGCTTGTTTCTTCCACTGACAGCTCAGATTGTTATCAAAACCATCTGAAAACATTATGGAGAGTTTTTCTTTACCTTTCGCTTGATCTGGTTTGTTGTTATTGTGTCTAACTCAAGTCTCATTCTGAAGTCTCACGTCACGCAATCAGAAAATTTATTCAGCTATGACATTGGAAATCCTTTAGCTTCCCTTTTAATCATCTTAAACTACTTGGATATGAGCAGATATTTCATAAAATGTGCCATTAAAATGTTGTATATGTGTAGCCCGAACTATAAATCGACTGAATGAGCATTATTATATATTCATATACTGTAGTGTTCATCTGACATAAGTCTTGTGATTCCGGCGTGTACTACGTCCCGTGATGCTCACAGTCAATAAAAACTGTGTGTTTGTACTTGAATGTTAATGTGATGGATGTGTGATGGTTCAGGGCCAGCCATTTAGATCAGAGCTCACTGTCACGCATCTATGATTGACAAGCCGAAAGCACAACACACACACACACACACAACCATAAAACACGCAGCATCAAAGATTTATCTACTTGATACAAACACACAGAGCAACACATGAATTAATCACCACCTATCCACACACACACACACACACACACACACACACACACACACGCGTATATCTCACTCACATACAGTAAATCATATGAATTTTATCTCTCCCAGCCACATTCTCAAACACACCACCAGGCTATCAGTATGAAGATAGGGGAAAATGAGATTTTTTTGCCATCCAGCTTCAATCATATCATATCAAACTAAGTAGTATCTAAAATGATGTGTGTACATGTGTGCTACTGTGCATGTTGTTCCTTTAATATCTATATTTTGCATTGCTGTCAGCTCTTTTTCTCTTTGTATTTGTTTGTGTTTGCATTTGTGTGTGTTGAGTATGGCTGTCAGAGAGGTGCAGGCTGGGAAGTGTCTTTTTAGCAACAGATGAAACACTGCAGTTTGACAGCACATGCAAGTGAAGATACACACACACACACACACACACACACACACACACACACACACACACACACACACACACACACACACACACACACACACACACACACACACACACACACAGAGTTGAATCCAGATAATGAATGTTGAACTGACTTTAGAAAACCGACAACGTCAACAACATGTCATCTTGCAACGCCATCAAATAAACAAAGTCAACAACTTGATGATTAACAAACAAAGAAGTAAAGCAAAAACTCAAAGATAAATGTATCCGAGCATTCAAAACAGTCGGTCTGCCTGCTTGCGGCCTGTGTGTTAACTCGAATGCCTGTTTGTGTGTTACTCAAAAACCTATTGGATGTCTTAAAGATAATTATAATACGGGTAGATCAAATCAAGCATTCTGATTGGTTGAGAGTGAGTCACGGGGTGTACTTTATTCAGCCATAAAGTACTGTACAGCCTGTTTACATTTAGAGCGTTCCATATCAGTGCGCACTTAAAATAACAGGTAGATTTAAATTGCGCGACCGTTAGTGTTGGATTCTCGGTCCGCTCTTTAGTCTACAGTTTCTCCTCCTGGTTTCCGCCCACTGCCACGATGAAGGAGGGGGGCTCCTTCATCCCAGCTGTTGGCCGTTGCCTTGATCACCGGCAGGTGATTAAAGGTCCACAGCGTGACCCGGCTTATTGTCGGGTTGTTACTTTGTAAGAATTGGTCACACGAGCGGTTGAGTTGCCCTCCCGACTCTGGAGCAGGAGAGGTGGATCTCCTGTGTTCGCTGGACCTGACCGGTAGCATTCGTTTGTATCTGTTTGTGGTGTCTTGTTTACTTTAAATAAAGTCCGCCCGTGGAACTGTACTGCTGCGTGTGTTGCGTTTGGGTCCGCTACACCACACACTCCTAACAGTTAGTTGCCGTTTCAAGCTTGACAGTTAAAAACATGTTTGGTGTAAACTTTTATATCGTCACGTCCGCAGTAACGACTCGCAGACGTTGGTTTCCTTAACTTGCAGGTTTATTGCTTGAGTGTTCACAGTATTGCAACGGGGCTCTTCGCTAACAGTAAGTTAGCTCAAACGGAACAGCTAACAAGCTCACGTAGCATCCCCCACACTAGCATAACGAACGACAACACACACGTCACTTCCTCCCTAACCTAAAGATGAGCAATGAAAAGGGTTTGATCACAAAATCCTGATAATTTCCAGTGAGAGATAATTACGTCGGTAATTTCCCGACGCGAGGCAAGTTCTCTAACCATCATGGAGGAGAAAAATGACGGATAAAAGACGGACAGAAGCAGCGAGAGCACTTCTTTACATCGGTGGCTGAGCGTCATCCTCCACCCTGCTTTCAACCGGGCTGGTCAGTAAATCGCAGATTTACTGACCAGCTCGTCAGTTTTATAGTCCCGTATGTGCGTCCCGTGCGTCCCGGGACTATTTTCTCTGTCGCTGAAATGCGATACACAACGTTTTGCCGGCTACAACTATTTTGTGCTGAAGGGCAGCTTACATTACTATTTATAAAGTCGCAGGTACCCGTATTATAAAAGCAATAAGGTACTCGAGGCAGTACTGTGTCTACAATAATGTACAGTTCAAGGGTTTGCCGGCCCTCCGCTGCGCGTCGGGCCTAACAACTCCCTTGAACAGTACATTATTGCACGACACAGTACTGCCTCTCGTACCTTATTGCTTAAATAATACACATCAAATGAAACAGTAAGGAATGTAAGTGGGTCATTATGCTCCGGAGAAAACAAAAGCTGGAACGGGTTCATGCTTTTGATTTTCTTCCTCTTCTTTTTTCCTTCACTTGTCATTTGTACAGTTGACCTAAAAAAAATTCTAACAAATCATCAATGGTGTTGTTTTGCAATGGGTTTGTTGTCAGCATCTTTTTTATTATTAATCACGTGTGTGAACCCTCTCATCATTTCTCATTTTTGTGGGTCAAATGTAAATGTTAATAACAAAACAAATCAACATTGGGAAAACTTCAAATGTGTGTGTTGTTTTCTGACCTAACCCGTCTGCGTGATTAATTTGTTTTCACTGCCACTCACTCTCTTTACTGATAGTAGAATTAAAAACAACCCCAGAGGCATTGGTGGAGGGTTTGGTAGAGTCTCTGATTTAAGATTTATGATGTAGTGAACAAACAAGAGAGAGAGAGACGGAAAGAAAGGAAGAGGAGAGATATATATTTTGTTGGTGACTGGCGCCCACTAGGCATGTTCTTCTCTGTTGTCCATCGTCAGCAACCTTGTCAATAAAGTTTAGTATTCACAAACTGCTGCTGACATCACCGTGGAGCTCACTGGAGGACATCTGACCTCCAGAACACGAGAGGGGTGTGTGTACGAGTGTGTTGTGAGTGTGTGTTTCAGCCGTATCGACAGCCAACAGTGGTAGTAGCTTTTCTATAGTTCCATATCGCCTGAAGCTTCACCTGTCACTATTACTTAGAGTGAGCGTGAGTGTGTGTGTGTGTGTGTGTGCGAGTGTGTGATAGGTTAAAAAAGAGAAACGGGCATTTTAGAAGTGGACCATTACAAATTTAAGACAGTTGTACGTATTCAAGTCAGTGGTGTATCCTCTTAAGTCTGATACATGTTTGTGTGCGACAATAATATTGCAGGAGCTTTTTAGGCCATGGGTTGTGTGTAATGCAAGCTGGCGTGGTGTGTGTGTGTGTGTGTGTGTGTGTGTGTGTGTGTGTGTGTGTGTGTGTGTGTGTGTGTGTGTGAGTTTGATACGAGCTGGCACGATGATGCGCTCTGTCACCGTAGGAACCAGAGGGCAAGGCTTTATTAGAGTTCGGCTCTGACCAAACCACTAGTGACACACACACAAACACAGACACACACACAGTCAGACTCTTCTTTTCATACTTCTTTGTCTCTCTCACACACACACACACACACACACACACACACACACACACACACACACACACACACAGATTAACTGTTCATGAACTGTACACCGACAGTAAAACTTTTCCCATCAAACATGTGTGAAAAGGTTTGGGAACCATTTACTGCTTTTGTGAAATGTATGTATCATCCGATGATGAAGAGGAGGAATGAGTTCTCCTGATGCAAACCTCACAATATGGTTATTCTGAGCTCCATTTCGTGAAGATAATGAAATCTTTAAAGCATGTTAAAATTATAAATTATTATTATGGATGTACAAATTATGTATTTATATCTGGGAAACTGAAGAATAACAAAAGATGGCGTTGAATCTGTTCTAAATTGCTCCTAATCAGACTATTAATTAATTAATGCAGAGTTATTGTATCGATGGAACCGGCTAGGATGACGACTCTACCCATGAGCCACAGCCGCCCTTATGAAGTGTATCCTTTAACTGAATATCTATCTATGTCGGAAGACAAAAGCAATTTGCAGATGTCGCCTTGTGCTTTGGGCATTTGTCTGACATTTTGTTGACTAAGATAAATAAATCATTGGAGAAATAATCAGCAGTTTAATTAATAAAGAAACCGTCATATCTGCTCAAGGAAGAACAAAAAACATACGAGTATACGAATAATCTG
The DNA here is from genome assembly GCA_038501785.1 of Myoxocephalus aenaeus. NCBI lineage: Eukaryota > Metazoa > Chordata > Actinopteri > Perciformes > Cottidae > Myoxocephalus > Myoxocephalus aenaeus. The sequence goes on from JBAMJR010000009.1 coordinate 2,307,005, forward strand.
GGAATCCCATGTCACACCTCTCATGTTCCCATGATGCACCTCTGCTGCAATACAATGTGCTTCTTTTCTCTGATCTTGACAGCTCCAGCACACACAGAGGGAACGGCACATCTCTGTCATCTACATATTATAAATATCAATAGACTAGGCCTGTGCATAGCTGCACCTCACCCAGCAGACCACTTTCAGGCTTTGAAAATAAAACCTGGGTTACTGTCAAACATTATTATGTTTATATTATTAAGTCCTGATTTGGCACTTTCCTGTCTTTCTTTTTCCCATTTCCTGTAGATCAGATTTGTAACAGATACATGATTCCTCTAGTAATCATCCTTCATCTTCCTCTCTTCAATTTCACAATAAATAAATATTTAAGCAGAATATTCAGAGCAAAAACATTAATAATGCAGCTTAACTCCGTCCATATTCATGGTCGTCAATGTCCTGCAGGAACCTCAAATGTCCAACGTGCATACTTTTCAAGAAGGGAAATAAACATATTCCCTGTTCCTTTGATTTTTCTCTGGCTCTCATCTCCTATCTGATATTTCTAATAAATAAACATGAGACTCATACACGCAGTCCTCGTTCTTTAATTGTGATATATTTCTAACAACCAGACTCTGGATCAATATTCATAATCGGCAATATCCATCAGAGCTTGAAAAGCATGTTTTCCCAGATTAATAAAGCGGACGGTTTTCAAGCGGATGCCTGGCTATGAAACGTGTGTCACTCAATGTGTCTTATTGAACCTGAGTCTATTTTCATATATGCACTAGATACATGTATCCTGCTGTGTGGAAGGATCCCTCATCTCTCTCCTCTTCGCCTTCCCACTTTCAAAAAGATGTTCATGATTAATAAAAAATAGCCACTTATGTATTCTTCCTAAATCAGCAAGGAAAAAGTGTGTCTTCAAAAACCGCCATATTTTCATTGACCAAAGAGAAAACCTTCCCAGTGGGGTTGTAAGCCCAGTGGCCGTGTTAGTGTCCTGATCAAGCGACACAGAGAGTTGAATCCATAAAACTGGACAGTGTAAGAGCTCCATTATCGGAGCCACACTAACGAAAGTTAATATTCATGGTGCTCGTTTCTGTTTTGATTTCTCATCTCTTTCTCGTCTGCTCTTATCTCTTATGCAGAATAATAAACATAACTCTGCTCGGCTGTTTACATATTCAGACATATTCCTGATTCTGAAATGGATCTTCTTGAGATAATGAGCAGACTATTTACATTGAACTTTATTTTCACCATCACCACTTTATGCTTCTTCTGCGTCTCCCTCCTCCAGCCCAAACCCCCTCTTTTCTGTCACTTCCTTATCATTCTTTCTGAATCTCTCTCGCCTTCACCCTCTCTCTGCCCTCCTCCCCTGTCTCTCTCTGTGGGAGATGAATTGAATATGTAAGCTATTGGATGTGAATGAATAAAGCATCCCATCTCAAACACACATTGGTGACACCTTATTAACCACATGTCAGCTGCACATGACAGCTGGAGCACACACAGTTTCCATTCACACACACACACACACACACACACACACACACACGGCATACACATGTGCACATAGACACTAATGCAGCTGATTCTCACACACACACACACACACACACACACACACACACACACACACACACACACACACACACACACACCTAAATATACTCACACAGAAACTCTCCTCATTAGTCCATATTGTGTTCGTAACTTACATTTCATCAGTCAGACACAGTGAATGCACATTTGATTGGAAAGACTTTTGACATACCAAAATATAAGCACAATGCAAAGTTACCCATAACAATATGCATGTCTGTATATATATATATATACGAGTCAACTATATAATTGACCATACTCTAAACCAATCTGCTTTACAGTGATTGCTAATATTAGCTTAGCAACCCTAACTACAGCAAGCACAAAGGGTGTGCCTGGCTTTGGATTTGAAAACACTGTTCTGTTTTTTGCCTTTCCAAAGTGAAAGATAGAAGAGCAAAACCGTAAAGAATGGATTAAACATTACTGCCTACTAGCTCAGTAGCCTAGCTTACAGCTGACCGAGGCATGACACATAACGTCCAGTTATTGTTTCTCCTTTTTTTGATCGTGTTGGGGGGTTCTCATTTATTTTGGGGCGATCAAAGTTGCCAAAGGTTGAGAATCGCTGGCCTAGTGTTTACCTCCCAGGTTGAATGTAAGTATCATTAAATAACTACATTGGTTACATTAGGATTAAAGGTTATGTACGCAATGGTGCATCGCCTGAGTAACATGAACCACTGTGTGGTAGCCGGTCCTGGACGCAATCAGAATGTATGCTAACATTCGTGAATTTTCCTGCTATTTATTGGAATTAGGGGAGACACCACTTTAGTAAACAAAGACTGGATATAGATTACATGCGCCCAACACATCGGTTAGTCCTGATTTAAAAAGCTTTTTTCTCTTGTAATGTTAAATATACGAACATAAACGCAGATAAGTTACCTAACCTGTGTCTTGTCCTAACTTAAGCTAAAATATCAAACAGTGTTAAAATGAAATAAGACTTATACTTATAACTCTACTTGCTCTTCAGTGCCATAAACGAACAATGCAGCTGCTTTAGCCTGCTGTCGTCTACCGCTTCTGACGTCAAGGGCCAATTAGTACTAAAAGGGCTGAGTGGTAAATCTGCCATCATTATCATTGAAAACTGCATTACTTCCAGCGCGAGATCGAAAAGCTTGACGCACGAAGCAACAGTAACTAAGGGAGGGGGGGTTAGCAAACATACCAACCAATATCCAATCATACTGAGGCCCCCGTACTTTCCACCTAAATATATCTACTAAAGGTATCAAATATTATATCAGAGAAAACAAAAGAGAACACATGTATTAAAAGGAAAAACAAAACAATCAGAAAATACGTTTTAAATCCTCACCTCTCACGATAAGACCCGCAAAGTTTGACACTCCGGAGCCGCGCGCTGATTGAGTGACGCAGCGGTACAGATCTTGATCCTGATTAGTGACTTCTTTGAGGTGGAAGGAGGCGGCGAACCGTCTGTGGTTGATGTTCTTCGTCTGAGCCACGGGAATATCTTCTCCATTTTTCCTCTGAAGCACAGACGAAACACACACAGACAGAAATCAGGTGGTGCCGAGGGCCGGTGAAGGGTTAACTGCCTTGCTCAAGGTCACAAGGTAGCACTGGACCACACATGCCCAGATGCAAACACACACGCACACGCACACACACATATGCAGTACTCACACCTCTCCTCTGCCTCACTGACAGCAGGTTTGAAGGTCATGGCTACAATAGAGCCATAATGAAATCAGCAGCTATTAAACTCTTAATCATGTTAGCTGCTATGGCCTCGGGTCGGTATGTGTGCGTGCGTGCGTGTGCGTGTGTGTGTGTGTGTGTGTGTGTGTGTGTGTGTGTGTGTGTGTGTGTGTGTGTGTGTGTGTGTGTGCGCATGCATGTTTTATAGCTGTACCTGTAGCCAGAGTTTATTGTTCGATGTGTCTCGTCCTGTAGCAATACACTGAAATGTGGCGTTTTGTCCGGAGTTCACCTCCACGTCCCCAAGACGCAGAAAATGAGGGGATTTATCTGCAGAACAAATGAGGTCAAACACATTAGATAGAGTTTACACCAAGGTTATACAGTTTGTATTTATATTTAAAAATGTCTTTGGTTTAATGGTATTTGTCTGTTAAAAGTGGAGACGAGGTGAAAGACCCAGAGGGAGTTACAGATACAAACCGGTCAGGTTATCACAAACATATATACATATACATTTCAGGACATTTTCTAACCCTAAGGAATATGTTCATGATTACTGCCATTAGATTTTACTGCTGCCAAATGAAAAACAGTGCTGGGAGGTAACATCAATGTCACATGCACTATATATAATTCGTATCGCTTCCAATTCTTAACGACCTTGCTAAGATATGAACTAAACCTTCTTTTAGACCCTGAAGATGCAGTTCAGCTATGATATTCTTATTCTGGGGAGGTGATTGCAATCATAGATAGCAGCTTCTATGGTGAATGAAAACACACTCACCCTGGTTTGCACGCATGCATTCATGCAAACGCACACGCACACACACACACAAACCTGTGTCCAGACATGCAGCTGTGAGAATGAATGCTTCCACTGTGGAGACTAAGTACAAATGGCTCCTTCCCCATTAGGAGCTCTGCTCCTCTGCCTTTGAGAGACTGCGGCTTTTCTTTTTACACTTATCTCATATTCCAGGTCACTTCATTGACAAAATTAACGTCCAGGAATTTATGTCAGAAAACACATCGCCAACTTCTGACAGGTGCATGGACAACGGTGATACCAGGACCTCACAAACTGTACACGAGAACGGTGCAAGACAGTTTATCTTTGTGACTTTTAATCAATAGAATCTATTAGGAAACAAAACTGTCCTCAGAGATTTCAGTGCCGCTACAAGACAGATGACCAAAATGAGTTGTAATTGTTTCCTTTGCAAACACAGGGGACCCTCCAGGAACCTGCCTATGGCTCTAGATTAACAGACCCTTCTGTTAACAGGAGCAGTCTGTCGTCATGTCTCTTTTCTGGCCTCTGGAAGTAAGGAAACACTCAAGCGAAGGAGAGAAGACGACTTGAGACGAAGCAAGAATTTAAAATGGATTGCAGCCCTCATCTCTTTCCTGTCAGTATGAGACAAGACAGCTACTGTTCACTATGTGTGTGTGTGTGTGTGTGTGTGTGTGTGTGTGTGTGTGTGTGTGTGTGTGTGTGTGTGTGTGTGTGTGTGTGTGTGTGTGTGTGTGTGTAGGTTAAAGAGAGAGAAAGTGCTGAGTGGTCAGAATCTTCTCTCTCTATGATTGCCCTAAAACTGTCTCATTTCCCGCTTCACTCTCTCCTATTCCCTTTTTCTCTCGGTTTCTCACTTTCGCAATCTCTCTCTCCCTTTTTACTTCTCTAATTTTTCTCTACGACTCGTCTTCCTCCTCTCCCCGCATCCCTCCTCTCCAGTGTCACCTTCCCACTTATCTACCCATTCAAGTGCAACAGAAACCATCCCAGGTACAGTCTAATTAGTGGCCAAAGCTATCAGCCTCTATTCAGCGAACTAGGACTAATTGCTGGCATGCTAATGACTCACCGCACGGGTAGCTGAGAACCTGAATGTCATCAATGGCGATGAAGCCGACTTTGCTGTCCGAAACCTCTGCTTCAAATATGACCTGAGAAGAGAGAGAGAGAGAGAGAGAGAGAGAGAGAGAGAGAGAGAGAGAGAGAGAGACAGAGAGACAGAGAGACAGAGAGACAGATTTAGCCATTGCTGTCTCCATTACCATCGCTATTATATATCATATTTTCTAAAACATTTAATCCTTTATTTAAACAAACTCATTGAGATTAAGACGTGCCTAATTTACATCTGAGCACAAACATGTTTACTAAAGGAGAGACACAATAAATATGAAATATAGATTAAAACATTTGAAAGAAATGAAAGCATGAAACTATATTCTGTTTTTAATTGTACCTTTTTTTCATTGTTTTAGATGAAAAAAAGGTTTATTAAATTAAAACTTTATTAGATTATTAGAATATCTAGTCATTCGGACTATTAGCCCATTAATAGAACAGCTTAGAGCACATACATGTACAAATAAACGAAATACAACCACAGCAGAAACATTGGAAATGCCGTTGAAGGAGAAAACTGAAACTTAAATACCGGTAACCAACAAACACTCTGCTTGCATATCACACGCATAATCAACCATCAAACCTCTTAAGTATTGTTACAAAGTCAGAAGCTGTGACGTTTTAGATGCATTCTGGCTCCATAGAACGATTATTGCCATTTCAATTTGCAGTCAAAGTCAGGAATCCAATGTGCGTTTTCACAGGATAGATAGAAAGTCACTGACAGCTACCGATAATGCGCACTAAATTGGATAAATACAAAGCTGCCACCCAGACTGCTGCTGGCTTCATACATTCAGGCCAACAAGTCAGGAAGGATAAATGAGATACTTCCTGTTGGATCGCAATAATCACATAAAATGGCTGCCAAAAAAAAGTAATGAAACCGAACAGTTAAGGGAGAGAATGAAAGGATGGAGTCTATCTATTGCTTTTCCTACCCATCCATTAACTTTATTTTAGCACACAAAAACACGAGAGGGAATAGTGAGTCAAACAAATGAAAGAAAACAAGAGAAAAGCAGCTGAACGCTTTCTGGTTGTTGTGTCCAACGCTAACCCGCTTCTCTAAATTCCATAATTCAAGTAGAGTGTTACAGCAATGCTGCATTCAACAGGTGCTTCCATTTACCACCATCTCACTCCATCACCCCACGGTCTGATAACTTCTCTCCTCATCCTCACTTATCTCTTACTCCCTCCCTCCTCCTTGTCCATATGTTAGCCCTCCAACTTCCTCCACTCTTTATTCCTTCCATCACCATCTCTTTCAAAAACCCTTTCTTTCTCTCCCCTCAACTCGCCGTCTCTGTTTTCTAACTGTGTTTGCTCAGAGAGGTGCGCTGTAATGAACAGAGGAGAGGAGGTCGCTATCAAAAAGGGAGGCAGAAGGAGAAAGAGAGCGAGGGGGTGAGCAGTTGTTGTCATTCATCACCTGTAAAAGGAAATCTGCCGTGAACTGTTTACCCATAGCTTATCGTCCCCTGCTTGTCATACTCTCCCCCTCACCGTCTCCCTCCCCTACCAATCTATCTTGTCTCTCTACCCTATCATCTTTCACTCATAGCTCACTGTGGAGCGAAGCAGAGAGACATCAGTTGACTTTTAATACCTTCATCTCTGACTGTCTGAAAACTGGCTTCCCTGTCTGCCTGCTTCCCCAGCCTGCTGTCGAGTCGTTGCTTGTTATTATAACCACGTTTGTCTTGGTCGCCATAACATGACCTCATGGCTTCTCCTTTGTGTGCACATGCAAAAATTCAACCTTTTGAATCTGAAAAGTTCACTTTTTATACAAAGTTTCATGTTCATCATTAAAAAAACTGAGATTATTTTTTAGAGAAGAGAAGAAGAAGAAAATCCCATGACGTGTCAAATCAAGTCTGAAGCTCTTGAGGGCTTGAGTCCAAGACACCAGCTAATTGGAAGTCAGTCACAAGTCTTTCTGGTCTCTGAATCGGGTTTCACAGCCGTCAAGTCCGAGTCTATTGCCCTGTTAATGTTCATGCACATGTGGATTTCAAATGGCTTTCACAAAGCATCAGGTCACTGCAGCCTGGATGGAATTAATTTGCTCATTTTGTGTCTTTGCAGAATTGAAATCATCAGCCATGAGACCCTTTGCATTCTGTGATTCATGGGTCCGATGTATGGTCACCTCTGAGGAGATGGTATTTCGATCATGCAGGACTCGCCGCCTGACTGGTTGCATCAGCGTGTGGAAGGATTACTGATAGCTTGGGTTTACAAGTTCTCACATGGGGAAAACAACTCAGATAGGCTGAAGGCTGAGGACTGACAGATCATCACTCCAGAGTAGGATGGGACGATAGCAAACATCCTCTTATCAACTAATGGCATATGCCATTTTGATGCATGCATACATGGCCACTGAATCAACAATTTTTACATCCGCAGACAAGAAGTATTTTTCCACTCCATGTTATAGTTTGAATCCTCTCATCTAAGTTTAGTGAAACTTCTATAAAACCCATGATTGTTATTACTTCATTATCATGTTTATATCCATGTGAGAAAGTTCTACTAAAATGACCCAAAGTTTGAGGTAATGAAGGAAAAGAAGAGCAGTGAGTTTCTAATAGTGATGGGAACAAAAGCAATACCAGGGCCACAAATCCTAAAATTCGTATTAAAAAAAACGACTGCAAATAATGATGAATTTCATTATTGACTCAACATTTTGTCAATTAAAAAAGAAAAGCGTACGTGCCAGTTTCCTTTAGTCCAAGATAGCAACTTTAAAAGTATTGTATTGTCTGACCAGCAGTCCAAACCCAAGATATTACATATCTACATATTACATATAAATATACATTTACTAACACCAGTGCAGTGCCTATTGCTTGGCCTCCGGTATTGCTGGATGCAGTTTTCTCAAGAACCGCTCATTTGAACAACTTTACACTGGACCTTCATTGGGTCGAAAAAACTGGAAAAACAGACTACATTTTATATAGTTGTCAATTAGTTTTCTGTCGATCAACTAATCAATTAAATCAACTCAAAGGTTGTATGGCAGTCTAGTGATAGTCGAGGAACACAATCATCATCTGAAAGCCAGTTTTTATACAAAATAAACCTGAAATAAAGACAAAACTGTAATTACAAGGTCTCAATCGTGCTGCGTGGGTGTGCCTTTTTGTTTGTTCATTAATTATTGTGTGCGTGTGTGAGTGCCTACATGCGTCTGCATGTGCCTATGCTTCCCCTGGTGAAACCAGTCTCATTACAACTCAAGCTAAAGTGCTAACACGGAAACATGTTCCAACATGAATAAATAGCTTCATAACCTCAAATCCAATAACCTGTTTCATAGCCTGAAAAACCTACATAAGCCTCAGCAAACCGGGATGATTATGTTCAATTAAAACATGTTGACACACGAGTTTCATGCTGGTGATCTCCTCCCATAGTCACTGAGGGGGACTGGGCTCCAGATGGGCCATTTGGAGGATGCTTTCACACTTCGCCTTGCAGTAATGTTACAGGGTCCCCCGGCTGAGTGTGTTAACATGATCAGTGTGTGTGTATGCCTGCTAGGACATTCGGAGACAAGCTACCCCTCAATGTGCACACATCTGTCAACACACACACAGAGACACAGACACAGACACACACATCATGCTGACGGGTCCTACATTAAGAGAGATGAAGAGACATAGAAGCACACGTTTCTTTAACGGTCCTGCAATAATTTCTGACCCTGTGAATCTTATAATGTCAGTCAGGTATTCATTAAAACCAAAACATACAACAACACTGTCAATGATATCAATATCCAGCAAGGGGACACACACCCATGCGTGCACAAACACAGACCCACCCAATTTTGTTCAGTGTCTTTCTCACCTAATCGTCACCTCCTGAGCCTCAGTCAACACAAATAAATCAGCTGCCTACCCCCCAGCATGTATATGTCTTTGTGTGTGTGTGCGTGTGTATTCACATGAACTTAAGTGGAAATAAAGAAACATTTACATGATAAAGGAATCATGCACTAACACAGTCGTTGGTTGTTATTAATGTCTTTACCTGATATTGATTCGGCCAAAAGGTGGAGACGGCGAGTTCGGCTCTCAGCCAGTCTTTACCTGTGAGACAATATTACAGTCAACACATGCGGATAAAATCAGAACAAGTGTCAGGATAAGTTATAAAATGAGAGTTTGAGTGGCGCTCGGAGCCGGTCTTTACCAGTGTAGGACGTCACGTTCCATATAGGGTTGGCCAAGGGACCCTTGTTCACCTAGAAACAACACAGAACACAATATAAGACATACATAACATACAATCCTTCGCATTTTCTGATGCCCTCCGAGGTCTCCTTCCAATTAGATGTATTTCATTCCATAAAAACATTTTAACAATGGCATTAATAATAAGATACTGTTAGTCATATTCTCATGAAAACAAGGTCAGAAGTCAGGGGTCAAGGTCAGCTACACCACCACCACTTCTAGGCTGGCAGGAACTTCAGCAGGGAAGAGGTTTGTAGTAATAGTAGAAGTGGGTTTGACTTTGTGTCATCAGACTGGAGGGCAGTCCTCCGGCTCATAATACTCCCCTGCTGCTCAGAACCAGGAAAAGACAGAACCAGTAAAATGGCAATCTTCAGTTAAAGTGTTTTCTAACCTCTTCCACACATTGTAAAATACACTTAAAGGGAGCAGAGAGGAAAGAGAAGACAGGAGTGTTGTGAAAAGTGTGGATTATTGCATCATAAAGTGTGTGTACACCACTGCACGGCTCTACTCTATCCATCACACTTAGTACTTTGATGAATGTCCAACAGAGAAACATCTCAATCTAAACACAAAGACACTCAGTGTGTTTGAAGTGCATGTTTGCTGTTTTTAAAAGTCTGTATTTTATTGTAAGAATGATTATTAAAGTGTAGCTAGGCAACCTTGCATAAACTCTCGGTAAAGGCCAGGCAGTCAGCAGCCTCTATGGCATGCTAGCTGCATTACTTGGTGGTTGTATTTCACAAAACCGAGACCACATTTCCCATAAATTCTGTTTTGTTTTGTTTTAAGCTAAGAGGCTCTGTTCACCATCTGCCATTGTGACAAACAGAAAGCTTTAACTCTGCACTTGATCTCATCCAGGGTTGTTTTACAGAGAAAAAGAACCTTGTGTTTTCTAAGAAGAAATACTGCAATCCAGTTTGTGTCTCATGAAGTCAACCCTTACCCAACACAGTGTGTAACTATGCAGAGGCCTGTAAAGGTGTTCAGATGATCTCATCTGTTTAGAGTTGTAATGTTAACATGTCTTGACATTACAAAAAGGTATAGGCAGGTTGTTACTGGAAAGGTAACACCATATAAATTGAACCAGTGCAATCAGTCGCAGTCAGTTAAGACAAATACACTGACTACTGTATCTCTGTTATATTTGTATATGTGGTATAGTATTAGATTATTGTAATTATTTATCATCAGGCTGCTCCAATAAGTCCCTGAAGACTCTCAAGTTGATCCAGAGTGCTGCAGCATGAGTACTGACAACAACTAGGAAGAGATATTATTTTCCCATATTAGCTTCTTTGCACTGGCACCATCCAGAATCCTCATCTACAAAAGGCCTAAACGGCCAGGCACCATTGTGTTTTAAAAAGCTCAAAGTACCCTATTACCCCACGAGAGCTCCCAGAACGCAAGGGCTACTTGTGGTTCCTGGGAGCTTTCAAGCTCAGCTCCTGTGGAACCAGCTCACAGTTTCAGCGTTGGTTTAAGGTTTTCCTTTTTGATATTTAGGGGTGGCTCAGACTTGCCATGGACCAGCCCCTGGTTATGCTGCTATAGGCCTATATAGACTGGGAGACTTCCTGTGATACATTGAGCTCCCCTCTCCTCCTCTCCCTCTGTATGCATTCATGTCCCATTTATATTAACAACTTGACTCCTTCCCCAGAGTCTTTTCATGTCGCAGGTATCCATGGATCGGATTGATTATTACTGCTACTATTACGGCTATAATTAGTATCATTCTATTACATCCACTGCTGCTATTAGTAGTAGTAGTAGTTATATTATTATAGCTGATATGCTATTATTGTTTTTCTTGTGCATATATCTCTCTCTCCCTCTCTCTCCCTCTCTCTCCCTCTCCCTCTCTCCCTCCCTCTCCCTCTCTCTCCCTCTCCCTCTCCCTGCCCGGTCGAGGCAGATGGCCGCCCACCCAGAGGCCGGTTCTGCTCAAGGTTGCTCAGTACGGTCGAGATCTGCTATATATGAAAAGTCTCTTGAGATAACTTCTGTTCTGCTTTGACGCTAAATAAATAATTTGTATGAATAAATGTATTCTCATTACCTTCACCAGGACGTTGAGGGTGCCGGGGCTGGAGCCGTCAGGGCTGGTGAGGAGATAGTTGAAGTCGATACAGTGAGTGTCATTCTCCTTCATGACCGGCAGCTGAAACCTGGCCTTCTCCCCGACATCATACTGCGAGACGTCCACGAACATGTAAGAACCTGTTCACAGAGACAGAGACCAGGAGAGGGTCAGAAACGAAACACATCCTTTGTGGCGGATTGTGGTTCAAGACCAGCGAATCAGCTCAATTGTGTTTGCAGCTGTTTGTGCTTGTACCCGACATACCTGCTGAAGTTCACAGCTTGAACAGACGAGCAGCGAAGCTCTCTGATGAGTTAGTTAGTGTGTATGACTGGACTTGCCAAAGAGTGGGCTATTATTAGTGTGCGTTATACATGTAGCTACACGAGTAGACCAACTCTCTCTGCTACTGTGTAGCTTGAAAACAAGCCTTGTTGAAGGCATGAACAGCTAAGACAGACATCAGCGTCAGTTCTGTGAATTAAGGAAGCTATTTTAAAAGCTATTTCTTTTATCGTTCACTTATTTGTGTATTTTCAACTCCTCCCTTTGTATGGTATTTAAGTCAGTTCAGTAAATATGTTGTATACTGTCTATTCTGGTTGCGTTGTCTTAATAAATGAATATCGCAGCGTTTTATCTTGTATTTTGTAATGCTTGTCACTTTGATTTTCACTGTGGTGTGCATGTGACGAATAAAATATTAAACGCTAATCAGCCCTTACCTCTTTCTGTATCTCTCTGATAGTATTACTATGTATGCATGCGTATGCTACGTTGACAACATTGTGCGTTTGAGTCTAGTCAATTACACACTAAAACGCAAACCTATGAATTCAAGGAATCATCAAGGACACAAACAAACAGCAACGTAAACTTTCCCCATGTCCATGCTCTTTCGTCTTTGACATACAGACTTTGAAGCAGTGAGTTTCTTTTCATAAAACCCCAAAAGACATTTTATTCTTTCCCTTTATGTTTGCATGTTTTTACTCACTTCTGTTTCTCTCTGCTCTCATTCCTTTAGAGCTTACAGTACAAGAACCAGCCTCCCCCTGATAAACAAACCCCTGTTACTAAGACTGTGTCATTTGTTTCTTCTTTGTGATTCTGAGGCTGTTTCTCATCAAGCCAACAACAAATAAACAGGGAATTGGACAGAAAGGGAGAAAAAAAGCTACGTCCTACTTTTGTTCTTTCTTGTATAGTCTTTGTTTTATGTTCTGATTTCGTCTTCTCTTCTCTTTATTCCCTGTCTCCATTTCCTTTCTGTATATGAACTGTGCTACTTTCAGGTAATAACAATTGGAAATGTGTGCGCTTTTAAGCAGAGATACAGGTCTACAATAGCAGTTGACTGCAGGAAATGTGGCTCAAAATAATTCATAATCTGTGTGTGCTGACAGGGCGGACGGTCAGCCCATCCAGATGTTCCAGTAATCAGCTCAGACCTCAACCAGATGTTGCTCCAGTGAAATATGATGAAATGTGAGCCTTTCCTGCCTGATGTCTAATCTCACAATATCACAGGGGCTCATCACAAACTGAGGGATGGGAGCCATGATAGTGTTTAATTCTCTTTGTCGGATATAATAGAAATGAATTGAATAGAACTAGTGCAGAAACAACACATTGATTAAATGTAAATCTTTGATAATTCATTATGAGTCATGTATCAAGCAAAAGTGATAAACATACGCCGGTTTCAAAATGTGAGGATTTGCTTGTTGTAAATTGAACATCTTGAATATATTTGGGCTTGGACTCTTGGTCTGAACAAACAACTATATGAAGATATCACTTCATATCTTGGAAACTGTGATGAGCATCTTTTCACTATTTTCGGACACTGTATAGGCTGGGCAATTAGTCCAGTCATTGGAATAATAAATAATAGAACATCATAAAAACATTTACATTGTTAGTTGCATCCCATAATATAATCCAAGACAATGCACTTGAGCAGAATAGAATCTGCTAGAGTCTAGAACGGAATAAAATATAAACGAGTATAATAGAACATAACAGAATAGAGTAGAATAGAATAGGATAGAATAACACAGAACATATCTCTATAGAATAGATTGTAATAAAATAAAATAGAGCAGAACAGAAGAGGGTACAAAACAACACAATATGTGTGCTCCAGTTAAACCCACGGCACTCCATTCTAAATGGTGAAATCTAGTTGCATATTAAATCATACACAATGTGCTCTATATACAATGAGCTCTAGAACAATAGTGACTATCACTTATTGTTCCGCTAATCTTCTTTGAGAAAACACTTTTCTCTGTAGAATACATCAGAACATAACAGGCTTTCAAATAGGGCAAACAAACATGGGCCCGCATGGACGCGCGCACACACACACGCACACACACACACACACAATATCATCATCAGCTTTTCAAAACCAAAGCTTTAGATTGTCCCTTCCTCTCCCTCTTGATTTATTTATTTCCCTCGCCATCACCTCCACGCGCACACACACACACACACACACACACACACACACACACACACACACACACACACACACACTTACTTATATTGTAGCCATGGCAGTATTCTAATAATCCTACTTCCCGTTTCTAAATGTCACCAATAAGACACAAAATGAGAACATCCAAACTGGACTAAAGCCACAAGGCTAATACTATTCTCCCTCTCAAACTCTCATGCAAATGGAACACCCGATGGATGTCACCGCCTATTGCTTCCTTTTTGTGCACGGATTCTAAGATGGTGACACGAGAAAAGTGCCTTTAAGATGGCTGCCAAGATGGTGCGCCAGCTAAAAATACTCCTATTAGACATCCAGAGACCCTGATATGTTACAACATGGCAAAATGTTTACTTTTTGCACTTTCGGTGTCAACATAGCTGAATAAGACTTGGTAAATAGGTAATGTCCAACATGTTTAAGCATTTTCCCTGCATGGCGACTGAATTACAGAAAAATAACGACGCCTAATCTGAGACAAAAATAGAGTTATAAAAGACTGATAGTACATGAAACTGACACAACACGAGGAACATCTGAACAGCTGACACCTGAAGTTTGCCAGTTTTTAAAATGGCTGATGTCTTTGAACTGCCAAAGTCTAAAATGGATGCTAATAGAATGACGACACAATATAACGATGAGGCTAAAAATACCCCCGAGACAGCCTTAAGACCTAGATATGTCACATAACAACAACAGTAGCTGCAGCGTGGAAGATAGAGGAAAGTATTCTTCAGCGAAACGGTAACTGCCTGCATGCTGCTGAGAGTTTTACTCTCAGCATTTTATGGCAACAACATTTCACGGTAAAATAGTCAAACAAAAAACATGCAGCTCGTCCACAATAAAGATCCAATTTACTTTAATGTCAAATATGGAACTGATTGTAAGATCATTTAATTTGTTTTGAAAGCACGGCATTGACCAAAACTGCTTGGTTTTGTTTAGATCATCTTCATGTTCCGGCCGCTCATTCACTTCATCACGTGTTCCCCGTTAAAAATCAACAATGGATCAAGTATTTTCCATTGTTGCTTCCAGACTGTGGAATCATTTCCCCTAAATACACAAGCTTTCAATTCCACCGGTATTTCTATAAACGTGTTTTTATTGTGGGTTTTTGAACACTATTAAGACTGTAAATGAAAATCTTCTGACATTTTCTGCACATATATGTGTTGCTTTAAAGTTTGCTCTTGTCATTATTAGTCAATCTGCAGAGTATTCTCTTTGTCAAATAACTATTTGTTTGGCCTATAAAATGTCCAAAGTGAAGTCTTCAAATGTCTTGTTTTATCCGACCAACAGCCCCCAAAGACAATGAAAGACAAAGAAAAAGCAGTAACTTAACATTTGAGAAGTTGGAATCAGGGATTTTTTTGCACTTTTGCTTGAAAAATAGAACAAAATTAATTTGTAATCTTTAGTCAATCCACTACTTGATTGTTTCAACATTTTGTTCTATAAATACATTAGAAATCAACAAATGAATCTATAACTAAATGCCAATGCAACACATACTACCTTTGTGGACCTCAATGTGTAGTGTCAGTAAGGTTTGATTTAATGGTCATTTTTAGACTGTATAGTTTGTGAATAGTTTGTGTAATGAGTGAATCAGTATTCACTCATTATTAAAACATCCAGTGGACGAGAAACGAGCTCTACTGCAGTTGAAATGCCTTCTTTTTTTTTGGACTCCCTTATTAAACAGGACACAGTGGAAAACAAGAGGAAAGAGAGAGGCATGGAGAGAAAGGCTTGCCAAATAGGTTTAGAGTGGTACTGGCTGACAACATTATGAGTCAAGAGTATCTGCTTTAGTCCACTGAGCCCCAGAGCCCCAGCCCATGAATGTTCAACTGGCACAACGCATGCTGCCAGCGGAGCATCCAGACCCTGCCATGGTGGCTAGTGCCAACATCAACCCCCAAAGAGATTACACAGAATAGTTTTAGCTCTATTACAAAAACTGCCAAACCATCCCTCCGCAGTCAATACTGCCTTAAGCACAAATGGTGATTAACAACTCTGACAAACCAATGTGGGTTATAAGGAACAAAACCATAATTGTTGGCTGAGCCATCCAATGACTCTCAAATGATACTGCGTAAAGCCCTAAGATGACTGCTTTCCTCTGCCAATACCTTTGACTATATATAACCGACTGAACTACTAATCAGCAAAATGAATTCGCTCCCAATGGTCTTTGAGGTGCCAAATACTCTTAACAACCTCCCCTAAACAAAGGGAGTAGGTGTCCCTTTGTTTTAACGGGTCAAAAGCCCAAAAGGTTTATTGGCTATGCTCTCAATCATGCCATGCCCTCAGGGAGACTGCAGCCGAATAGGAGTACTTCTAAATGACTGGTGGCTAGGATTGCCTGACAGAAAAACAATTCTAATAATAGGTATTACCAATGTGTCCCTGGGGAGGGCATTTAAGCTACCAACTCAACCCCTCACCCATACCCCGATACTTCTTCCAAATACAAAACCTAGCCAAGTGCTGTATCTGTAATCCCCTCCAGCAACCTTGTTTTCCATCCGCAGCACTGCTGTCCCTCACCCTGCTGGCATTATTAACACATCAAATGTCAGGTCACGCTCCCGTACCTTTAGGCAACGCTCTGAACCCCCTTATGCATCCGACGGCTCCAAACCATTAACCTGGCCTGCCATCCTCGCGCCCCGGCTCATCCCACTAGCTTCTCCTGAAGTTAATGCTATGCAAATTCCAGGCATTACTTTTGCACTCTTGTGCAAAGTGTTTAGCCTCTTCAAACTGCCAACTTTGCCCTCTCTGCATAGTGACACCACTTGGTATTAATATCAGTAAATGTGAGACTTTGGCACTGTACCATTGGGCAAGGCACTTCACCCTTGTGTCATAGCATAAATATATGCTGGACCACATGCACCAGACATCAGGTAGCAGGTACACACACATTTTAGAAGGAAATTTGTGTGTGCGCGTGCGTGTGTGAAAATCCTAAAGAGCTGGTGTTGAACTGAACCTTTCTCTAAATGTCAGTGACGCTGGGTTGTCATGATGATAAGCAAGAGAGATAAATAACGGTATTACATTGTCATGGTAACAAAGTCATAATCTTTCACAACAGAGAAGGAGAGGAGAGTAGAGGAGAGAAGACCATGGGAGAGGAAAGGAGACAAAGGAAGAATATAGGACAGAAAAGGAGACGAGACTAGATTATAGGAAAGTAAAGAGGGAAAGACTGGAAAAGGAGACAAAAGAAGACCACAGGAAAGGAAAGGTGAGGAGACAAGAGACGAGGGGAGGAAAGAAGGTGAAAGGAGACAAGAAGAGACGAGAGGAGACAAGTGGACACAAGAGGGAAGGAGACGCGAGTAAAGGAAAAAAGGAGGAGGTGAGAAGAGATGAGAGGGCCAACATAAAAGATATGAAAAGCTCGTGGTTGATATATTTAAACATGGCTTCCTCACGGTGGTTAACGCCATTGTTCATACACCAGTCAACATTCTCACTCTGAGGATTTCATCTTGCAATGCCAGTCAATATTGCAACATAACACCACGTTCCACATTATTAGGCAAATTGTATTTAAGGGTCATAAACATTCATTTTTTGGTTTTTCAATGAAACTCATGGATGGTATTGTGTCTCAGGGCTATTTGGATGATTGAAATCATCCAAATAGTAATAATAATAATTAGTTTGCCAGGTGAGCCCAATCAAAGGAAAACTACTTAAGAAGGATGTTCCACATTATTAAGCAAGCTACATGTTTCAGGCAAAATGGGGAAGAAAAAGGATCTCTCTGCTGCTGAAAAGCGGCAAATAGTGCAATACCTTGGTCAAGGTATCACAACATTGGATATTTCCAAAAGAATTGCGCGTGATCATCGGACGGTGAAGAAATTTGTCACCGATTCACAGCACAAGCGGGTTCGTTCAGACAAAGGCAAAATAAGGAAGATTTCTGCCAAACAAATGCGTAGGGTTAAGAGAGCAGCCACTAAAATGCCATTGAATAGCAGCAAACAGGTGTTTGAAGCCGCTGGTGCCTCTGGAGTCTCGCGAACTTCAAGATGTAGGATGCTCAAGAGGTTTGCAAGTGTCCTTAAACCTGTTATTCGGCCACCCCTAAACCAAACTCATAAGCAAAAAAGGTTGCAGTGGGCTCAGGACTACATGAAGACTAACTTTCAAACTGTTTTGTTTACGGATGAGTGCCGTGCAACCCTTGATGGTCCTGATGGATGGAGTAGTGGATGGTTGGTGAATGGCCACCATTTCCCAACAAGGCTGAGACGTCAACAAGGAGGTGGCGGAGTCATGTTTTGGGCCGGAATCATGGGGAGAGAGCTGGTAGGCCCCTTCAGGGTCCCTGACGGTGTGAAAATGACCTCGGCAAAGTATGTAGAGTTTCTGACTGACCACTTTCTTCTGTGGTACAAAAAGAAGAACCGTGCCTTCCGTAGCAAAATCATATTCATGCATGACAATGCACCATGTCATGCTGCAAAGAATACCTCTGGGGCATTGGCTGCTATGGGCATAAAAGGAGAGAAACTCATGGTGTGGCCCCCATCTTCCCCTGACCTTAACCCTATTGAGAACCTTTGGAGCATCATCAAGCAAAAGATCTATGTGGGTGGAAGGCAGTTCACATCCAAGCAGGTGCTCTGGGAGGCTATTATGGCATCCTGCAAAGACATTAAAGCAGAAACTATCAAAGAACTCACAAGTTCAATGGATGCAAGAATTGTGAAGTTGATATCAAAGAAGGGGTCCTATGTTAACATGTAACTTGACCTGTTAAGATGTTTTTGAGTCAAACTTTTCTTGATTTCAGTAAATATGACCTCCTAATGCTGCAAATTCAACAAATGACAATTTTTTGTTCTTTACAACCTATAAAATATCTTGAAACTCTGAAATTCTGAAATTCTGCATAATAATTTGGAACACTGCATTTTGAGTTTTTTATTTTTGAAAAAAATACTGTTATCATTAGGAGGTTTGTTCAATAGAATTTGACTTATACTCTAACAGTTGATGACTTGAAAATGATACTGACTGACTGTGCATTACTATTTAGGAAAATCTGAGCAAAGTGTAATTTGCATAATAATGTGGAACGCGGTGTACATAGCTGGCTATTGTTATAACATTTTGCTTTTGAGATTGTAAAGTAGGCAACCTTCCCTGTTCCCTGCCGTTGATTAATGACCTCATATTCTGTTAATTAGACCCTCAGCCCTGAGGCAGAAAGATTTAATTTCCCCTTCATCATCACCACGGCGAAAAAAACTACTGATTAAATAGGCGAGGAGAAAAGAGGATGTCTAAGAAACGAGGAGAGAGGATGCAATGTACAAAATACGTCATACTACTAGTAAAAGTTGTGCGTTTAAATTCTACACTTGTTGTGTTAAAAGCACTGGTTCTGCAAATAAAATGGCCTCTATGACTGATATGTAAAATACAAAATAAAATAATAAAAGTTCTAAATTGTACTTGTACTAAATCACTTTCTCCCACTTGGAGGAGTTAAACAAGAGGATAAAGTCTTACCTTGTGGCAGGTCTGGAGAGACGTACGGCACTTCCTTGGTGTTGATGTGCGTCCAGTCAAAGTCATCATAGGGATCTTGCTGGTAATCACACTGAGTGAAGCCTTCATCAAACATACAGCTCCCTGCAAAGACAAACACAATAACATTTAGTTCACCTCACAGTGTCAGTAATCATTGACTTGAATGAGCTGAATCAAATTAGTTGTAATGCGACATGAATTCTCCTTTGGGTTTATCCTGTAAAACTTTAGTTTCCTTCCTGTATGTTGTTTTTCGGTGCGTGCCTGCATCTCAGCTCATTAACAAAACCACCAGGAGTCTGAGCTCCAACAGTCATCACTCAAGGCCAATCAGGATCACCTCTGACTCAACCATCGGGGCCTTCAGCTGATCATCTGTGCCCATCACGGCGGCCTCAGGACAACCATGTGTGAGCTGGCCGCCTGCGGCCCAGCCTGAACAGGAAGTCGCTCTAATACAGAGAGACGCCACTTGTCCCTGGCGGCTAGCTGAAACAATCAACTTGAAATGATATGTGGCGATGTTGCTGATGGAAATAACATGCGGGATACTGCTAGCTATCTGATTCATTGAGCTGAGAGCAACGCATGGCTTGTGTTAATAAAATGGCTAGGAGAAATATGACTAAGAAAAGCAACAATACCATCTGATTCAAGTCACTGGTCGTTAGTGGTCACTGATATGTGTCCTCTGTGCCCTTCTTGACATTTGCCAAAGTAGGAGAAGATAAAATATTCCATATATAGATATTTTATGGTAGTGATATAATGATAGTTGTAATTAATTAACTAATCGTTTCAGCTCTAATGAAACTAACCAAACCCAAGATGATAACGAATAGTTTATAACAATATCAATATTATAGTGAACATTGTCATTTATTTTCCTTTGCGGTGAAATGTGCAAACTTTCTAGGTATTTTGGATCTGAAAGAGTGGCAAACCTGAACGCCGAGATACACAGAGGGCAACTTAGAAGGTATACAAGCGCAAGCCACCGTGAAGCACTATCAGCAACCAGCACATCCAGCAACATAAATCTCCTCGCATTCAGTAGCTTTGCTACCTGTGTCCTAGAGCGGGCTGCGGCGGCGGCTGTGATGGAGAGCAGAACGACAGGCCCTCAGATACCCCACTGATCTGAGCTCCCGCTACAGACAGATACCAAGAGGTGACAGGCGCCGCCGGAGGAGAAACAAGTTAACATCAAACTAAGCGACTGTCTTCTGCTGCCGGCTGTATGGTTGGCTGTGACTCAAAGCCTCGGAGATGCACTGGATCACATTCCTCTTGGCGTCACACTCTAAAACCAGCCTCTCTTCATGCAACTCCCATTCAATTCAATTAAGTCTTTGTCACAGCAAGTTACCTCCAGTCATAATGTGAAAAAATGCTGGGACAAGTAGAGGGCAGGAAGTACAGCGCGACAACAAGCCTTTTTGTACTCCTTCTATTATGAACTCAGCTCGGATGTACACAGTATAATTCAGCGGATGTCTAACGCCTGCTGCTGTATGTGTGCTGTGTGTTTGTAAAACGCCATGACTTCCTGTCTCCCACAGTGTGTTTGTCAGGTTACATCTTGCCGTCAGGTAGCTCTCTCTGCATGGGTTAAAAGAGCAAAAGTGTGTAACTCTAGGGTGTATGTTTTCATGTTTACAAGAACAAACTGCATCAGAAGCGAGCACAAGGGAACAGTATGTTTTCTGTTAATAACTGCCTGTATGTGGAAAGGTAACCTTGCAGCTATGGTGGGGAATAGTATCCTTTGTTAACAGGATAGGACATGTCCCACTCTCGCAAAGCTGGAGTTGGGCTGTGGAAATGACCATGTGGTCATACACATCGACACATCCATGGTGCTGCGGTGTCATACACACAGCAGCAGCATATTTGTACGAGTAGAGCTTTGCTTCTTTGTTCCTGAATGACTCCCAAAAATCATTCAGACGCTCAGTAAACATGAGTAATTACAAAAAAAATTATTGCTATGATTGTTTAATTAACCTGATCTTTTATTAGTTTGCAATCTATGGAGATGAGACGTGTATTTGTTTTCAGCCACCAATATAAGCTTTGAGCTCTGATGTATAATGTTAGCTCACAGTCATTGTGGTTTGCTGTGAAGCTGGTCCTGAGTGGGCGAAGAGCGTTTTAGAGTAAAGTGTCCCACTGAAAGGAAGGTCAATGTCACCGCCACAGTTAACGGAAAGTCACATGAATGTAAGTCATACGTACGTTGTTTCTAATAAAAGTAAGAGGTGACGGTCACCTCTTACTTTTATTAGTCACCTGGTGACCCATAATTGATTCATTGCTCATTGACTGGAGTGTTACGCTCACTGCTGCTACAGCTTGCTGAAAAGATGTGTGTGTATTATAGAGTTTAAAGCTTCTGACATTTGGTGTGTTTTTTTGACAAATTGTTAGGCTGTAGTTTTGGTATTTGCAGAAGCACTTATCCTTGGTTCACATGCCAAAGCATTAGTTTGGTCTTGTTTAACTCCGCCAAACTACAGTAAACGTATTCAGTGTAAAATCTTTTTTTCTGGATTCTCTGCTTCTGAAAGCAGTTTACAGTGTAGAGGGAAATTGGATTTAAACCCACTGTGTTTAAAATATGTGCAGTGGGCTTTTAACTGGGAACACACAAACAGATAGCTTTGCACTCAGCTCTGATATAGTGCCATGGTAGACGAGGTATTTTGCCTTGGTTTAGCAGTAAAGAAAAACATGTCCGTGTTTTACATTACTGACTGGTTTAAAAGAACATTTCTCTCAACCGTAAAGCATTCCTCTTTTCTCGTCTGCACACCTCTGATACACATTCTCGCTGCTTTCAGCTGCAAACATACTAAACAAAGTGGCTGTGTGTCCATGTGTATGTGCTGAAAAGGGTCTGCAGAAACCTTATATGTGTAAACTGTGTGTATGTGTACAAACCTCACACTAGCGCGCCCACATTCTTAGTTAACACGTCTCGCTTTCCTCAATGTCCTGCCAACTTAAACCAACACACACACACACACACACACACACACACACACACACACACACACACACACACACACACACACACACACACACACACACACACACACGTTCTTGCCAATAATGAGAAGAGCAGACCTTGAACTATCCGCTTACCTCTTGTGGAAAAAAGACGCGAGCTTTCCCAAATGAAGTTAAAATCTATTCATCCATCTCGATTGAGTATGTATCTATGACATATAATATAATAATAATTAAACATAAATAATCACATTCTAACAATCACTGACTTCTATTTGGCATTTGGAACGCAATGCTACTGGTACAGATTAAATGTGCAATAACAGATATTTTGGGAACAGAAAAAGCGACACATCATCACTTTTTGACTTTATGACAACAACCAGTTGCCTGCTTACACATCAAGCAGAGCAACTCATTCATTTGAAATCATGTTTAAGGTAACCTAATAATGAATACACGTACAGTAACTGCAGACCACTGACTGGCCTGTGTAAACAACCCAGTGTTTTTTAATTAGCCAAACTACCATCAATAGGAAAAATGTTCGCTCCCAAATCCACGCCTCACGCACCACGTAGCCTCCACAACGGCGAACAATTGACAAAGAGCAAATCCTCTGTTTGGTCACCGTTTATTACTAATTATTCAGCAAGTGTCCCTTTGAAGATGATGTCACGGCAGTTTAGCGGGGCGCGCGCCTACACCGATGGGGTACTATCTGTGGTCAAGTCCAAGTTTATGTTTCTGACTGAATGGTGGCATACCTTTTTAGGTTATTAGAGCTTTTAGGCTGGAAACAGTGGCCTAACTGTGGCGGAAAACAACAGCGTGAGGCCGGCCACAAATTGTAAAATTGAAGCCGTAACACCAAAAATGAGCTGAAAGACGCTCTCTAGTGCAGAGTAATCATCTGTGGGTTTGTAATCATAAGCAACCTCTTTCACGTTACACATTGATTGAGTATAACCACTTTAAACACGCCCCAGATACACAGCATGTATGTGTGTATTTGTACTGGGTCTGTCTGCATGTGTTAACTGGATTGTATTGTATAACAAATCCCTACAACATTTTCTATATGCTATATGCACGAGTGTGTGTCCAGATGGGATATTATTGCCCCCTTCCTCTCCATTCACAAGGACAGCGAGAGAGAGAGAGAGAGAGAGAGAGAGAGAGAGAGAGAGAGAGAGAGAAGGAACGGACTGCATGCTAATCACTTCCTAATCAGCTTCTGTGATTGGCTGCCTCGCTAATGAAATAATGGCGACTCATTTGCATTATAAAATAATTAGAAGGACTTGATAAAGGCTCAAGGGCAGAGAGAGGAGCGCGCCACACACACACACACACACACACACACACAGTATTTTCTATAAGATTGTTGAATGGCATCAGACACAACATCTGCCACCGTCACTCAGACTCATTTTGTGGTGATTTACATTGACCTCCACCTCCAGGAGGCAAGTCAAAGAAAAGTGCTTTGACTCAAACTGTTTGGAAACATGGGTGCAGACGGCCCCCAGTCGCCGCGGAAAGAAAGAGGACCACGCACATTCATCGGGTTATTAGCCAAAAGCAAGATTATTAGTTGGCAGCACGGCAATAATGTGGAACAATAGCTAGTTTGATTAGCTTTCCTTTTCTCCAATGGGATCTAACCGATCTGCAGAACAGGCAGTATTAAATCTGATCCAACAACTCCCTGGGACGCGCTAAAATCAAAAGAAGGTCTGAGGCGCTTTTTTCTTTCTCTAGAGACTATTCCAGAAAATCTATTATGACAAAGAAACTTCCTCATAACTAAGAGATGTCTGATTATAAAAATCAGAGAACGCTTAGCCAATACGTGTGCCCTTGTGCAAAAGAACATCACCTTGGTGATCAGCTCAAAAAAGCAACTATACATTGCCTCAGCGGTCAAGACTGGCTTTAGACTACAAACACGGACTACATGCTTTGAGACCGTCTCGTGCTTACGGAAATATCTACGGTCTTCACTGCCACTGAATATTAGGCTTCATTACCATCCAATTTCATTGCATATATGTTTGAATTCAGCTTTTGAGGAGATAAACAGTGATTTCCTCCAAAGAGATGGATGGTATTTCGAACTTCATATTCTGTAAACTGAATGCTCACGCCCTGTTAAGGACCCAAGGGGGGAAAAAGTGGTCTCGAAATTTAAAAAAATAGATACATCAGGCTAAATTAACTTGAAATCAATTAAACTGTTTTTACGTTAACGAGGTAAAAATGTGTTGATTCCACTAAACAATATGATGTTTTACACTATATATTGGAGCTAATCAGATGACCGTGACATCATCCCTTCTTGGCCCTGAGCTCACGCTGAGGCCAAACAGCTCGAATCTGCTCAGGAATCTAATGTACTTACAGTGCTTACTCTTGCTCGTTCTCTCTCTCTTCCTGACTGTGACTAGTATTTATCAGCAGAGCTCAGTTGCAGTCTGCAGGCAGAGATGTTATCACCAGAGAGCAGATAAGACGGGATGAGTGAGAGAGAGTGAAACAGAAGGAAAGAGTGCAACGAAATGGAGAGGGAGAGAAGGGAGGGGTAACAGAGAGGCAGAAAATGTAATTATTTTTTTGGAGGGAGATGAATCTAAGCCGATTGATTAACTATTTCCTTTTGTTTCCGTTGTCTTTTGTCTTTTGTTTCCATCCCTGTGTTTCCTGCATTAATAAATCGTTCAAAGAGGATCAAAATTGAGGTGGCATCACAATCACACCACGAAAAGAGAAGAGAAGAAGAGAAGAGAAGCTCCATTTTGCAAACGGAAATAATTTTCAAGGACAATAATTACATTTACGTCATTAGAATCCAATTCCAACCACCAGTAATACTGTTTCCCTCAAAATCATTAAAACTTTGTCCAAATCCAGCTAATAATTAAGTTTCACTGACCCGGATTTATAATCATAAATGGCTTTGTGGGACAGTTTCAGTTTTGGGCTCAAACGCGAGGAAGATGGCTTAAAAAAGGAAAGGAGACGGAAAAGAGGAGAGGAATCCATGCAAAAATGATGACAGTATTAATTTGCCGTTATATTATTATTAGTGCTGTCATATTAGCGCGTTATTAACGGCGTTAACGCAAACCAATTTTAACGCCGTCAATTTTATTAACGGCGTTAACGCATTTTAAGTTTTCAATTTTTTTTCTCGCGAGCACCACGCCGGATGTAGGTCAACCGGAAGCAAAACAATAGGCACGCCGTTTGGTGTGGAAGCTAGGCTAACGTAGGGTGACCAACGTCCTTCAGGGATTCCAAATGCAGGGATTCCAAAAACGTCCGGGATTTTGCCTCGGCGGGGCGCCCCCCTGAAGAAACCCCCCGCCCCCCTGTACTTTTCTCTATAGCGCCAGATCACAAGTCGTCATTTAAGTTTCTCTTCCCTATAGAACCGGTCTACACCTTGTTCTGTTATTAAACTAAACGGCCGTATTTTATTGATCTTATCTACACTGTGGGCAGCTTGTCACGTCGGTCTCTACATGGTCGCGTTAACACTTCTCCTTTGCTCTGCGTCGCGCACAGCAGAGTTCCGCCTGAAGCGCACACACACGTGCGCGCGCACACACAGGTGAGCGCTGAGCACACAGCAGCGGACAGAGAGCGTCGAAAAATATGTCGCGTGAAAAGCAGACCGCTATATCTGCGTTTTGAACGCTCCCAGGGTGAAGATGCAACAGCAGCTCTCATGTGAGGAACACCGGAGCAGCTCTCTGAACCCAGAGCAGCTCTCCTGCTCAGGTGAAGTCTCCCTGACGTCCTTTCTGCTGCTGCGTGTCTCAAAACAGAAAACAGATCTCAGATCAATGTTGAACATGAATTGTATGAAATCTACAACCCCGTTTATAAAGATGTGTAGAGGCTCACTGCTCCACTAATACTGATGCAACCTGATGCTCACATATCTGCACTCGTTCTGTTTTGTTTGGCAAAAAAATAAAATAGCTTATTGTTTTCCACAATGTAAATTTCAGGTAAACCCTTGTTTACCTGAAATGTGCACTTTATAATTTTATTTTGTAAACCCTTGTTTACCTGAAATGTATTTTGTATTTTGTACCGCCCTGTTTGGCAGTTGTTTTTCAATAAAATAAAGCAAGCCAATCCACTTTTTCATGTTGATAAGAGCATTAAAATGCAAAAAAAAAAAAAAAACGATTAATTGCGATTAATCGCGAGTTAACTATGACATAAATGCGATTAATCGCGATTAAATATTTTAATCGCTTGACAGCACTAATTATTATACACAGGCCTTATTATACACAGGCCTTATAATACACAGGCCTTATTATACACAGGCCTTATTATACACAGGCCTTTCTTGATACTCTCTAACATTGATTTGTACTGTGGTGTAATACACTCCGTACTCTCTGTAGCTTGGGTTTGTTGTTTTTAATGTGTGTGTGTGTGTGTGTGTGTGTGTGTGTGTGTGTGTGTGTGTGTGTGTGTGTGTGTGTGTGTGTGTGCCACCTCAAGGACACTAATAAAGTTGTACCTTATCATTTACTTTCTCTGTGTTGTCTCTACTTTTTTGTTCTCTCTCCCTCTCTGAGAATAGGTGAAATTAGCCTGAAATGATACAAGGTGACATCAGAGAGGCTGACACACACACACACACACACACACACACACACACACACACACACACACTCTCTCTCTCACTCGTCACGCTTCAGTGGCCCTTGCAGCGCAGCGCGACGCCATCAAAGCCAAGACCCATATACACACACACCTCGCCGGCTCGCCTGTTAAACATACACACGGGCACGCGCAATCACACACCCAAATACACACGACTTACACAGCAACACACAGTCACATGCACATTGTCTCACACACACACACAGTGACACTCATCCGTGCACGCACACACACTCAGAGCAGTAGTTTAATTGGAAGTGCTGAAGGCTGAAGAATTTCTCCTTCATCTCACAATGCTGTAATTGAATCTGAGACGTGTGTGTGTGTGTGTGTGTGTGTGTGTGTGTGTGTGTGTGTGTGTGTGTGTGTGTGTGTGTGTGTGTGTGTGTGTGTGTGTGTGTGTTCAGCTGATTCAGGAGTTTCCATTGACAGTAACAGTAAAACAGAAATGTGTGTTTTTCCTTCTGCCCTTCCATCCCTGACTATCTCCTCCCCTCACCCTGCTCTTCTCTTGGGGTTAATGCCGCTTTTCAATTCAAATTCAAACTCAAGCAGTTTTTCGTGCGCCGCATTATTTTCCCACAAACTCATGATTTGGTTGTACAGGCTCTGCTGTGAAAAGGCAGCCATGACCTCCATCGCTGCGCGTTGGCATTTCATTGGCCGACATGTCTCGATAATGTATGTTTTGGACAATAAAATGCGACTTACTGACTGATTCTTTCCAAGTCTCTCATTTCTATGTTGTGAGTAGGAACGCCCCCTGAAACTCGGTACTAAACTGGAATCCATTACACAGTAGTAAAAACCCAGAGTATTGATGAGGCTGGGAGTTAACGGTTCTGCTGTCAGTACTGTAAAAGTTATGGAGTCCGATCTCAGCGGAAAAAAGCAGCGTTGCAAACCTGGGGGACGAGTCGTGCTTTCCTCTGACACACACACACACACACACAATGGCAGAGAGAGGAAAAAGATCCAAAGTCTGACTTTTACTGAACTCTCGTTGTCTCTAATGCAGGGGTGTCAAACTCATTTTAGTTAAGGGGCCGCATGCTGCCCATTTTGACCTCAAGTGGGCCGGACCAGTAAAATCACAGCATAATAACGCATACATAATGACAATATTACTCTCTGTTTAAATCATTGTTGGAGGTTTTTGGATGATAAACCCTGTTTTAAGGTCTTTCTTCAATAAACTAGAAACATAAAGACCAACAATTCAGACATCAGCCCACTGTTTACCTGCCTGGGCTCTCCTCTGCAGACTCCCTTGCAGTTAGGCAATATTTTTAGTAAAGTCAGTACTGTGATTAATTGTGTCTGTGGCTCAATGGTTACCATGCATGTCTTACAATCAGAGGATCAGTGGTTTGAATCCATACTGAGGTTTTTTTTTTTTTTTCAAATTTTTTTCAATTTTTTTTTTTTTCTCACATTTTTACAATTATCCTGCGGGCCGGACTGGACCCCCTGGCGGGCCGGATCCGGCCCGCGGGCCGTATGTTTGACACCCCTGCTCTAATGCAATAAACCCCTCACAAGTAAGGGAGGTAATACCAGCAATGTATCACAACATTTGGCGAACCACAACAAAATGTGCTAAACTGCACAGCCCCCGACTCAACCACAGATGTTGACGATTTCCCAAAACTCAAAGCTCAAAGATGAAGAGAAAAAACTGCAAATCTCGACGAACTAAAATAAAAAATGTTAATGCCAATTAATTTACTGCTGGTCAACTAAGATATTAATCAACACAAGTATCAGCATTAATGTAGCTCTAAATTCCTCATGGGAGTGCCATAAGTGAACAACCTAAATGACCTTTTGACAGTCAACATGACACCTAAACCCTAAATATATCGCGTTTCCACCAAGAACTTCCTGGTAATTTCAGTCCCCGGGAATACTTTTCAAGGAATTTAAAAGTTCCTTCAGCCCTTTGTCGTCTGCGATCGAAAAAAACCTGCAAAACTTTGGCAAATTAGTCCACCGACGTATGAAAAAGCAGCATGAGGATAAGACCGGCTGCTGAATATAAACCCAGGTTTTGTCTAACTGCGACAACATTTGCTGATGTGCATTACTATTTACTGATACACGTTGTAACGACCGATGTGCAGAGGAGGAAAATGAAACTAAGAGCGTCACTCTCCACAGTAAATCGTCATGGTTATTTATTTATGGTTTAGAACGTAGCCGCCTGTTTTCATTCCCAGCAGCGCTGACCTGTCTCTCTCTCTCTTTTAATTTCTCTATATTTTTCTCTCTGTCTTTGTTAAAATGAGTCAGGCTGGGCAAATAAAAAAAAAAGAAATCTCACAAAATATTTTGACCAAATACCTCGATGTTGATAATGCCATTAGAGATTTTTACAAAATATGTTTTACAAAGTTGATATAAATAAAAATCAAAAACATCTATAGTGTAGATATATTGACTAAGTGTGTAAAGGAAACTGCTAGAACTTAACTTAGACCCTGGTCCCTGCCGTCAAAACGCATTGAGTTCCTCCAAAGGTTCCTATCCTCTCTGGAAAGTAGAGAAGGGGCTTTTGGGAATATCTCTTTTCACCATATCTTTCTTTATTTCTATCTTGGTCTGAACACTATAATCAGTATACTGTGTGCGTGTGCGTGTGAGTGTGCGTGTGTCCAGAGATAGCTGTCAGTACTGTTAGCAGGGGTCGAACCCTTTCATAGACACTATCTTTATGACATTCACCTCTCTCCGGTGCTTTTCCTCTTCCGCTCTGCGTCTATCTCTCCATCGTTAATCTCTATTACTATTCAAATGCTGACATTTAAAAGCAACTTCACATGCAGACTGACTCGCTGACTGGCTGGCAGATAAGGCAAGGAGAAGAGAGGACAGGAGAGGAGGTGAGGACGATAGAGAGACTGAGGGACGAGCTTGTCATTCACTGAGAAAATTGGGGAATCCTCCTCCCCCCTTTCTGGCTGTCTGTGAATGAGTCCACCCATAAATCCCAGGGGGAGTCAGATTTCACTCGTTCTCAGGAAAGCTGAACCGTCCCCTCTTTCTGTGTTTGTTCACCCATTTACCTCTCCCCACACCCAATACTCTGTTTACTGTCTCCCTGTCCGCCCCTTTCGTTCGGTCTCCGTCAGTGTGGGTTACAATACAGTTTTGGCACCTGAGGTTCACATTTCCACGATAAAACACAGTGGTTAGTGAACACTGACACACTCCGGCTTTTTCTCCAACATGACAGGTCAACTTTCCTTTGCTTTTCTGCAGTAACGAGAGCTCGACTGACACAAAGAGAAACGTTTTACGGCCCGCAGTTAAGTCTTAAGATGACTCTAGACATTTGGTAGCTTACAACGTCACCGAAAGACTAACCCATAAACCATCCGCACGATCAGATCCCATGTCAGTGTGTGTGTCATTCTCAACGAGTCAGGGGGGAATAATTATTGAGCCCTTAGACGGCACTCAGCCCGGCTCAGAACTGAGAGCACAGCTGGTATTTCCTTTTAAGTTAAAATCCCCAAACAACAAGTCTCAACTGGCTGCTTCTCTCCACCCTTCATCACACACTTGACCTCGAACATGCTGACTGGCTGACTCACTACAGCCTGTGTACACTTTAACCGTAGGAAGAATCAAAACCTCTTCGCCCATGCATCTAAACATGGAGTGATCTGAAAGATGATAAACACATCCAGGTGTTACTGTACAGCGCAGTAGACACACACACACACAATGTGAATGTGACCAAATGGACCAGTCCCATTGAGTTATACAAAAGGGGCCTGGCCGGGAAAGGGATCAATACCGGACAGAATGGGGTCAGAATGACTGCTCACAATTGGTGGTCTGCATTTGGGCAGAGCAGAGCCCCACACACCTG
Source organism: Myoxocephalus aenaeus (assembly GCA_038501785.1). Lineage (NCBI taxonomy): Eukaryota > Metazoa > Chordata > Actinopteri > Perciformes > Cottidae > Myoxocephalus > Myoxocephalus aenaeus. The sequence goes on from JBAMJR010000009.1 coordinate 2,338,247, forward strand.
TATGGACCCGCATGCCAGCGGAGCCAGCAAGCTTCTTTACACTGTGACACTGAACCATTCATCATGTGGTCCTGATAACTAACTGATAAATTACCAGGAGAATACAATCAAATAATGATTTATCCATGCGAGAGGATTTGAACGGGCCAATCGCAGAGCAGACAGGAGGCCGTTTGTTTCTGAGCCAATCGGGGCACAGCTGAGGGTTTGGACTGAAAAACAGGCCTGGTGTGGACGAGATAAGAGCAGAACAAACACACACTCAGCACCAACCCCCACAGACACACACAGACACGCACACACACACACACACACAAGGTAAGTAAGGCCAGACGGTGAAGGAAAGAGGAAAATGTACAGAAAACCAAAGGGAAGGGGGGGGAGAAAGACTAAAGAGGAAGGGAAGAATCTGAAATGTGAGAAGAGGATGAAACTTGAGTGTGAGTTTAGAGAAATACATTTCACCCATGGGCTATAAGCAGGTTAAATCTGAAGCAGCTAGCTTAGCAAGTCAGCACAGAGACTGGGTGACACACTGAACTGCCTGGCTGATTTTCTCCAATTGTCCAGCTAGCTGGTTCAAAGCCTGGCTGGCTGATTTACTGACTGACCGACCGGCTGGCGGGTCGGATTTAGTCTATCCTGTATTTGTGCAGCAGAAGCATTTCTGTTGTTCAGTCTGTCGGACAAAAAGCAGTTCTCCACACCGACACACAAAGAACCACCTGAAACAGCACTTATACTGGAGAGGCCGACAGAGATGTTGTGAGGGGGGGGGGGACAAACAAATAAACACAAAAAAATAAATAATATCAAACTCAAAAACATCCGGCTTCAAAAGGAGAAAAAAGCGCCTAAAATAACAATTGGAAAATGTCTCTGGGACTTCTGAAACCAATAAAAATCAAATGTGGAAAAAAAATATCTCAAATAGAAAGAATAATATGTCAAAGGAGCTCTTTTATCTGTGGTTGTGACACAGTTCTGTCGAACAACAAAAGATACCTAACGATAGCATTTACGGTCCTGGAGGAAGTTTACTTTTCACTGCCGGCACAGAAAAAGAGCGAATTACACAGCGGTGGAAACCACAGAGACCCAAACAAAGGGAATAACACACAAGTGGGAATAACATGCTGGCAGGCCAGACGACTACCAAAGCACCTTCTTCTGAGACCGTCTGCAGAGCTAAACATACATTACACACTTCTGTTGGCCTGTCATGTCGGTGGCTGTGCTGAGGGTAAACACTCTGTCTGAACCGATAACAAGCACACTTTAGGACTGGAGCTGTATTTCACCAGCCAGGGCCATGTGTATATACATGTAAAACAACAAATAATATTTATGGCTATGTGTCAGTAGGTTCTGAAGGCAGGTGTAAATAAAAAAAGGGGGGGGGGATTCAGTTTATTAATGCGACATGGTTCTGGGAAGACGTCCCAACTGCTAAAAGACGTCAAGGGGAGAGAAATGTGAAGTAATCAGACCGGTTTGGCATAAAATCATGCATTGGCCAAACTTAATTGGCAAACAAAGGTGAATTCTAAAATTCTAAACTGTCCCTTAATATTCATGCGTCACAGTTTAAAGACCGACTTGACGGTCTCCTCTCTAAAAGCGAGCCTCGTCACGACTTTCTGGCTCAACTTTGACCTGCTGACTAACCGTGGTAATTACAAACACTTTTCCCCCACGCATGTTTTGAAAATGAATCATCACAACAAAATCAAATGCTTAGAGCAAAGAAACAAAGAAGCAAGCAAAAACTAAAAACATCATAAAAGAAAATTCCATGAAATGAATTATCAAGCCATCTCTAGTATACAAGGGAATTACTTTACTTTTCCTTTCCACTTTTATCACAATAAAATAAATACATGATATAAATACTAATGGAAGTATGAAAATATACACTTTTACTTGTTATCTCAAGACCTTTGAGAGTATGCTTGTTAGTTAAGAGATATTTATTCAGCAAGTCTCAATAAGATCAGTACCTCTTTTGCAAGAAGGACATGACACAAAGTTACATGCTTTATTTATTCGAGATGATAAAAAAATCATCACCACACACTCAGACACACGGAAAGGATCACAAATACGATTTAAAATATCAAAGTACAACTTTGAAGCCCCCCAGTAATGAGTCTCTAACTTCCCTTTGTTTTGCAGTTCACTCTGGTAGTGAGGGCCACATTACCAGAAACTAGTCTCTCTCAGTCGACCCCAGTTGTAATGAAACAGAATTGTTCTCTCACCACAGGTTATAATAATGTTTCAATTACAAACGCTATTCTTCAAAGCGTAGCAGAAGAGAGACTGCAGCAATATGAACACACTACTACTCCACTACTTTCTTTCTCCTCTGTCTGTTTTCCCCGCCCTCCGTCAAAATCACACAATCAGACACACACTGGCTTTGAGACTGGAGGCAGCACATACTGCAGAGTGTGCATGAATGCGAGTGTGTACGTTGTCACCTTCAGCTGTGAAATGTGGTCAAACATCACTTACGACTGAAACAAGAGAGATGCGAGACAGAAAGATAGAGAGACCACGACGGAGAGAGAGAGAGAGAGAAAAGAGAGGGCAAAATAAGTCCTCCAGGTTCACGCCGCGTGTGTGTGTGTGTGTGTGTGTGTGTGTGTGTGTGTGTGTGTGTGTGTGTGTGTGTGTGTGTGTGTGTGTGTGTGTGTGTGTGTGTGTGTGTTGCCGCGCTAAATGAGTTTTGGGAGTTGTCGTCTCTTTACGATAGCTGTAACTGGCCCGAGGACAGATGTTATTAGGCTTTACAACAGGGAAATACTGTATGTGAGTGTGTGTGTGTGTCTGAGACATGATGGTCATGTTCGCTGGTGTGAGTTTAATGATAACGAAAATTAAAGATGTTTTGGATGGGGCTCATTTGGAAAACGTGCCCGTTTAAGCAAATTATATTAATTCAACCTTGATTCAATAATTCGCCAAAGTCTAGTTCTCTTAATGGTGTGTGTGTGTGTGTGTGTGTGTGTGTGTGTGTGTGTGTGTGTGTGTGTGTGTGTGTGTGTGTCTTGAAGCTAAGGAGTGGCTCATGGGAGAGAGAAAAAGGCAACTTACCTCCAGGGGAGTGGTCTTTTAATAGACGTGTGTGTGTGTGTGTGTGTGTGTGTGTGTGTGTGTGTGTCCGTTGTTAAATGACAAAGCTCTGAGCAGGAAATGAGTCAAACCGGTTTCTGACTCACATTCAGGTTACAGAGTGCTGCTCGAGGCTCGCTCACTATTAGACACCAGACACCATTGTTACATGTGTCCCTTCTCTTTGTACCATTGTCTCATTCCGCACCTATTGAGGTCATTGTCGGAATATGTGGACTAGTTTGAGGCGAAATGGTCAGAGACATGACTGGAGGGTTGCTGGTTTGAATCCCCACACACACACACACACACACACAAACCAGTGGCCTGTCTTTCAGTTGTTGAGTGCCGAGCACTTGTCAGTGGTGTTGAGTGCACCAAGAACTCTGGGTCACTGAAACCCTGTCACCCTTTCTTTTGGAAAAAAAAAACTCTAATGCCTTGGATGTCAGAGACTGACTTGCCTTTTTTTGAGGGGTTGCCAAAAAAGAAAATCCTTATGCAACCCAGCTGAAAGATGAAAATCATTATTACATCCATGAAAAAGAGAACCAAGTTGTCGACTTAGTTGTGCATTGGATTTCATTAAATTCATGTTATTCCTTTCCGGTTTGTTCGTGTTGTTTTTCCCTCCCTATCCACTTTCTCGTCAGGCTTGCTGAAGAGAAAGAACCACCGTGACATGCTCTTGTGAAAAAAGGCAGCAACTAGGTCATTTTCATTATTTTCATTATGCACTAAGCTGCTAGTCATTTATTTGGTCAATAAAATGTCAGAAAATAAGGAAATGCATCCAGCACAAGTGCTGTGTCCAAGGTGACGTCTTCAAATGTTTTGTTTTGACTAACCAAAAGTCCAATGATATAAAACAGAGAAACGCTGCAACAAGAAGAGTGTACGCTCAGAAATGTTTTTGCAAAATCCTTCAGAAAATGTACAGCACTCCACTTACAGTGTGAAAAAAAAAGAAAGAAAAGATCATCCTGCACAGTTAGTAAGATGCATTTGTCAAAGCTGTACTGATATCACCATCACTTTTACTCCGGCTGACAGAAAACACCGTCTCATGTGAGCAGAAAATGTTTCCTGACCTTGACAGAAAGCCTGACCATTGATTTTGGGACAGCATTGCATGGATGGTTGTCTGCCAGCTCCAGAAATGGTATTAAATGTCAAAAATACAAAGACTGTTGTTTTTTAGTTGGCAAGTTAAAGAAAGAAAAAAAAAAAAAAAACACTGACAGAAGGATTCTGCCTGGCCTTGACAGCAACAACAAATGTAAAGTAACAGCATGTTATGAGTTCTAAAACCTTTGAGCATTTTGGAACCGTATGAACTCAAAACTCAACGCAAGCACCCCTTTTGATTGTCGCTGTAGAACTCGTTCAAATAGATCATATCCTGACAATACATCCTCAAGGATGTCGGCCATGTAGCTGACCATGAGATGTCCATTTCATGGGCAGTGTGTGTGTGCATATTTTTGAAGGGCTGTGTAGCCTATTGCTCAGGGGCATCGGACCCCTGCTTTATCAGGCGTGGACTCACTCTAAGACGCCTTTAATGTCAGCGCCGTGGGACGGCATGTAGACGAGGGCGTCGCTGAAGCACACACACACACACACACACACACACACGACCCGTTCCTTGACCTGAGACCCAGACACGAACGCTGCTCAGCTCACACTGTACTTTTTCATAGCGGCGGAGATTACTCCCATGACATGTAATGCCTGCAGCACACAGGAAGTCTGTGGTGCTCAGACGACGACGCCTGTTGCTCGCTGTGAGCTGCATGCATTCTTATTTTAAAGAAAAGAAAGAAATCTATAATATCTATTGTATGGAGACTTGTATTCTTGTAATGTAACTTTAATGTGATACTGTATTTATTGACCCTTGTGGGTAAATCCTATTTTGCATGCACGCTCTGGAGGGATTGGAGGTCAAGATGTCTGAAGCTGGTACTTGGATACATTTCGACGGTGCTACATGTTACTGCACCGTATCTCATGATATCTATCCCTAAGTGAATATCTTTCCCAGGTAAAAAACAAACAATAGAATTGAAATGAACATGAAGAGATTAACAGTGAAATGCTGCTCACTACAATTAAAAATCAAACTGCAAAGTTTGTGTGTTGGTGGATTGGCATACTGGGCTTTGATCACAAACCCAGGTCACAACCTGCCTGTTGTGTTTGACTTGTATGTTGTCTGCAATTGGTTGACATTGTGTTTCATTCATGTTCATTTCCTAATTATTTAGGTAGAGTGATTGGTAAAAACGAAAAATGATAGATGATGGTTGGAGCAAAGTACCCGTGTGTCTTTTAAACTTTCCCCACAGTGTCGTCCTTTCTATTCTTGTCCCTCTTCCTTTTGTTTTATATACGTGTGCATGCATTCACGGGCTCTTACTCCCATTTGCAGCACGTACACCACAATGTGTGCCAAGTAATTAACGCTGTTTGTGTTTGTTCTGTGAACAGTTTGGAACCTTGATAATGGAAAACAAGTACAAACTGGCCGCATTTTCATTTAACCCGTCTATCTATCTATGGCCATCTTTCTCTCCTTCCCTCCCTCCCTCCCTCCTCTGGATCACTCATCCCTCCCACCATGACCACCAAACACAGACACAAAAACACACACACACACACACACACACTCCCTCGCTTTCCTTCACCTCCCTCCCTCCATGTCAGCGCCATCGCTCACGGCAGCCAGGCAGAAAATGCTGGTTCCTCTCTGGTTTGTCGCACAAGCAAACCATTGGTCGTTACACAACAACCCAAACAATCACTGCTCTGTTTGGTTGTTGACTTGTGTCTGGGCCGCACACACACACACACACACACACACAGTCACTCTCTCCTCCTCTAAAGCGCACGCAGGAATATCCAGAGCGCAGTCTTTTTCTTGCTCACGTTAATGTAAGTAATCAAAGTGGACAAGGGGCTTTGTAATGCTGAGAGCGAGGGGGAGAGGGAGACGAGAGCGAGGGATCATCTCCTTTAACTGTCCACTCATCTCTGCCTCCTGTCCTGCAGGCGTGGGGGAAGGGAGGGGGGGGGGGGGGGAAGGGATGAGAAAAGGAGACAGGGACACTGATAGTGACCCAGGCAGAGTAAAGAGAGGAAATACAGACGTGATGAAAGAGAAGTTCAGACCATTTTCCCCACTTTGCCAGCATTAACAGCCCATTCTGTCCACAAACTGGGATTTTGTGATCACAACATTTTTGTTTCCCTTCAGACTAAACTAATCCCCTTGGCGTTGCACAATGTGGACCATTTACTGAACATTTACTCCAAAACACCCCTGAGATGGACTGTAATTTTCCCAAATCACTGCACGACATTACCGCAAAAAAGCATCAACTAGCAGTCTGTTGCTAGCTCCATCCTTTGATTTACCACAAATCTACATCCATCAGCAAAACATACAGATGCTGCTGTAAGAGAGAGAAAAAGAGAAACTTCTGCCATAACAACAGATTTGAGAAAACACACACACAAACACACACACATTGCACGGAACCATAATTGGACTCCATAGTGTTTCTGGCAGGTGAGCGAGGGCTGATCTGGCTGCTGGTTTTGGACAGAGCCTCTTACAATGGCTGCTGCTTCAATAGGAAGAGATGCAACCAGAAAATGTATACATGCGTGTGCGCGTGTGTGTGCGTGTGTGTGTGTATATGAGTGATATTATGCCATGCCCACAGGAGGAGAAGTCCATACAATCAGGCCTAGAAATGTGTTTTCACATTTCTCTCTGTGCATGTGTGCGAGTGTGTGTTTGAATGTGTGTCTGATGTTATGCCAAGGGCGTTGTGTAAAATCCACTCAAACAAACAACTTGAAGAGTAAAAAACAGCTTCCTTGGACCAAAATTGTGGCCATGGGCAATGTGGAGTGTGTGTGAGTGTGTGTGTGTTGGCCTGAGGCAGTGTGTGTGTGTGTGTGTCTGTGACGAGTGGATTGCTTCATGCCTGGACGGACATGAAAGGTGGAGCGAGAGAGAGAGCATGCCCACACACACACACACACACACACACACACACACACACACACAAAGCCTTTTGCCATCGTACTCATGTGTGGATGCACGGACAAACAGACTTGCACCCATCTCCTTACATTATGAACCCAGAAGACACAGACGCACAAACACACATGATCATTGTGAATTACGATGCGGAGAGTTCTTCAAATCGTCGAGGGAGGAGAAGATTATTCAGATTTCACCTCCTTGGTTTGAAATTCACGTTTTAATGGGATATTTTAACCACAACGAGAATAGGTTTATATTCTTGATCGTCTGTTCATTGTAAGTAATATGCATGCTCAGAAAGGAGGATCTCTTTGCCCTCGTTCACATCTCTGCTGTGTATTAGTTCGGACAGTAACAGTGGCATTTTTCTTTCAATGCCTAACTATGTTCAAATAATGTGTGTTGTCTACTTTAAAACAGTAAGTCTGCAATTCATAATTATTTTCTTTCTGAGTAATGTTTTTGAAATTAATATTTTTGGCCTATAACATATGAGAACGTTGTGATAAAAAGTCGTTCCCAAGTTCCCAATGCCTCAGGGGACATTTTAAGATTGGTTCTGTCTGACAAAACGACACTAATATTATTCAATCTAGAATTATAAAAAGGAGAGAAAATCTTCACGTTTGAAAGGATGGAACCAAAAAAAATGTCTCGCATTTTTACTTGCTGAATTCCTTTCCAGTTTTATCAAGTAGTTATATAGATTATGATAAACACATGGAGACACATGGAGACGGACTAGACGATTAGTAGACTAATTGTTTAAGCACAATCAAAACAAAGATAAAGAGAGTGGAGAAGGACAGACATTTTATAATAAAAAAAAGGGAGAGACATCGTCAGCTAACTATATCTAAACAGTTTTGTGTATTTGTGCTGCGCTGTGACGGCGGTATCTGCGCTGCCTTGTACGTAGTTGAGTCTCTCTGCTGCCAGCAGAGTCTGAAGTGTTAACTTTGCATTTAAAAGTTGGAGTCGCCAGTTAGAAGCTGCACCTTTCTAAGCACCCGGATGTTCCACGTGCATCTCCTCACTCTTGATCTTTAGAATATTAAATGGGTAAATCTGTCTGTAACAGCAGAATGACTGAATGGAGCACATTCCTCCTTACAGAGTGAAGCTGATTTCATTATAGATAAATCAGATTCATCTATTAAATCTCTCTCTTCCTTTCTATCTGTCGGTCCCTCTCCATTTCGCTCCCTTTCTTCCCCTCTATGCATTTATTTCCCCCAATTCTAGCTCCATCCCCCTTTCAATTCAAAGCCTGGCCTTTACTTTTTAACTCAGTCTGTCTTTCTCGATTTCTGTCTTTCCCCGTATTGGTCTCGTTATCTGCGTAATATAATAAGTATGCACATGAATGAGAGTAGAGAAGAGAGGAGGAATAAAAAGCAGTGGACGGTTAGAAAGAAACCAAAGGGGAAAGAGGAGAACAGAAAAAAAGAAGTGCTGTGTTAAAAAGCTGAGTCCACCGGAGCAGTCACAACAAATTCATCTCTCTCTCTCTCTCTCTCTCTCTCTCTCCATTCTTTCGTTCCCTCTCTCGCTCAGCCTCCGATACAAGCTGGCCACAGTAATACAATAAAGAACTTGGCTCAGCTCTGTTCGCTGGTACGCATGAGTGTGTGTGTGTGTGTGTGTGTGTGTGTGTGTGTGTGTGTGTGTGGTAGACGACACCTCTTACTCCCTGCTCTCTGTCTCATCATTGCAGCTGTTCCACAGAGGTGTGTTTCAATATATCACCCTGTCTCACTCACACACACACACACACACACACACACACACACACACACACACACACACACACACACACGGTCCCTGCTTAATAAGCAGTATTCAGAGCTCCTGGGTTTATAGAAGCTGAAACTGCACTCCTGCACAAAACTAGTCTCTTTCTTTCTTTCCTTTGGTCCTTCTTCATTTCTTTTTCTTTCTTTCTTCCCTTCCTTCTGCCTCTGTAGTCTTTCTTTTTCTGCTATTGCTTATATACTCTATGTTGTCCATTTATTTATTTTACTTGAACTGCAGCACTGTTCTCATTAATTCCTTCCCTTTCCTTATTCCCCGATTAATTTATTTTCTTGACCCTCAATCTGACCCTCATCCTTTAGACAAACATGAAATGGAGCAACTTGAAGTTTTTGTACAATAAGATTCAAACCAATGGCTAGCTCTGTTAAAGCTATGGGTACACAACCAGAAAAACAAAGAACAGAAAATAGCTTGAACATAATTGTGTTAAACTAGTTTGCAGGCTCCCAAGAGCTAAACATCCCACATGTTTAATGCCACTGATTGTTAAAATCCGTTGATTTCTGCCCAAAAATACACAAGCAATGAATACAAATGACCCACAAACGTTGTTCTAATATTTAAATGTATAGTTTGACATTTTAGGGAATAAATACCCTTGTTTACTTTCTTGCGGAGAAATAAATGAAATGATTTACAGGCCTACCACTCGCAAAATCTGGATCTGAATGGAACTCCGGAAGACAGCAAAAGAAACACATATTTCAGCTATTTATTTGATGATGAATGATATAAAAATGAACAGTTACCAAGAGACTTAGCACCCTGTAAGAGTGTAAACACCGCAGGGACACGTCACATCTTTTCAGTAACTTTCGACTTTCATGGTGATATTATTCTTCCCTTAGCGTTACTATTCTCTGCCCTGACTAGTTATTACACTGAATGTGTTTTTGTCCAATGATGTCCATACAAGAAAAGAGAGAAGGAGGAAAATGGACACCTGGATGAGTCCTGAGGCTCTGCAGGGAGGAGGGGAGAAATGAAGGAGGGGGGGCAGTTCCTTTCAGCTGTTCCCTCATATGGGTGCTGCGTGTGTGTGTGTGTGTGTGTGTGTGTGTGTGGGGTCCATATGTGCATTAGTGCTGGAGGAGTTGAACAGGGGGTCATACCAGATGGACACACACAAATGACAGATTCCACCCACTAGCATCATGTGACCACAATTCAGCAGTTCTCCTGATTGCATGCTATTCTACACGCAGTATTCTCACGTTTAAAGCTGCAACATATGAGCAGGAGACACTTTGGTGGCGGAGGAACTGAACTGACATGTTCTCCAATTCAGCAAAAATTATCTAGTACATTGTTCTTTGATTTAAATGTATCCAAACTGTTCTGTGCCAATGATTTCTACAGTTATCAACTCATTTGCATGACACGTGCCGCTGCTTTCTACCTGTACGTCAAAGCAGGTGCTCCCACTTCGATTGCAGATGGAACCCATCTGGTGTAACGTCCCTGACTGGGATGTGGCCAGGAGTGCAACATGTCGGAAAGTTTCCGCCCGTAGAGAACAGTGCAGCATTTTTAGTTAAAGATTTAAAAAGCCTGCCTCTAATCTAAGTGGAGCCTGCACAGCTCTCAGAGACAAATTGCGTCTATTGACCCCGATCAACCTCTCACTCACTCTCAACGCACACACAGACACACACACACACACACACACACACACACACACTCACTCCTACACCCACACACAAACACACTCTTAATATCCTCAGCACTCTACTCACCACTCCATTCCTCATACAGTAAACTAGCTCTGTGTGTGTGTGTGTGTGTGTGTGTGTGTGTGTGTGTGTGTGTGTGTGTGTGTGTGTGTGTGTGTGTGTGTGTGTGTGTGTGTGTGTGTGTGTGTGTTGCACCTGTGTATGCGTGTGCAAGTCGAGGTAAAAGGTTAAATGATGGCCATTAAGCTTCATCTCTGAGTTCACTACCAGCCAACCAAACACCCACACACACACACACACACACACACACACACACACACACACACACACACACACACACACACAGAATACGATGAGGGGTGGCCTCTGTCAGAGTGCAGCAATTGTCTCTCCTCTTCTGTTTGTCTCTCGCCTGTCATTTACGCCAATTCAAATCACTGAATGCATAATGAATGCAGTAATTGCACCACTAAAGCAGCGGTAAAAAAATAAATAAAAAATGAGATCACAACAAGCTACTCATTTTGTTGCTTCTCAATTATAGGTTTCAAACTCCTGTTTGGTTAAGTGATTCTAGAGAGAGGCGAGCATTTTCATGTTTTATAATAAATCACATTTTGTGCCGCTGACTATGTCTCTGCGGATCTGCTGTGACATGCCATCGACACGTTTCACAATATTCACTCGCCCGGCCCTCCTGCTGCCTCCCGGGAAGAATAAAGGAAGAGAGGGATGAGGGTGAGAGGGTTACTGATAAAGGTGACGAAGAGATGGAAGAATAAAGGGGTGGCTGAAGTCATTCCATCTTCACAACTACAGATGAGAAATCACAGAGCAATTTCCTTGTTTCACTATGTTTACCACATAAAACGTGTGCGTGTACGTGTGTGTGTGTGTGTGTGTGTGTGTGTGTGTGTGTGTGTGTGTGTGTGTGTGTGTGTGTGTGTGTGTGTGTGTGTGTGTGTCAGTTAATACCTTCCTCACTGACTAATTGACTGACTAACTAACAAGGAAGTAACTGGCTGACTGACAAACTGTCTCGTTTTCTCGAATCTGAACTTTTACACACACACACACACACACACACAGATGACTGAGTGGACCCAGTGTCAATCCCAGCATGCCTCTCTGCTCCGAGGCAGGAGATTCTGTCATCACCACAGTTTCTGTCAAGACGCATCATCGGTAGCCGTGGCAACTAATTAAGACCTGCCTGTCAGGCCTGTGGTCAGTGTGCGCGTGTGGCAACGTATACGGACGGACAAACACATCCGTATAATTAACTATCTGTCACACACACACACACACACACACTTTTGTGATCCAGCTACTGTATCTGCCAGAATGCATCAGCTTACCCAGCGTTACTCACCAAGACTCTCCAGTCATTAGTCCCACCTCCACCGACTTCACACAGACTGGAGACTTTCATATTTTCCATTTGTTTCCTTTAAAAGTCCTGGTAGTTGTGTTGAAGTGAGTTTATTTTTATTTTTTTAACATAAGAGAGGTGATCACAATGCTTGGGTTAGTGTGAAGCATGATGAATTCAGATATTTCACTTAGTAAAAGTAGCAATACGTAAATGTAAGAATACTCGTTTGCAAGTTAAAGGAATCTGGATTGCAGATGTTACATCATGCAAGTGGAAGAATTATTAGCGAAATGTCCTTAAAGTCAAAGTATCTAGCTCATCATTATTTAATTATTACAGACGCATTACTGTGTGGCAGCCTTTTTAATGTTGTTGTTCAAAGTGAGGGTCATTTCCACTATTTGATATACTGAAACAATGAATTGATAGAAAGTGGTAAAACATAAACCTGGAGCCTTGATAACGGTTCATCAGGAATCCAAGAAGAATCTCAGATCAATAAGGGTGATGGATAACACACTTGGTATCGATAAAATCCTATCAATTCCCATCCTGAGTAGAGAACAAGTAAAGTACTGAGTTACTTTCCACCACTACTGTGGATATTTTCTTTACTTTTGGTCCGTCACTATAGCTCTGTCTCAACTCTCAAACAAACGACTAATATAGACATTAAATCATGTTTAAGTCTCTCTCTCTCTCTCTCTCTCTCTCCCCCTCCCCCCCGGTGAGCGTCCACATCCGTCCTCACCACATTAAGCAGTGATGCGGCTTCACTGAAAGCTGTGTGTGCGTGTGTGTGCGTGGATGTACGGTCAGTAATGAGGTGTGACTACGGCGTGTCAGTGAAAGTTGAGTGATCGGCGTAATGAGCAACAGAACACGGAGGAGAAGAGAGACAGGAGATGGACTGGGGAGGACGACGTATTAATACCTTCTTCATAGCGATTGATTACACATCTAATGGCAGTCCTTGGCTCGAGGCAGATGTGTGACGGGTCAGAACAAACAATGACTGCTTATAAGGGAAACCCTTCTTCTGACTTAAGGGAAATGACACCAGTGTTGTCAGGCTGAAAGAAGGTTCTTTAACTACATTTATTTCAGTTAATCAGTCCATGCCTGGTATTTATGAATCAACAGATTGAGGGCTGCACTATATATATATATATATATATATATATATATATATATATATATATATATATATATATATATATTAATCAGAACAATGGTATCTAACAATTGGTTTTATTTGTATTACAACTAATACTACACTTACTCCCAGTAAATTCTTGCGTTATCTTATCTGTTCCACCGATTCTAAACATCGCCAAGTCTGAAACAAACACGTATATTCCCATGTATGCTTATATAAAAAACACAAAGTCAAAACCTAAATATCATTCAGTTTAATATATCTATTTATTTTTGGGAGTTCCGTTCACACTTGTAATGCTTCCCTGACTTCGTTTCATGATTGATTGCTATTTATTGGAAGCCGCCACAGATATTTCCTCACTACTGACTTACATGTAAATAAAACTATACTAGCTAAGATATTTCTGAAGTGTTAATGGTGCAACTCAATTCAGAAATAACAAGTTTGAAACTAGGTAGTCAAGAAGAACGTAGGAAGACCTTGACAAAGAAACATAGTAATGGATTCATGAATAGCTGGTGCAACCTAATCTTGATCTCTAGTAATATACTTTCAGCGTGTACATCTTCATATATGTAAATAGAGATTCATGTCACATGTAAAAAAGTAGGCCAACTGACATTTTATCCTCCACTACATCTCTCTGGTTAAATCTAAAACAGCTCCAGCCGAAAGCTGAAGAATGTGAAACAGAAACAGGCCCCTAGAAGACAAACAGACGGATTTCACAGCAGAAACCAATCAGTCTCTGCACAGCCAGTTAGCAATGTAAACACACACACCCCACACACACACACACACACACACACACAGGAACCAGGAACAAAGTCCTTCTCTCAACTCTCTGCGCCCATCTGTGTAAATGTGGGTTAACAACTCAGATTCATCCTCTTTCTGCTGGTCAAAGAGTAACCCAACTACAACGTCAAATAAGAAAAGCAAGCAATGCTTTCTGGTCTCTTCTCTGCACGGTATCATCAGTGAGTGTGTTTGAGCATGAAACCCAAAACAGGGCGAGGACTTCTGGAGGAGGAACAAAAAAGACGAGACAGAGAAAAATCCAAGACCTGCATCCCATCAAACCAGCATAACTTTCACTCCCTCCCCCCCGTCTGGCTGCTCTGTTGTTATCAGCCGATATGGAGGAGGTGAGGAATGAGTCCGTGCAGCTGCAAGTGTTTGTTGTGTCAGTCTGCTCTGGTCAGCTCTGTTCCTGCGTAGTTCCTTATCCCACTTCAAACAGATCGTTCTGCTTCTCTTCCCCACAGACTTTTATCTGCCTACTTCCATTCTGTAGAATTCATTCACCTCCATTTTGTAAAGGATTATAGTCCAAGTCTGATCAGGTTAGGGCCCCGTAACGCACATCTAAATAGCTTCTTATCGTGGTCATGACTTCAGCCTGCTCTATTGCTTTCCTAAATTCAGTTTTCTTCCATTGGGTTTCGAAGAATACTTCAACTTCTTCAGAACTGAGAGGAAAAGTTCAGCTAAAAGAACAAATAATGGGGACAGTAACACTCAGAACTCTTTCATATTTGTAGATCAAATACAAAAATGTGTATCCGTCTAGCTGCTAGCCGAGCCATATTTTAAGTATGCGTTGCTTCACCTCTCAAAATGGTAAGAAAGTGTAACTTTGCGAAGCTGACAGCCGTGAAAACAGACTGGTATCAACCCTGCCCTGGTTGTTAGTGATGAGGTTCAGCAGAGACCTCATCACTGGATTCAATTTCCATTTACAGGGTTCATGAATTTAAGGAGATTGAATCCAGTACATGGCAAGTAGAAATGCTGCCACTGTTCACGGTCTAAACCTAGAAATAAATCAATTTCCCTCCTGTTACACTCTTATTGTAGAAAACAACGCTGCTTTAAAACAATTGCAAGGTGATTTTTCTCATCTGCAAATCCTCCTTGAACACACGTAAAAAAAAAAAAAAAAAAGAAGCTATTTTTAACAACAGAGAAAGCTTTCCAAATGATCTTATTGAAAAAAAGCTACAAAGAAAAAATGGTATCATCGTCCCAAGATACATTAAGATTAAGTGTGTTAAACCATGCTTCATTATACTCCAATAACACACTAAATTGATATCTCAGCAGCCAAGAAAAATTATTTACAATTCACTTGTGAAGTCAGCACAGAGTGGGCTTGTCATAACAGCCATGGAGTGAAACAAAAAAAAACATCCGTCAAGCCGCTATTTGTTCACAGCGTCATTTAGAAGAAGTTTGGCTTCCTAATTCCTTCTTACAAGTAGCTGGAGGTTCCTCACTTTCCTAGGATGTGTTGGTTGCGAGCAACCGGCTGTTGATTTTTCTTGGATTCCAAGAAAAAAACAGGCGATATTATTAACGTGACTCATGTTCTGAGGAATCCCAGAAGAGAGAGTGACATTAAATATAGACCCAACGTTTTGTTTTACAATGACAAAGTTGAGGATCCTGTTAACTCAGTCACATGCAGTTTTCTAAAGTAGATTTAGGTCGTAAAGTTGAGAGAAATATTCAAACCCTATATTTTCAACACATCCAGCCTGACATATTCGGTAAGAGTGCATTTGAACAATGTTTAGTTGAGCAACATGTGTTTGTAATGACTGAAGGGGTTAAGATAAATTATAAGCATAATCTTAACTCATCTACTAAAACATGTACCATTATAGCCAAGCTGATTCAAATGACCAGGTCAGAAAATTCAATGTTTCACATCTCTAGATTCACAAAAGGTTACAGAGAAACTTTTACAGCGTTGTGTATGTTTTGGTGATCATGTATGTAATACAACAGGCACCAGAAGCTCTAAAATCTTCAACTCTTAACTTTTCATCTTCGACTAACTCACAGAACACACTGTAAAAAAAAAAAAAATGAAATCTGGCATCTTTGAAGACAAAGACTAGAGAGACCGGAGAGAAAAGAGAAATGTCCTCTTTCACCACTTGTAGTGGTATAGAGTCGCCGGTAATGATTAAATAGTTATGTTTTGTGCATACACACAGCTAGAAGTGAATTCAAAGTGAATACAAAAATAAAACCTGCAGTCGCTCTCCTCCTCCTCTTTCACTCCCTCTCCCACTTCTGCTGCCTCGATTAAAGTCACCCCCCTCCCTCCTTCAATCTCTCTTGCTCTCTTTGGACCACTAACCTTGATTCACTGTTTTACTCGGCTCTGCCTCAGGCTGGAACATGAATTCACACACACACACACACACACACTGAACACACACACACACACACACAGACACATGTACAGACAGGCAGATTTACGAGCAACAACACAGCGGCAGAAGCTGAACGCTGAACGAGAGATATACACATGTACTTGACCATGGTAAAGTAGAAGTGGTTAGTTTGGGGCCAGTGTGAGGGGAAAGTGTGGCTAACCAAAACCACATGTGGCTGACTTTCTCTAGCTCCATCCAGAGGTATGTGAGCATCTGGTGTGTGTGTGTGTGTGTGTGTGTGTGTGTGTGTGGAGGGGGGAGGTGTGATGGCAAACTGCAGAAGGAGAGGCGAAGCTAGCCCATGGCTATGGACTTTAACCTTTATCTATCCAGGGAACACTTGTGTTGAGCAGACACGCCGTTTTGTAGCCATGCTGCCACACACACACTCACAAGGTTACACACTTGGGAGCTGTCCCACTGTAACTACAGCTTTCTGCTGGTGGCCACTGCAGCAGTCACAGGTTAAGTGCTTTGCTAAAGGGCAAAGTTATAACGAGTACAAAGCCAGGGCATACATCAGAATCCCTGTCTGTGTGTCGGATAGGACACTGACCACAATAGTTCTCCAAAATGTGTCAAATAGAAATGTTTGCATCACAAAGCTTTCTTCCGTTTCGAGTGGCGTACATCTTAAGAGTATTTTTCCAACCTTCGTATTATTCTGAATATGGGTTATAACAACTTGATACTCGCCACCGTTCCCTCTGCCATGCCAGCGCCCCCATGCATGATCAACTGAGAGCCCTGTGGGACTTTTTTTAATTTATCTGGAATATGCTAGCAAATGGCTTTTGTAAAACCGGCCCCTGGGTAACATCACTGCGACAAAACCAGATTAAAACCAGATTTGCAATTTTTGCACGGTGATGTACTTTTGAGGAAAATCTACCGGCTGGAGGTCCTAGAGAAATGTAAAAAGGTGACAGACAATAGGGGTGTATTTCTAAATTGTCGACCAAACAATGTTTCCAATTATGTCTGTTCATTGTCAAAGATCCCTGTTTTCCCCAAGCCCTCTAAAACAGGACCAGACGTTTTATATGTAGCAACTCTGGAGAGATTTATAAAAGCTCTGTAGACACAACAATGGATGAGGGACAATAGAAGCTTTCAATATGTTAGACAACAAATAAGAGCATTAGAGTATTCTACAGATTGTCATTGGAGGTTTTCATCTGAAACATTCCCATTGAGAGCTCAGCGCACGCAGACTGCAGTGGTTCGGTTTCAAACCCGCCCTTAACTTCCTACAGCTCACTTTGTAGTGAGGGACTAACCCTACAAGACAGTGCAACGCTGTGTGTAAAGGTAGTATTTTATGCATGTGTTTGTGCGTGTGTGTGTGTGTGTGTGTGTGTGTGTGTGTGTGTGTGTGTGTGTGTGTGTGTGTGAGGATGAGTGTAAGAGACAGTTTATGTCATGGGGAGGTAGAGCTGTATCTGCTAACCGTTACTCCGACAAGACAGCTCGCTTGGCTCGCACACTAACACACACACACACACACACACACACACACACACACACACGCACACACACACACACACAATGGACGCACATGAGATGCACGCACAGACACTTTATTTACCTTTGGCCCGATATAGACATAGTGACAGTTAACCTTGCCACTTAATACAAAGAGACAGTTTTCTTTCTACAAAGATTTAAATTCAGAGGGGGGAGTGGTGTGTGCGAGCGTGATTCAAAGTAAATCTGGCTGAACGGAAAACAGAGCAGAGAGAAAACACTAACAAAAGCATTCCAGAAAATGGCAGAGAGAGAGAGAGAGATAGCAAGACAGAGAAAGAGAGGGAGAGAGAGAGACCTTGACGCGATACAGGAGGAGTGAGTCGGAGACGAAGGGGTGAGATTGTTGCGTGCCAGCATGACACTGTGGAGAGGAATTTGTTCTTTCGTTTTCGGGCTATCAGATAACACAGAAACGTTGTTTTGTTTCGCAGCTACATCAAACTGACTGAGTGAATTGACTTTTCGTGTTATATTTTAGTAGATTTTTTTTTCTTCAATAAAGTTTTCCCTCAACATGTTACACAAGCTGAATACATTAGTTGATTAATTCAGTCATCAATCGACATGAATTCTTTCTCAAACTATTTTGATAATTGATTAAATATTAAAGTAGTAGTAGTTTTTTTAAGGTCATGATTTTCTGGTTTAAGCTTCTCATTTGCTCTTCTTTTCTGTTTAATTGTATTGTACGCTGAATGTCTTCGGGGTAAGGACTGTTGGTTTGGCAAAAGCATTCTGAGGACCTATTTTACTACTTTCTGACAACAATAAATAAACGTATCAAGAAAATATTGAGCAGATTCATTGATAATGAAATGAATCATGAGTTCACTTCACTTACTTTGAACAAATTCTTTAAGTGCTGTACTGTTCTTATTTTCCTTTCGTTCCCATGCTACACCTGTGATGCCATGTGTCTCGCTCCCTGTAAAATTTCCACCTTAAACAGAATCCGAGCACTTAATCCCTGTAATACAACACTATTCTGTCTGGATTTGGGAACACAAAATCCCACCCTTGACTTTGTTGTGGGTCTTTGGAGGGGGAAACACTGAAACTGGAGAGACGGGGGAACTGGAGGTGGGAAGAGGGGGAGGAAGCCAAGAGGGGGAGAGAGGGGGAATAAGGAGAACATGAGAAGGGGGGAGGGTTTGATAAACGTTGTGTTGCTTTGTTTAGGCTAGTGGGTCATAAATTCCAAGGAAAAAGTAGGGAAGAGGTGAATGAGGTGAAATAACCGTTAGGAGAAACTTGAAGGAGAGAAAAGGAGGGAGTCGTACTTGGAAGTGTTTTACAAAAAAGGGAGGCGAGGAGAGAAGAACTGACTGAACTGACTGACTTTGCTCGGCTCCACCAGACACGGTGGAGTCTGCACAGTATCAACATCACTGGGGAGTGTGTGTGTGCGCATATGTGTGTCTATGTGTGTTGCACTGGTGAGTATCAACATTATAAAAAATGAAATACTTTCACAATAAGACTCCTCCACCTCTACCTCCCAATGAAAACCTCATATGTCCTATTTTGGTGTTTTTCTTGGTTCCCATGTTGCTCTGCAGCGGTGTGTCCGTTGGTGATTCCACTGCACTGCCCTTCTTATCACTTCCAGTGAGAAAGGACGCACCGTTTGCACCATTCAAAAACATGTATTCAGTGCTGCTCACTTAAAAACAAGTGGCTTGAGGAAATACGGTCTCAGTAGGTGTCCTGACCATAAACACGGTAATAGCCGTGGAGAAACTATTGTTCAGTTCAGTGAAAGCATGGAAATAAATCTGAACTGCTGAATGTTTGGAGGTATGAAGTTGCCCTGTTCCCTCTGTCAGTGAAGCTGTTGGTGGTGCTGCATATTTTAATCTTGATGTAGGCCAGTACCATACTATGGTGTTTACGCGTTATGTGTGACCCCCTGAGGCGCATGCATTTCAGTCGCAACGGCCCATTCAAGACTACCAGGAAGTAATACTTTTTTGAAAGACTTTACTATGGATTTCATTTGATTTAATTCCTGTCTGTTCTTTGCATGACATGAGACAGAATCGTCTTTCCGTCCTCAGTCTCCACTCTAACTCATTTGCATATCCGCCTGAATCTAACGCCATTTTAAGTCGACACTACTGCGTAGTCACTGGTTATTCAAAAAGTGCAGCAGAGCAAAGTAAAAACTAAATAGCAACGCCCATGTTTCATGTCACTGTTCCAGACGAATCGGACCACTGGAACTCGTTGGAATGCGAGGATTCAAAAGGCATTGACAGAGGTCTGTACTGGCTATGACGATTTGCCTTCCAAGTGCGACTCCAATGGAAGTGTCGGAGTTTAAAATCGACTGTCCTTGCTCTGTGCAAAAAAAGCATTTGAGAGTTACAGCTAAAGATGAAATAACACGTTTTATTTTGTGTGGCCATTGGCCCCAAAGATATTCAATATATAAAGCGATAAAATAGAAAATAATTCTCACATTTGGGAATCTGGAACCAGCCCAATCTTTAGAAATATGAGTTGAAGAATACCGTACTTTTCGGGTTACAAGCCGCTACTACCTTCGGTCAGTGTCCCCGTTAGCTCCCCGCTGTAGCCAGCTGGGGCTCCTGCTAGCGCTCCGTCACTTCCCCGCTAACTTCCGCTAGCTCCCTGAAAACCACCGAAGGTAGCGGGACCAGGCTCGACACCCGACTTGGGCGGAGGGGACGCGGGCAGTAGCAGCAGCAGCGGGCAGTAGCAGCAGAAGCGCTAGCTAGCTAGCAGCGCTACTAGCTTGCTACAGCGGGGACACTGACCGGCCGTAGGAGCGGCTTGTAACCCGAAAAGTACGGTAAATGTAATGGTTACTTTATAATCAAATGTGTTGTCAATTCATTTGCTATTGATCACTTGGTTAATTAAATATTCCATCACTTATTTAATTTAGTTTGTGAGTCCTTGGGCTCAGCTCTCTGTAAAATATCTAAACCAGTAAAGTGGAACATGAAACATGATTGGGGCAAATACTGATTTATGATCGCAGACATCAAAGGTTGATAAGCTTCATACAATTATGCTATTTAAAATCTAAATTTTCTTATATTTTATTCATACAAATAAGGCTTGTTTTGGAGACAAGACATAATTAATACATATATTGTAAGCTCTAATGTGTTTATGTTCAACATGTAGGAACTATTCATACGACTTTATCACGGACCGGTTTCAGAAAGGCTGCAGAGGACCAACCAGGAAACTGACAGACAGATGTTCAACATGTAAATGTCTGTCTGCTGGAGTGATTGACTGTAGGTGCGTATATACTCGTAGGCAAAGGCTGTCAGACTGACCATGTGTCTGCAGTCATCTGCAGACAGGACGGTCACTCACACACCCGCTGGCTGGCAGACAGACAGACCAAACGACAGATTAGGATGGCAGACAGGCCGATAAAAACAATGTGCAACATCATTTAGAGGAAAAAGATAGCTCCGGAATATCTGCTAGAAGATTTAAATCTCCGCTTAGAGGACCAGCATCGTGGTGATGTGAAGATACATGGCCGGGGATGGAGATGATAATCTTAATGGACTGGTCATCCGTCTGTGAGCCCCTGATTCACACACACACACGCACACACGCACACACACTTAAAGGGGGTTTATATATCTCGAAAGCTTTCTACTGCTCTTGAACTGAAATCAGCTTAAAGAGCAGCAGAGAGGGTTATTGGAAAGGAGTGTAAGGACTGTAGAAATAGTGTCCTTTTAGATACCAGGATGTACATGCTGTGGCTGAAAGGGACTATAGCAGAATGTCCTCTGGGATTTTATCCTTGGACTACACACAGAGATCAGGAATGAGACTTGATATGGTATACTGCACAGAGATTGCTTATGGCTACTGTGTGTGTGTGTGTGTGTGTGTGTGTGTGTGTGTGTGTGTGTGTGTGTGTGTGTGTGTGTGTGTGTGTGTGTGTGTGTGTGTGTGTGTGTCTTCCTGACAGATGTCATCTTAACTGAACTAATAGAAACCACTTCAGCCACTGCCTTTAGCTACATACACACACACACAAACACAAGAGCCCTTTGGCCGTGTCTGTAAAGCCAGTCCACCTGAAGGTTAACACGAAGAGTTTCATTCACACACACACACACACACACACACACACACACACACACATATACACACACACACACACACACACACACACACAGAAAATACTGCTGTAAACAAAAATAAATGTGATGTTACCTGCCACTTTAAAGCTGTATTCAACTCTTAATTTGTCTGAAGTGTCTCTTTAAGAGCTTTGAGGTTGACAAAAAAAGACACATGCCCCTAAAAAGTCATTCTTCCAATGATCTTTCCATTGAAATACTCCTTAAAGATTATTGTGGGGCATCTTGCCACATGTTATGTAGGAGGAAGACAAGAGAGGGGTAAGAAACAAATACAGATTGAAGAGAAGACGCTTGGTTACACTTTAACCAGTCACAAGATTTCCCCAAAACTCACTGTGGGGATGGCTTGAATCCAGTATCATCAAACATTTGCCAAACATTTGGCACAATGGCAGAGTTCAGTTCAACAGGAGAACAGGAGATTAAGTGTGGATGGGCCATTGAAAACTTGACTGGATGTGGAGGATGATGTTAAGTCTTTGGCGTTATTCACAATTGAAAAAGAAAATTATGGCTTTAAATTTGATTTTGTGCCTATAAACTCAAAATGAATGGAGGTATGTCGTAAATACACAGCCAATCAACCAAATCAGCTTCATGTGCCCTATATAAAGCTATTCTTTAAAACACTACACCCTTATGAATTTCTACCTCATCTACAAACTATCAGGTAAAAACTCACAGTCGAGTCAAGTGTAATCTACTGAGATTAGTGAGAGCAGATGTAGAACCTGCCAAATCCCCTTTCAAGAACCTGTCCTGCTTAATAGAAACTGACAGTATTTCTGCCTCGCTGGGCTTTCATTAGGTCTCTATTATTTTTGTATTAAATAATTCGTGTTTTGGAGCGTAGCGCTCCAAATCCTGTGTTCGACTCCCGCACACATACAAAATACAAATGTAAAAAAGAAATCAAAGCGTATTTTTTCGGATTAACCAGAATGTGACCTTCACTGTGGATTTATTTGCCTTTGATTTTTTTGTAAATATACACGTAAACAACATATTTCCTTTGATTCTGTCACAGCAAAGCCTTGTGGGATACCAAACTCCACAGTTCCACAGAGATCTCTCTGTAAGACCCTGCAGTGCGAGAGTATTTTACCAACCTGTCACTTTCACAACAAAAATCTACTCCCTCATTAACAACCGTCCGCTGGGAGTGTGTAAGTGGGAAAGTGAGAAAGACCGAGGGGGGAGGGAAGCTAGACGGTTTGTGTGAGACAGAATGAGAGGATGTGTCGTTGCTGTAGTGGACAGTTAGAAGAAGAAGAGCGAGGCCGGCTACTGCAGGAACAAAGTTACTGAGAGCCCCTTTATTGAAGACCGGGCTCAACTAAACAAACAGCACCTGGAAACTTCAAACCTCCCGACAGCTGTCTAACTTCACAAAGACAGACAGAGACAGACGAACACAGCAGGGGAGACACACCGACAAATGGCACGTAGATTACCAGACAGGTTGGCAGTAGGGCTGTCAAAATTGCAAAAAAATGACGCTCGAATATTCCCTTTAAAAAAAAACACATATATTCGAACATATTCGAATATATGTGTCTTCAGTTTAGGTGTTCACTCCCCCCCCCCCGCACCGTCGATCGCGCATAGCGGTTTAAATGAACGGTAACAATAAACACATGCTGAGTGCTGATCAGGGATAAGGTTCCTCGGTTCCAGTGCTTCACAGAACTCCCTGAAGCCCTCATGTCCTTGCATACGAACGAAATCAATGTTTGCGTGCAGGCCTCCTGTCGTGCCGCAGACAACGAACTTGTGGCGGACGGCGCAAAATACGTATCCAGACGGGGCTGTTTCGCTGAAGTTCCACATTTTATGCCATATTCTCTTGGGTGCACATTCTGGAGATGTGGCCTCACGTTGCTTGTCGTTGAATGGTAAGCTAACTCTAGCTTACATAGTGTAGCGACCCTGGGTCAGGAAAGATACGAGACGTTAGCTGGCGTATAGGGTGTTTATTAAGGGAACAGAGAACAGGCTACTGTGGGCCGCAGCCTACGCCACAACAACAGCAAAACCCTGTGAAAGCCTCAACCAGCTTCACGTCTGCTCCGGGTCAGAGACTCTGCCCCGAACGGCTCGACACACACACACACACACACACAAAAAGAGGACACTTCATCGCGGCCGCGGCGGGGGGTTGCCAGATTCACGATAATTATCCTCCGAAATACTTTTTTATTTTATTTTTTACATTCGAATATTAATTTTCACATTCGAAATTCTGTTTTTAACAACTATTCGAATATATATTCGAATTTCGATTATTCGTTGACAGCCCTAGTTGGCAGACTCACAAAGAGAGACAACTGCAAACCAGTACGAGAGCACTTCAACGATTTCATCGATTAAAAAGCAAGTTTGTCATCGTAGAAATTATTCCCAGGGAGATAAACATCTTTAAAGCACTGAAACTATTTTGACATTTAATCAAATGGTTCCAGCCAGAATCAAATAGTTCATGGTCCTACTGAACATTGTCATACAGCCTAAATATCACTGCACACGGTGTTAGTAATATTCCAGAAGACGTTGTACGATGAGCGTTAAGTCCAGATGGGATGTTTGGTAGAGACGCAGGAGGTAAGAGATGCGGGATGATTGTGGATGAGAGAACAATTAGATCACTTCACAGGACGTCTACACATTGAAAAGGGAACGTTAAGTGACAGTTAAGTGAAGACTGTGGGATGATGGCGACGACACTGAAGACTATGACAAAGACGATGGTGATGACTATGACAGATGAAGCTCAGCTCTTGGCCGGCCGCTCGTAACTCACCCTTCTCAGCGCGCCCCATGTGTGCTGGGTCCAACAGCAGCAAAGCAGAGAATAATAAGAGAGGATTAGATTGGATATAGCATGCACAGGTGTATAGTCACATACACAAGAAAAAACAAGCTGTGTTCTTTTAGTAATAGCATATATCTAAAAACATGACCACCGCTTCCTAGTTGTAAGGCGGCAACTAAAAAAGATTCTATTCATCAAGACCAAAATATAATCAGTTCAACATCATAGAAAAACAGAGAAAAGAAGTCAATCCTCACAATTGTGTGGACTAAAAAAAAATATTAATAGATAAATATTAAATTCTTATCTACACTGTTGTGCTTTCATACAGGGAGGTTATTGGGTACCAACACATGTTTTGGTACCAATGTCATTTTGTCCACAGCAACAAATATCAAAAACTGTCCAGAATCTTAACATATGACACAAATTTCACACAAATATTTCTTATATTCTGAACCGTTTCTGATCTCAATTCCAATTTTGGGGGACCAATGTGGGGACCAAAATAACTGAGTGGTCAGCTTGTGTTTTCTCCTACAGATTGCAGATGCTGATAAAGCTTCTTGAAAGTGAAGACAACAACAACAACAACAACAAAGTTGAAGAAAGACTCAAGAGTATATCAAAACCTATAAAGTATAAATAACAAAAACATTTTTAATTTACAAATTCTACGCAGCAGCAGCAGCAGCCAGAAACCAACAGCTTCCAAAAATCATACAAAATTAAAGCAAACATATCGGTATCAAAAAAGGTAGTGAGAACAATCTGTTGACACATGTTCCCGAACACGAACTCTAACCTGAAGCCAACCTCGACCTTTACCCTCCACCTCATGGTAACCCTAAAAACAAGCATTTTCCCAAGACTGTCGTCACCTGCCGCCACTTCTCTCAAACTCTGTCTCCCTCTCTCACACACACACACACACAAACACAAACACACACACACACACACACACACACACACACACACACACACACACACACACAAGCTATGACTACATTTTAAATATCATTATCACCACACAAGACTACACAACTGGTACTGATGCTGCTCACATCTGTGTCTGTGTGTCTGTGCCCGTGTGTGTGTGTGTGTGTGTGTGTGTGTGTGTGTGTGTGCGTGTGCGTGTACTGTAATGTAATTAATCAACTGAGAGTGTTGATTACTTAATCTGTCATTAGCCAGCCATGTGTGTAAGTGTGTGTGTGTGTGTGTGTGTGTGTGTGAGTCGGCGGGGTGTTTCTCGGCCCCCTTGTACCGACAGCTGTGACCAGAGCCAAACAGGGCAGAGCGGAGATTGATGATACCGGACTAATACCATCATTCATCAGGGATGTGATATTTCAGGCATTGGGATTTGTTTTGGTCGTACTGCCTGCCTTCGTTTCCAATGAGACTTTCACACTTTCTTGGTTTCATTTCCTGCTCGCTGATTGATGATTTACACCAATCACGTAACAATATCTACAGGACCATGACATGAGCTACATTTCCATCAACCTGCTTTTAGGTTCATTTTCAGATTGTGCATAAATTGCCTGAATGGAAACAAGAGAATCTAAATGATGAAAAGTTGACATATTCAGTTATCAGCTGGCCTGGGGGGGGAAAAGAAGTGAGGACACAAAAACAGATTTTTCGGATACACCTTGATGTTGCAGTACCGGCTTCTTCCACTTAAGACAATACATCCATGGCATGCTGCTTCTCACTGTGCCTTGTCTCCACTCCACCAGAGCCCCAACAAATAAGGAATAAAAATAGTGTTTCTTTACATGAGCACAACTAGATGGAGGCCCGTGTTCCCCTCTTTCTATCATCGTGGCTGTTAGACAGCACAAGCTACATGTGGATCAGAAAAGATAAAGCGTGCAACAATTAGTTGATTAATCAATTAGTCGGGCAGCAGAGATTCAATCCGCAAATATTTTGATATTTGATTTACTCAAATATTCTCTGGTTTCAGCTTCTCAAATGTGATGATTTGATACTTTGCTCTGGCAGATCATTCTTAAATTGATCTCTTTGTTGTCTTTTTGCTGGACAAAGATTTCACCTTGGTTTAAGAAATTGTGACAGACTTGTTTTACCATAATCTTACCATAAACAGTTTGGGGACTCGGGTCACAACTGATGACTGATTTCTTTATTGATTATGCTGATTATTAGGGCTGTCCTCAACCAGTGAAATTCTTAGTCGAATAACAATGAAATATGTAAAAATACATACAATTTTGTCGGCTAATGAATTCGATTTAATAAACAGATCTGTAAAACTAAGTTTCTCCACAAAGAATCACAGAAACGCCACATTAGCTGACTAATCAACTGAGAGCTGGCAGCCCTATGATGATGTTCTGAAGTCATCATTTTATGCACAAACGGTCAACAAATTTGAAAACAATGCCAATCACAGTTTCTCACGGCCCAAGACGACGTCTGAAAATTGCATGTTTTCTCTGACATACAGTTTAAAACCTAAAAGATATTCAGTTTACAATTGTGTAAAACAGAGAAAAACAGCAAATCACTGCAATGAAGAGCAAGTGAATGTTTGACATTTTTGTTTGAAAACGGCTCGATACAATCAAAAGATATATTTTCTGTATATTGAGTAACTGGTTAATTAACTGTCATTCAAGGTAAACAAACCAACGATGACAAGGCATAATGTGTCAGAGCTCTGGTTCTTCATTAATAATGGATATCATTGATCATCATAAAGATAGACCAATTCAGATGTTATATTTAGCCAAAACCGTACTCAACCTCCACAACCTGTTTTCTCATATAGCTCGTCCTCTTATAGCTCGTAGAGACCGTGCACAGCATGGTGTGTGGAATCTGAATCGTATGTGTCAATCATGTCATGTTCTCACTTTCCCTCATTCTCAACTCTCTGACAACGAGAGGCTAAAGGTTGCACAGTCGCTGTGTGTCGCTAATCAGTTTTTAGCACAAACCTTAAAAATCATTCATCCACACACACACACACACACAGTCTAATGAGGGATTAGCAAATTAATTCTCGCAACAGATTAATTACATTTACACACACACACACTCATGCTTGTGTGCGCACAGACTTCATCCCCAAACGACTGAAGATATGAGCCAGTACTTTCAAAGAGATGGTTTTCTTTTTCTTTTCTTTTTTAAATCTATCACTAAATTGAAATCTGTAGAAGACAGACAGGCTCTGAGCAAAGTGGCGTTTGATTTGAAGAGAAGACATTAAGATGGATCTGAAAGACAGCAGCGGACTGAAGCATTACTCATGAAGAGAAAATAAATTAAAAGAAGCATTCTTTGATTTTGGGGCCATTTTGCATGGCACGAGTAGAATGAGAAGGCTATTTCACATGAATCTGAATGAGAGGCAAACATTTCACATGCTCATCTTTGTACCACTGTACTCCGGAGGGCTTAAAAGCATCGGCCTCCCTCTTTCTCTTTAAGTGACAGCAACACACATGAGTTATCACACACACACACACAGACACACACATTTGCTCAACAAACACACACAGAGCATGACAGAGAAACACACAGACACACACACACACACACTCCCTCCCTCCTGCCGTTTTCACAGTCTCTTGAGTGGAGAAGATGCCCACGGCCAAAAAACCAATGGTTGCATTTCTTGTTGTTTTTACCTCCTCCTCCTCCTCCTCCTCCTCCTCCTCTCCTCTTTTCACTATCACTCTCTTTCTCTCGCCTTTCTGGGGGAAAACGCACCATTTTTTTCCCCAGCTTCCAAATGGAGCCAAAAAGTAATTATAATCAAACCAACTTGGTTCTAATGTTCAAAATATTAAAATAATTTACAATTATAATTAAACCAGCTCAGATGTGGTGTTCAGCAGCAGCGACAGCCTTCTAATTCGTCTGGAGACACTAATGGAAAACAATTATTTCACTTCATTAAGATTAAAGACGCCTGGAATCTGTGTCACAGCTCGATCAGAGAGGAGACAGATTTAGAAAGTTGTCAAATTAACATAAACTCAGTTACACCCGTTCCCATTTATTACACTGACTCTGTAAGCGATAGGCCAAAACAAAACTGCCGCAAAACAGCATGATAAGAAGAGAGCAGGGAGAGGCAGATTTAAATAAATGCCATAATTTATAGTTTGACTTTCTAAATGGGGAAACTAGAAGATAAAGAAGGAAACGGGACAGATTTAGAGAAGAAACATCTCAACACAAACTCAAAGTGACTTTGTTAAAATGTG
Source organism: Myoxocephalus aenaeus (assembly GCA_038501785.1). Lineage (NCBI taxonomy): Eukaryota > Metazoa > Chordata > Actinopteri > Perciformes > Cottidae > Myoxocephalus > Myoxocephalus aenaeus. Next base: position 2,367,422 of record JBAMJR010000009.1, read on the forward strand.
ATGGACGGTTTTAAATCCGTGCCACTGATTTTCTCGTCCTTGTGTGCAATTTCAGGGAGCAACGGCTACTGATGCTGCGCCACAACACGCATCGCTCATTATTGCCGTCTGATCTAATAATCACCACTTTTTCTTATTGACAGTTCACACCGACTGCAGCCTATTAACCCCATCAGCCTCATCCGTTTTAACATTTCACTGAAGAGATCAAATAAAAGTGCTGTCAGTGACGGAAACGGCTGTTAAATCTTGCGTGCATTCTGCACCCTCTCTGCATTTTTTGCAGAATGTGATGAATCTACGTTGTCTTCTTTAACTCACAAATGAGGTTTCACAGTGTAAACAGAGAATGGGGTGGCAATAACCCTTTTATCCCTGGGAATTGGGTCCTTTCATTGCAATCAAACGATCATTCTCCTGCATCTGATTTCCCTAAATTACCACTGTTGCTTGTTTTTATTCAGAAATGTATACTTAAAAAAATGAAAATGATATTCTGCAACACAACCAGCGGCAACTTCACTTTTCCAACCCCCTCTCCACACTAATGATAGCCCACCTCCACTCTCTGTAAAGCAGCATCGAGTCACTAGTATTTACTTGCAAATTAACAGCACTTAAATTCCCAAAGAGGCCTCAAAGAAATTCCACACATTTGTTACCCGGAGGGCCAAATGGCCACAAGGGAGTGAGAGAGGGAGGGGGGGATGGAGAGTACAGGGAGGGGGAGATGGAGAGTACGGGGAGGGGGGCAATAAAACGTTCACAGATGAAGGGGTAATTAATGTGTAATTTCTATGCGAGGCATTAACAAGCCTAAGCGAACACTGAGGCAATACAAATAAAAAAAGAGACGTTTTAATACTATTTCTGGTTATTTCCAGCTCTTCAATAGACCGCGGTGTGTCCTTTATTTAAGTCTTATATGGTTTTAGTATGATTTTTTTGGTTTGGAGGTGAGCTTTCTAACAACTGTGTGGGTCTCTCTTTCTCTCTTTTGTGTGCGTGCGTTGGAGTTCAGAGACGAACAACTGGTGAATGCGTAAATAAAGCCCGGGGCGGCCACGCAGACAGAGACACAGCGCAGGTACACAGAGTTTTCCTGCGCGGACACCGAGAGCTGCAGACAATGTGTATACGGACTTTAGTTTCCTCCGCGGACGGTCAGTCCTGCACCTGGAACACACCTCGGATGTTCCCTTCTGGAGTTCATTTAGGAGACTTTTGCATTTGGCATGGTCCCGGAGCGCTGCAAAGCAGCAGTCTGCTTTTTTTTTGGTGTTGTTTCTCTCTCTCTCTCTCTCTCCGCGGAGTGCATACGTGTTTCTGCAGAATAGACGGGCGAGAGGGGGAGCAGAGACACTTTGGGGTTCCCGTCTAAACACTAAAGTCCAGGAGAAAAGGTCCCCTTGCATTCACGGATAATTATTGAAGAGTTTAATGTCACGGTCGTTCCATTTAGCCTCGGTTGCATGTAGTTTATCTATGACTATTTGGAGTTCAGGTCCATCCCCTCCGCATCAGAAATCACATGTAACATCAGAAATCTTCACAGAATCAGTTTGTATAAAAAAAAAAGATAAAACTGCTGTATTCAGAATAAAAAACTACTCCTTCTCCTCTTTTCTCTACTTAAGTTAAATAACGCGGTGCGAAAAGAAGATCCATGCCATCAAACAAGGCGATCGGCGTACCCAGGCTATGTCCAAAACAACCATTAGGTTTTATTGCATTCTGCGAGAAATAAAGTTGGAGCGGATGGGGATCATTTGGTTTGCAAAGAGCGAAGAGCTCACCGGCGCGTGCGAACCGAACAGACTCGTACAAAAGAGCCACAGTCCCCCTTTTTTTGGAGAGACTTCAAATACGCCACAGACTACAGAGGGTGACACGGACCAGACCACCGTGGAAACGTGCATGTTAGAAGTCCCCACCGGGACGCGAACTGTGGATGTTGCAGTTATTAGGTGGCGATCTCCGTGCGCACCGGAACTTTTTTTTTTTTCCTCCTCCATTCACGCGCTGCTCGCGAGGCGGCACCGTGGGTACCGGTGACCCCCTCCACCAATGCACAAACTGTACATGTTGGGAGTCCGGAGACATAATAATATCCCATAAATAAATAAATATTGTAAATTAGTTTTAAACCTCCGAGATAAGAGTTCACAGACCAAACTATCCGGTCAGTGTTTGAGAGACCGACCCACTTGGCAAACAGACTGACATCAAACAAGAGCCGACCGTCTCGCATGAGCTTAAATAACATACGACGAAGAAAACATGTTTCGCATTATTGCAAACAGTGATACAAAATAAAAAAATCACTCCATGAATCATGCAGTTTTTTTTTTTTTTTAGGTGAAAACAGCCACAAAGCGATCAAACAGGCACGACGGCACATTCTCAACACGGAGCCGAACTTTTCTGCTGCACCTAAACACACCTGTCAAGAGATTCATACGCTTAACACGTATGGAGAAAACGAGGAAAAGAAATAGTCCAAACTTTCCAAACCCCGGAAACACCCATAACTGTCTATTTCCCCCGTGTCCGTCCTTACCTGTCGGTATCTGTCCCGAGGCGTAACCAGCCGCCGAAAAGAGAAACAGGAGTCCCAGGAATACGGAGAAAAGTGTATCCATGTTTTTCAAACGTGGCCGTGTTTGAGTCTGTAACAGTTTCCCCCCCCCCGGAAAAGTTTTTTTTCCTGCGAGTTCTCTCCCTCTTCTCCTCCGTCTTCAGTCTTCTTTATTTCTCTTTTTCATGGGTTATTATTCCTCCGGTTGTTGCGGATTCAGCCGCTCCAATCTCTCCTTTCTCCGGTTTCTCTCTTTTCGCTTCCTACGGGCTCTCGCGGACACTACACTTTGTTTCACGCGGAGTGGGGAGCGCGAGCGCGAGCGCGAGAGAGAGAGAGAGAGAGAGAGGCAGAGCGAGAGAGAGAGCGCAGCAGAGAAAGTGCTTGACGTCACGAGGCAGGAGTTAATTGGAGAGAAAAAAATACAAATTACAATGTAGCAAAATATGTATTTCTTGTAGTGTGTTGCCATGTGTATTGTTTCAGTGCCTTTGTTTAAATTATTTTGTCACTTTATTATTACATTATAATTCATAAATATAATTATATATATATATATATATATATATATATATATATATATATATATATATATATATATATATATATATATATATATATATATATCTCCTATTTTCATGTATACTCGATGGTGGTAGTACTTTACTTAAGGTTCTTGCTCTTAACTTGAGTATTCCCATTTCATGCCAGTCTTGTACTTCATACATTAAACTTTTTACTCCCCTACATTTATTTGACAGTTATTATAGTTTTTTCAGGTTATACAATTTGATTTGCACAACATTTTATCGGTTTAAAGTGTGTTTGTTTGTTAGGCTATAGATTATACTATGAGTAAACATAAGCTTTACCTTGAGAAACTACATTAAAATTATGCTTAAATGTTAACACGTCAATGATAATGATCTAATGAAATGTCCATACTGACAAAACCTTCTGAAACCAGCCATTCTACATGATGTGTACTTTTTTGTTACTTCACATACATTGTCTGATCATTCTTTTGTATTCAAAGTGAAGTTTTGATTCCCTACCAGAGCCTTAATATAACGGCAAACAACTATTTGCCTCCCTCTCTGTGCTGTAATCTGAGTTTCTCCATTCTTTCTTGACATAGCATGGTTTCAGTGTATGGTTAGCTCACAGCCGCACGGCTCTGCGTAAGCGTACTGGTGCCCTCCGGTTTGCCCTCTGGTAAACACGTTAGCTATGTCAGCACTGCTGCCGTTGTTTGCACTGTTATCTCAGCCATCGCATCTCGTATAAAGCACTTTTAAGTAATGATGCAAATTTGATTTGGTCATCTTAAAAGGAACCAATATGTCAAAGTTGTGTTCAGGTAGATTTTCCACGGCCTCCATGTGGCCAGAAAAAAATCAATTAACTTAGGTTTAAACATTGAAAAACCTTCCTGCCACTGAATAAATAGGAGCAACTCTGGTTAGTAACAGTTCTGACACAAACATATCCTGGCACAGTCCAGAACCCCTATCCTGCTCTGGGCCCCGAAACCATTTAGCCACCCCCACCCCCAAAGGCACCCCCGCTAATAAAAGAAATAGAAAATAGAATAGAAAAGAAAAAAGATAGCAAAAAAATAAGTATCAGAAATGATAAGGCTATGTGTTTTTCATATGCCAATGGTTTGTGTTTATGTTAATGTCTGTACATTGTGCAAATTTACAGTACAGAAAAATTAAACTAAGACCTAAAATACTACTTCAGAGATACAAACCTGGGCACCAAGGCTTGGATCTGCAACGCCATCAAGATTAACAGCCAGCAGGTCCTTCCTTTTGATTTAAAGGAGACCTTGTGGACAGTTGGTGGACTGTGAATATAACTGTATTTTTTTATTTGTGCTAAGAACCTTTCCTTCAAAAAGTGATTTACATTACCTCAGGATTTGGTTGAAGGATGACCTTAACATCCCTGGTTTCAGCCCATAAAACTGCAATTTCCGATTCATTTTCTGGATATACAATATGTGGTATATTATACTGTTTGCACCGGTTTTTGTATGCTCCAGATAGAACTAAAAACAAATAATATCCCCTCATTTTACCAAGCGCACACAGTGGTGACAGCCGTGCGTGTCAAAGTGAGGCTGGATGACATCATGGCATCATGACAGGTGCCTGACAAAAAGACAAAATAGATGTTTTGATGTGGTCCACAGCTGAGCTAAAAACATGTTTGGCTTGGATGGAAATATACGAGCGGCGTACCACCGTGTATCCTCTTAGCATGTTGTGCCTCTCTTAGTTCCACCTCTCCCACATAAAAGATGTGAACAATCTCTTCTCCCAAGTTTATGACAAGACTATATTCACCCAGGCAAACTTTGGTCTCTGCAGAGACGATAGCTTCATGGCATTGCTGGCTGGTTGGTGTGCTGGTATTTATGGCCGTTTTCAGACTCTCCTAACAGTAAATTGACTGTTTGGTCTGGAATTTTAAGTGTCCTTCAAATAAACATGGGCGCCCCGTCACCAAATATCACTCTGATGCTACTACTTTGCTTCAAAATGTGAATTTGCTATTGTTACACAGTGTTGGTACCCTGCCATCATAGACAGCAGTGTATCATGTTTGCTGAAGTTGCAGGTTGCAGCTTCTTATTTGCAGTTATTTTCTCGTACACACTGCCATCACATTGTACTTCTGTATGCATAGATGCAGGCACCAGATTTGCAGGTTTGTGTACAGTGAGCTGAAATCATCTAAGCATACCTGGCTGTACTTTCAGCTCAGAAATGTTTTTTTTTTTTGTGGGTATATAAAGTGGAAATAACTCTATTTCCATACATGAATGTCTTTGTTACCCTGTCCAAATACCAACGTGTGTTCAACAGCTGTAATATGTATCTGAAGTACACATTTCAAAGTTTCATTTCAAATTAAAATTGTATTTTTTCCCCGAAAATTCCATTCCAGCTGACATTGGGCGAAGCCAAGGTTCTCTCTGGACAGGTTTATAGTTTAATAACGCATAGCATATTAAAACAAATATTCACTCTTAATGTCAGATCTTCTATTCAGTGCAATGCATCACAGACATGTGTTGGATTCAATTCAAAAGTGGATTTTAATACATGGAAAACATTCCAATATTGTCTCTACTTCCTGTATTTATTTTTCAGAAGCCTTTGGACCAAACATTGTCTTTCACAGTGTGAATTCTGGTCTGCAATGATTTAAAGATGTTTGTATCTCTCCAACCATTGCTTTTGTATCCCTTCTACGAACAAAACTATCATGTTGCAGCACTTATCTGGCTTCAGGTGGCAGGTTGTCGTTTCGGTGTAATAACAGATCTGGTAGACAGAGAGTCAGTCTACAAGAGGGGATAAACCCTATGCTGGAAATGGACAGCAAGCATAAATATATATTTTATTTGGAACCAGGGAAGGACCCCTTTTGACCCAGTGCAGGTACATTTTCCCTGTGCAGGTGATTTCCAGCAATCGAACCTTTCACAGCACTCACCAGTAGCTCAACGCAATTTTGAGACTACATGTGCCATTCAGTGTCTGCACAGTGATGGATGCAGAGGAAGCGCCTGTGTTTTTAGGCCAAGCCTATATCACCAGACAAAAACATAAATGCTGGACTCCTTTTAAATGTCCAAAAGCCTCACTAGCAGCTTGGCTCGAGGGAAGGCATTGTCTGTCTTTTGGATAGTCCATCACTTTGGTCGGAACTGAAATATCCTAACAGCTACTTGATGGTTTGCCATGAACTTTTTAACAGACGTTTCCATGTCCCCTGAGAATAAAGCCGTCCGACTTTAACAACCACATGAGGTGCCACCAGCTGACATTTCTTGTGTTTTAGTGAAATGTCTCAACAGCTATTAAATGGATTGCCATGAACATTTAATATGCATGGTTCCCAGATGATGGATCCTAACGACTTTAGTGATCCCATGGCTTTTTATCTTGGCACACATTTTTCTGAAGACTTTTATGTTTCCCAGAGCATGAAAATGACACAGACTTTTTTTCCTCCAAGCGTCACCATGAGGATTTTGATAGAACTGTCTCAACAACTATTGGATGGATTTATATGACATTCATGACCCCATCAGAATGAGTTGTAATCACTTTGTCCAATACTTATTTCTTAGTTTATGACCTAATTTCTGCAAAATGAATGACATTCCCATCAGCCTCATCTGTAACACGTGCTAATTAGCTAATGTTAGCGTGTTACGGTTAAAGTATATGTGCTAAACATCAGCATGTTAGCATAGCACGGGTTCTTAGTCTTCTTTTCTCACAGACACGGGTGATATCCAACATACAACCTGTGCACCTCCCTGTCCCTCTGACCGCTGCTTGATTGACAGCTCTGTGACTCTCCTGTTATTTTATTCCCAACTGTTAAGGCAGGACAACTTCTTCCTCCTCCACTGTCTGTCTGTCAAACGCTTTATTTGAAGATAGACAGTGAGAAGCCAAGACTGACTTTGTCCTCTTTCCTCAGGTACTTTTAGAAAGCTGAATTTTACAATACACAGAAAATGGAAAAGTAAAATCCATCAGGCTGTACCTCATACCCCAGGCTGTCCTTTCTGTTTTGGATAAATCCTGTACTGTATGTGAAATGGCTTTGACTCTGATAACTAGAAATGTAAAGAGGATTTGACTTGGAACAAGCTCAGTTATCAAAATCAGTTGAGTTCGTGATATGGATTGGCTGATGTCATTCAATTGATCATGAGATTTTACAGCAAATGTAGACAGAGGAGTTTGGTTGTAAAGGAAAGCCAAATATCGGAGAAAATATGTCAGAGAAATGAAATGAATATAAAAAGTAAAATGCGTGTTAATGTGATTGTGAATATAATCAATCACATAAGTAAAGAGAGAGTCATATTGTCTCTGATCTTAGTTGGTATGAAGGTACCGGGAAATAAAATAAAACAGAGGACCAAGCGGAGCTCGAGGTCGGCTCTTTTGATTTAGCTTTCAATTCATTCACAGTCTGAATTGAAACTGCTATTTATTTTCTTTAGTTTTTTTAATAGGTGCAACCTTCACTCTGTTCTGATGAATATGAGGTCCTTCCAATGCTAAATAAATTATTCATTATTTGAATCACCGCATAATAAATAAAATTAATTCAATTGAGAACTTGACTCTGGCTCTTCCTGGCATTGTGCCTTCACATTGACAACTATGCAGTTCATTTGTCAAGACAGAAAAAAAATGTCAATAGAAGTTTTGACAAATCTATCAAAAGCGCTTCAACAAATAAATAAAGAATGTCCTTGATTATTGAAAAAAAAACTCCCAGCCGGACATACCAAACTAATAAATAGCGAAATACTGTATATATGAAGATGCAACTAAAGTGTTAATAATGGTTCACGGTTGAAAATGTGAACGCAACAAGATCAATTCAATTAAATAAATAATGTTATTATAATAATAAATACAATTTATTCTATAATAATGGTAATTTTCCCTGTAAAATGCATCTTGAGGACAGAGGAGGCTTGTGGGGGAACTATGAGCGAGGGTGCACAGGTGTATCCTTTGTGGAAGTCTTTTTGGCACCTGTGATAAACACACACCTGGAATATACAAACGTTGTGAACTGAATCAAAGTTAATGGATGAATGATGCGAGGAGAGGAGGCGAGGAAAGTAGTTGAGGATGTCAGAAACTGAGGAATGAGCCTCAGGTAGTCACTAACTTTATCTGCCAACTGTTTGGTGCACAGAGGATTTATCAGAGCCTTTTTTGTTGAAAATGGCTCGCTGATGCGGCTGGAGAGGCAACCAAGCTGAACAATACACAATACACAGTACACAGTACACAGTACACAGTCATGCATTTGTGCAGCTTTAGATAAAGGTGGAGGTGTGTTTCAGGACAAGTGGGAGGATTCATTTGTATAGTATGTGTTAGTGACTTTGAATTAGTGATAACTATCGTGTAATACTGAAGTACTTAAAAGTATTTTAGAAATAGGACGCAGTGCCCTTATCAATGTTACTTTGTGAGGTGTACAAAATGATGTGACGTGAAAAAAATAGACTGACGAACCCATTCAAAGAATACAATTTAAGCATCCTCCAAACTGTTTACAGACGTGATAAAGGCTGGCAGATAGGGTGAGCACCGGCTATCCGTCGTCAACCATGTCTTAACAGTTTTTGGGGAAAGCATGGCAGCCCCCTCCCACCTCAGGTGAAAATGAAATTAAGAGGAGAAAGAGTGAAGTGAATATGCAGACACTTCTGAAGGCCAAAAGTCTGAAAAGCACAGCAAATACAGGAAAGCTGGAATAAAACCAAAATACCACAGCTGAAAGTCAAAGATAGAGACAGAAAAACACTCCAAAAAACCTTCCCCTGAAAAAAATGAATAAATACAAATAAACCAAAAATTCTTTTCAACAGGCATGAAGAAAAAGTCTCTTGCCAGCACCTTTCATTCGACATTCATTCTCAGACATTAAATTAAGGATTTGTTTCCTTTTAAGAGACCAGAGAGGTATTTATCAGATATTTCCGCACAGCCACACCAAAGCCACATTGAACAAAATTGAATTTAGATTGATCAGTCCAGTAATGACCAAAACTTCTTCATGCCATGTTCATTAAGTCTGCCCAGGTGAGTCCAAGTCGAGTCACAGGTCCAAGCAAACTGCACGTCAGTTGTGATTAATTCAGGTTTCTCAATATTGATTTAAATAGCATTAAAGTATTAAAGTATATATAGTTTTGAACATTTTCATTTCAAAACTGTGCTCATAGTTCAGCATGAAAATTCATTGTTGACCTTGCAAATAGCCATTTTACCAACCAAATGATGGTCCCCTTAGCTTTTTCCAGATCTTTTAACCATATCATGTCTGTTCTGTCTGTCTGTTGACACAGGAGCTGTTGTAATTCAGTTTAAATTAACCCTTTTTTTTTATTAACCCTTTTTGGAGCATATAAGTGCATGTGATTTCGCTGAAAGGTCCAGAAAAAGCAAATACGTTGACTTTGAGTTGGGCTTGTATAGATAGATAGATAGATAGATAGATAGATAGATAGATAGATAGATAGATAGATAGATAAATAGATAGATAGATAGATAGATAGATAGATAGATAGATAGATAGATAGATAGATAGATAGATAGATAGATAGATAGATAGATAGATAGATAGATACTTTATTAATCCCCAAGGGGAAATTTGTTGTCGTAGTAGCGCCTTACAATTTACAGCTTACAGATACAAATAAACACACAAGATAAGATATGTTAGTCAAACTACTATTTCCAAAGTCAAGAATGAACTTTCATGCTTACATTTAAGGAAAAGAAGTCCCAAAAGTGCATTGGATGGATTCACAACACCTATCTGCTGTGTGATATGAATTAAAGTGGAAATATATTGTTGATCAAACTGTGTTTCATGGTTTTTGTACTTTCGAGTCTCAAGTGAGTCAAGCAGTCGAATCCAAGTCAAATCTCAATATCCTAAATTTCGTCACCTATGTCTGACTCTGGTCCAAGTTCAGGTCTTAAGTCTGCCACTCTGGTAATATTACCAGACATGAGCCACGCATTATATTGAAATCAGCCAATTCCAATGGGTATTCTTCTAACTTTTCTCAAAGATAAAATATTCTGCATCTGAATGCGGAGAGGAGAGGAGAGGTTTCGTTTGGCAAAGCTCCACGTTAACACACATACACAGAGTAAAAACAGTTGAGGTCTGTGTACGGGAGATATGCATGTTCATGTTAAGTCTCAAGGTCGCAGCTATGGTGGGAAATGGTGTGTGTCAGTGTGTGTGTGTTCATATTGGAGAAAAAGACGGATAGGGAGGGAAAGTTTGTGTGTGTTATTTCTCTCATGCATACTCAGGTCTGAGGTATGCAACGGGGTGTGGGAGTGAGCGAACACACACACACACACACACACACACACACACACACACACTGACTACACACATACACATTTACTTGGAGCCAGTTTTCCAGCTCATCCTTCAACACAGTGCTACACTGGGTATTGTGCTCACTGGTGTGGACAGATGTTGCAGAGTCGTCCAACAAGCAGCTGAAGGAAACTTACTTCATGCAGCCGGACCTGACAATAAAAAGGATTCATGCATAAAGCACCAGTGGTGATCTGTGCAACAATCATGACAGTATTACCCTTCAAATATGGTATGTTTTGAAAACCCTTTGGTAAGGAATATCATCTCGCTCTTTCCGTCAACTTGACCCCCTGTGTGACATAAACTAAATAAATCACAGCATGGGCTGCTTCAGTGATTTTGCTCCAGTGAACTCGTATGTTTACAACACACCTTCCCAACGTGAAAACACATTCAAACACATACGACCCACACAAACGCATGTACTGTAAACCTGCTATGGATGTAAAAAAAATGTTATTGCTTGCATCAGAACGACGACACTTGAAGACCTGTGCCTCTGTGCCAATGTAAAGCCATACGCCAAACGACATGGCCACAAATGTTACATTTAACCCCAGAGCACAAATTCTTGATGATTTAGTTGTTGAACATGCTGGAAAAGTGGCTTTGTTTCAGAGTATAACTTTGTCTCATAATGTCTTGGTCACCATTGTTTTTAAAACCTGCATTGTGCAAAATGTTCACATTTCTTATTCCCAGCTTTTAATGCCACTTCACACATACTATTCCCATCGATGTGCCAGGCACTGAGCCGTGAGGGGGAAGGGTTAGTCCACGCTTCAACTGCAACCATTATTTCTCACATTTCTCACAGCGCTCATAGATTCAGCCGAGGCAGACACAGTAGGCTGTGTTTTAGTCCAGTGCCTGGTTTTACTCAAAAGCTCACTTTTGTTGTTGTGATGCATTTTGCTGTCGCTAAAGGGGATGTTTCCAGGACCAACACTGGCTGTATAGTACAGCAGATAGAGGAAATAAAAGCCTCTATGATCTGTCCACAGGTTGATGTAAAACAATGAGTGATATGAAGTGACGAAAATCACACAGAATGGTATCCGAACGTGAGATCATTAGTTCAGGAGCAGTGTAGTTGCTGTTGTGTGGAGCTTTGAAGGATCAGCATTACCAAGAACTGTGTGTGTGTGTGTTGCAGGTCCAGCTTTGGCCTATGAGGCTGGCACTGCCCGCTTGTCTCCATGTTACCATGACAATGCCCACCATGCCAGGCCAACACCATATGGTTACCATGGTAACGCTCCAATTTTCTTTTGGCTGGTGCCGGTGAACCAGGTGTATCTGCCAGCTGGTAACGACAGGTGGATGGTGGGAGTGAGCGTGTGTGTGTGTGTGTGTGTGTGTGTGTGTGTGTGTGTGTGTGTGTGTGTGTGTGTGTGTGTGTGTTGCGTCTGTTTTCAGGCAGATAAACCAAAAACATTGAGGCTCCGGGAGTCAGAGCAAACCAGGAACGGACAGAGCAGAGAGCGGTGCTTTTACTTTCTCCCAAAGGCGGATATTTAGAGGCATCTATTCATTGTTTGTGAAACTCTCTGTGGGTTTACCCCCCTTCTCCCTTTACCTTGAGGGCCCCGACCAATAAGCCAACAGTTGGCCATTGGTTCTCGTTGGGGGGTCTCGCCCGGGGCGTAATTACGTGTAGAACCGCCACTGCTTATATGCGGGTATGCTGTGCGGGTATGTATGTAGATGGAGGTGTGTATGTAGATCCATATGTATAAGCATTGGTCGGTGTAGATGTGCATGTATTTAAAGGTTAGCATTTATACTCGCTATAAGCTAGACTACTGATACTAATATTACTGTTTTGATTATTTACTATTTATTTTAATTGTATTATGTTGATTTAAATGTCAAGGATTGTTCTGTTGTGTTGAAAATGCAAAATAAAAAGTCCCCCCCCCCCCAAAAAAAAAGTGGGTTATTTTTGTAACTGGTTTCCTCCTACCCACATTTTGACATTAAAAGTTTCCCTGTTTTCTAATAAACACGGTTATGTTTACGTTCAGTGTGACTCACCAGAATGCATCGTGTGTATCCCTGCAGCCACTAGTGGTCAGAAACACCATAGCTACAAATCTGACACTGGTACACTACTACAGCATAGAAAGCATTACTGTCAATAATGTGTCTGAAAACCTGACTGTCCAGCTTGCGTCACTTGTCTTGAACAGCTTGGCAGCCACATTTGAAGCAGTGCCGGTGATGGGGGTTGTGTGTGTGTGTGTGCATTTGTTGGTTCGTATCAGATGCCAGAGTCAACATTGCATAAACTGTATGCCTTCTGATACACTTCTGTATATCATGTGGCTCCTTGCAATGTTGATCAACCGGTTTAGCTCGATTCAGCACAAGATGCTGTCAATGAACTGCTAAATTGTGCAATGACTGCTGCTCTGATGTGAAGAAGCCGACTGAGGCTCTACTCTATTTAACATCTTAATTGTACCTTCTTCAGGACAGTTACCCTTCACATCAACAGAATGGAATTATCCAAATTAAGATAAACGTCACACAGGACCAGCTAATCTCACCCACATGTTTTGGACTTGTCTGGGCCTATCGCTACTTTTGTCTCTGCTTTGAAGTCTGTCTTTGACCGTATTGGCCTGTTTGGTGTCCTACCCACTGACCATTCACTGCCATCTTGTTTAGTTGAGGCTGTTCTCACACTGTTAGCGAGCATTGTTGTTGTATTGCACTGGAAGAGCCCTCGTCCTCTCTACAATACCCAGTGATGAGTGGTCGTTGATGAGGTGGCTGTAGGTAGATGGGTCGGTCACAGAGGAGGAAGTGGGTAGACTCTTCTATACAATCCAAAGATGTTTTGGGGTGTAAACCGCATAAAAAAGTGAGTACCCGTTGTACCCATTATTCCTGCGTATACCTTCCACTATAGAACTGCCAATGAAGAGTTGAGTCTCATGTGGAACTGTATTGAATGGCTGCGTCCAGCCTGGTTAAATTAAGGGGAGAAACGTCTGTGTTTGTGCACATAGGTCTGTTATAATCCCCTTTGTTTGTTTGTGCTGTCGTTAAAAAAGAAAGAAAAAAAAGAGTAGATACTGAACATATGTTTTGAATTTGAATCTGCACCTTTTGGTTGAGTCCCTGATTACTTTAAACACATATTATATCAAGTATGTTATTGCCTCCAAAATGTATATTGGATGTATCTTCGTATTCTGTTTGTTTTGGTCCTTTTTGCTCTATTTATTTACTATCGTATTTTACTTTATTTGATTCTTGTGGCTGTATCGTTGATACTGCCCTCTAAGTATCACCACTACCTCTGTCAATGTATACCAATGTATTTCATTTAATTTGAGTAGCACCTCCATTTTTCATATGCTTACTGGCTTTTTTGAGTCACAGTTTCACTTCTTCAGTGTGAACACACTCCTCTGCAAAAGCTGCTCATTATTAGTTCATGGTATGGAAATGCAACACATCTAAACATTTGAGAACAAGTGTAATTCTTCCTGTTTTGTGAAATTATCCAAAGATGTAATGCATTCAATATTTTACAAATGTTAGTGTTATTAGTGTGATATGAGTTTTGAAACAGATACCATCACCACCATCTTTTTACATGTACAATGATGTGTCTCCCTGTGGATCATGTGGAGTATAAAGAATGGGTAAGTCCCAAACTTGGGGTCATAAGGTTTATAATTGACATTCACAGCAGGCAAGAGGACAGGGAACATGAAAAATTACATCAAGCTTGGGAGTCTGTGTAAGAGTTTGCTCTTGCCAGAGGAGGTGTGTGTGTGTGTGTGTGTGTGTGTGTGTGTGTGTGTGTGTGTGTGTGTGTGTGTGTGTGTGTGTGTGTGTGTGTGTGTGTGTGTGTGTGTCCTGTAGCTCTTCCCCGTGCATGTTTGTCCCCCTCTGTGTTATCATAACTGTGTGTGCTTACATGTACATTACAAGAATCAGTGTGTTAGTGTGTGTGCGTCTTTGCCCGTGGAGAGGAGAGGAGGTAAATTCATATCAGTGTTTTTGCTACGGGCATGGTAATTATGGCAGTTTTTAATAACTATGCTTTATAATCATTTAGCAGTGATGATGCACACACACACAAACACACTCACACACACACACACACACACACACATTTCTCTTGAGGCACTAATGAATTTAGATGTGATAGGCACTGAAGCTGAACTTGATGGTGGGGGGCAGAGAGAGATAGATGGATAAAGCGGGAGGAAGGCCAAGAGACAGGGAGGCGGGGAAACTTTGTTTTTAGTGTAACAAAACAACCATTTATGCATGAAAATGTTGGGCTCCATCGGTCATTTTTATCAGTGTCTTCAGGAAATCATCAATGAGCGAGAGCCCATTCTGATACAAAAGTAAGGCAGATAAAATCATACAAATATGTTCTAATCACTAAAGTGTATAAGAGGAAGAGCTGCAGTCTAGATCTAAAATAGATTAAAATAAATCCTCCAAATTAAAATATTTCATAAAGGTTGGTTAGACGGTATGCTGCCTTTAAACTAATCCAGGTGTGCCCAATGTGGGGGATTCATCTGAGGAGTCACAATTTGGTTGATGGGACAAGAAAGAAGCCCTGAAGGAGGTTGAGACAGTTTATGGATCTTTGTTTAAACTGACGACAACAACAACGCACAACAAATGAACAACTCATAGACATATTCAACCTGTGATGGGCGGTGGCAAGTAATAGACACTGCTTCATTTTAAGGGGTCACCAGCCCAAAAGGTCTGGAACAGTGAAAGCATGCTCGGTTGGATAAAGGCCTCCGTATCCTTAAAATTAGCTCCTTGTCATACTCTCTATAACAAAGCTGAAACCCCCTTTCAGATACCGACAATTTCGCCATCCCGGACACTTTTTGTGAAGTGTGCAGAGGTCTAAAGGATGGAAGGATGTCGCTCATGCTTTCTTTTGTGATTTTTCACACAATTGTTTCACTTTTCGTGTGTTTCGTGTGCTTGAAAAGAACTTCAAGCTTTCAGTTTGAGAGGGGAAGGAGAATAATCACTAAATAAACCGTCCTCCTCTCCTTTCCTTTCCTCTCCTCTCCTCTCTCCTCTCCTCTCCTCTCCTCTCCTCACCTCTCATAGGTTTAGACAGGTACTGAGTGTGGCAGAGCTGAGTGAATTGGTTGCCGAGATGGGTCATTAGCTTTTCGCCCTCGCCATCGATCTGAGGCAGAGGAGACGGGGGAGAAAGAGCAAGAGAGCGACAGACGGAGAAAGAGAGAGACAGGAGCATGGCTGCGCCTTTAAATTGAGACGATTGGAGAGAATCAAACACTGAATGGAGTGACCGCAACAGGATTGGCCAGGTTAAATGGATTAAACTGTCTAGAATGCTTTGTTTTAACTTAATCTCACAGTCCAGTAAGTGGGCCTGATAAGGCGGCCATTTTGTGCCCAGTTGTGTATATAATTGTGTTTCAGTTTATTTGGAAATACCAAAAGGACATGAGTGAAATCCATAAAACCAGCAAAGAGGATTATTTTAGTCTCAGTTATCCAGACCAGCTGAGCTGAGGTAATGAACTAATTCTAAAGAGGGAGCAGTCCGAGAATTAATTTGTGGAACTGTTGTAATTTTCTTGCTGAAACATTAATGTAAAACTGCTCAAACTATATGTTGGGCAATTCAAAGTTTAGGCATGGATGATTCCCTTGATCCCTCTTCCATCCTTCTTCCATTCCTCTATTTTGTCTGTTTTTCTTCGCCATGCTGCTGGTAGCTGTGCCGGCCTGCCGAGATCTGCATGCACCCTGTGGGAGCGTTCACAGTGTAAAGCCCCAGACATCGTAATGATTTCTGCAGCAAAGTATACTCCTTGAAACAATTTTTTTGGGTCTGAGCGATAAATGATCTGACGTACATAGTTATGAACATTTAAAGTAATCTGTGTTTGATTAGACCCAGTAGTAAGCATTTCCTTCATTCTTGACTAACCTCTCAATATTTCTGAGGGAACTCTTTGGTGTTTTCGCCGTGTTTTCGGCATGTCAGACAGTTATCAAAGAAACTATGTGCTATTTGACTGACTTACTGAGTGTTACGAGGTAAACCCATTGTTTGGTAGAACTGATGAGTGCATGAGCAATGCATCCTCTGTTGTTTCAGCTGAGTTCGTTATTAAATGTATGAAATTCACACTGTTGAGTCAAAACGGCCCAAAATATGTGCTGAGAACTGCTTTTGATTCATAGGTCTCTCATAACATTGTTACAATGTATTGTTTGTCAGTCGTATATGTTGTACTTGCCATGACTTGTGTCCTCTTCTCAGACCCGGTTAGTGTTAATGTATTCAAGTCAGACTGTCCAGTCAAACAGGCCAAAATATCATTTGGTAACTTTATTTGACTTTAAAGTGTCTGAGAAGGAACTTAATATCTGTGTGCATTATTTAGCAGAACAGATTTTCTACCTGCCGAGATTCGACTCATACAATGTATCTTAAAACATTAACTTCATCATCACGGATCTATTGATCACATGGGGATGTATCTGATGGGTAAGGCTGACATTGAACCAGGTTTACAACATAGCATTCCAGTAGTAATGCCCACAGTCAAACAGAGAGGTAACGAGAAAAGAGGGGGAAGTGATAAAATATCCCACTGCCAAATAATGTGCCCACATTGTAACTTTACTTCGAGAGATTTATGAATCAGAAGCGGTTATCAGCACACATTTAATCCCTCAAGGTGCACGCAAGTCTCGGCCGGCAGGCACAACTCAGCACAACACTGGCAGCTCCGTCCACCACTTTGGTCCAGACGGAAATATCTCAACATTTTGATTCCCAGAGGATAAATCTGAATGACTTCTGTAATCTGTCTTTTCCTCTTTAGCATCACCATGAGGTTGACATTTTTGGATAACCTTTGGCTGGATTGCCTTGACATTTTGTACAGATTTCGATATGCTCTACATGACTTTGTTCATTAAATTGTTTATTTTTTTCCACAGAACCACCAACAGGGAAACGTTTTTAATTATTGTGTCAAACCAACATCTATGTATTGGTACACTATGTAAGTGAACATGGTCAACATTATACCTGCTACCCCATCTACATGTTACCATTGGCCCTGTGAGCATGTTAGCATGCTGGTGTTCACATTTAGCTCAAAGCACCGCTGTGCCTAAGTACAGTCTTACCAGAAACTCTTTGTGTTATTTCCCTCCAGGCCCTCTGCTTTCTCCTATTGTCTCTGTACATTTATGGCGTAGATTAATAAAGCCCTTCAATTCTCCTTCAACTGCTCCATCTTCCTATCCCCCATACATCCATCGCTTCATGAACAGCATCTCCTTTCCCCTCCACTGCAGCTCCGTTTTCCTTCTTCCCCCAAAGCATGCATTTTCTTTCACGTTCACCATGTAATTATCATGAAAGATGTGCTTGTGTTTCAGTCTCTTCACAATTCTTTTATGCAGCCTCGCACATCTTTTGAGAGTGTAGGTGGAGTTTCCTCGGCTTTCACGATACGGCAAAACACCTCAATCCCCTCTGCTCATCCCTTCCACCATCTTTACAATCTTAATGAGCTGTGACATCACCGCCTCGCCGTTCTAACGGACTGTGACATCACCGCGGTTGTGTTTATTGATTAAAACGCTGGCAGCCTTCAGGAAGTTGAAATAAGATCCCAATCCAATCACGGCTCGACTTAATGGCATTAGTAGATGCCATTGGCTGGCTGGTTTCTCGGTAACCTGATTAGCACTAAAGCAGTTTGATGTTAATGAGATTTGCTCTTATTGGTGTCTGACCAAATCACATCAGGGATGTGTGTGTGCGCAGGCTCACAACCAAATGCACTCACATTCACCTTAAAATAATGCAAGAACAGACACATATACTCTACACAGTACAAAAGTATGTAGAGAGATTTATATTTTAAAAAGCATGTGCAGCAATACAAATCCATGCATCCGTAAGATGCACACATACTCACTCACACACACACACACACACACACACACACACACACACACACACACAGACTCACGCACACACACTTGCACTGCATTATTAGGATTACACGGCATTAAAACAGAAAAACACCAGAAAGACTCAAATAAATGACCAGGAACGATAAAGGGTCGAGAGACAAATAGAAAAATAGAGTAGAGCTTGGTTTTGACCCAAAGATGAGTCATGGGATGTTTACAATCTACGCCCAAAATGATGCTGCTAAAGCCGCTGATTTCGAGGCACAATAACAAACTGGAACAGCGAGATAGACGGTTGGAGATTTAGGGCTCCCCGGTATCCACGTTCTGCAGTAACATCGACAACGTCAATCTGCAGCGAGAAACTCCACCAATCCTCTGGAATTGATCCACTTGGAGAGGCGAAGCAAAGAGGTGACACACCCAGCGGGGTACACAGTCATCCTGAGCCCAGAGATTCCCATCCAAGCCACGTAGGCTTTTTTTATACATCACCAGCTTACCACACTCAAACATCTACTTTGAATTTTTGTCGGGGGGTTATTATGTCAGATACCCCGGTCTCGACATGTTTGACTGTATCTGCTGACGGAGCGGATTGTAACAGCAGAAAGAAGGAGGAGGCTGCCAGCAAGTGTCCTGATGCTTTTAAGGTGCACCTTAAGACCCACTTTTATTCTCTGGCTTTGAATTGTTTCAATTGTTTCTATCGCTGAGTTTAAATTGTGTTTTAAACTTAGTTGTACTTTAATCTTAATCTATTTCCCCAGCTCTATAACGCATGTCTTTATTCTCACATGTGTATTGCTTGTGTGTCGGTTTTTTATGAAGAACTTTGGTTCAAAACCTTTTTCCTTTTCATAAATGGCATAAAGTTGGCCAGTAAGGTTGGATTATTTTGTAAAAGTGAATCAAGGATTTGACAAAAAATACATTTTCAAGAGAATGTGAACGAGTCCTTGGTGGACAGAATTATACTGCTTGTACAGACCGAGTCCTCCCTAATGCAACGCTATGATCATTAAGTTTGAGTTTTGATGACTGACTTGGCAAATGGAGCACAGCTCATGACAACCTGCCAACTGGCCGGGGCCTGGGTATGAATATTCATGAGAGCGCTAACTGCGGAGACTTAATGTCCACAATGAACTGGCTGAATTTGGACTTGCATCCTTTCTCTCAGATTTCGCCCTCTGTCCTCACTAAACGTACATTTTCACAGCCCAAAAAACGGCTTTTCAGAAATGCCCTGCAGAGTAAATCTCAAAGAGACGGTCTTGTGTTGAAGATGTGAAGGTTGTTTGATAATGCAATGCCTGCTCAAAGTCAGTTGAGCACAAATCATGTTAAAACAAGTCTGACCGAGTCGAATCGCAAGAATTCTGTACAGCTCTTGACATTGAACTATATTCATGTTTCAGACTATGTGAGCAAAGAAAATAAGGATGCAGTGAAAGACTCGGTGCAGCAGGTTGATTAACAGTAATAAGTCGAAACAGAAATACCAGAAGAGCGAAAGAAAAAGGAGGAAGAGGAAGGATTGATAAATGTTATATTGTTTTGGCTTGGTGAAGCTGTAATAAACAACATTAAAATATTATTTTTACATGTAAATTACTATAAATGCAAATCACGGAACCTGCAGGTGAGACTTCCACCCTAATTTGCATCAAGTGATGTGTTGTTTTTTCAACGTGCAACCCCTCCCATGGCCCAAGCCGCCTATAACGCATCGACCGAAGTAATTTACTCGCATCCCAGCGAAAATGAATAGTGGCGAACGTCTTCTTGAGCCGCGAGGCGCTCAGAGAGTGCTAGCCATTAGTGTGGACATAATCTTATAGCTTTTATGAATAGGCAATGTGGCCCTTTTACCCCCACCGGCTGCCCTTTCTGTTGAATCAGGGTTAGCATTGACTTTAGATAAAACGGTGTGAGGGACCCTTTAAAACTGGAGTGTTACCGGACAATGCAGAGGTAAGAACCTGTTGGTGGTGGTCTTGAGTGTGAGTGTGTGTGTGTGTGTGTGTGTGTGTGTGTGTGTGTGTGTGTGTGTGTGTGTGTGTGTGTGTGTGTGTGTGTGTGTGTGTGTGTGTGTGTGTGTGTGTGTGTGTGCGTGTGTGTGTGTGTGTGTAGGTGCAGGGCTCCTTTCTCTCTGTAGGTTGAAATGCCAACTCCTCTTTTCACTCTTACTGATTCCCTTATAATTAATCTGCCATGCAATTATACTGCAGAATAGAGAGAGAGAGAGAGAACAAGAGACATGTAAGAGGGAGGCAGAGAGACACAGCGGAGAGAGAGAGAGAGAGAGAGAGAGAGAGAGTATGAAAACTTCTATTTGAAGCCATTGTGTGGGGGAGCGAGAGAGCGAAAAAGAAAGAGAGAGACGAAGAGCGAGTGAGATGGAGAAAGAGGGGGGGGGGGGGTCCTCTTGAAAGGTGATAATAAGGAACCCTTAAAAGAACAAATGAAAATGTCATTTCTCCCTCCACCCTCCCCTCTCCCTCGCCCTCCCGTCCCTCCTCTGTCCTGTGGAGGGATAATGAGGGAGAAAGGGAGAAAGTGAGAGAGAGAACGAGAGTTTCTCAACATGAGACCTTTTGTTGAAACATCTCTGCGTCTCTGTACCCTGACGTCTTTCCTCCTCCTCCCCATCCAGCCTATCTTCTGTTTCCTGTCCCCCCCCCCCCCAACAGCACCCTTTTCCTTTTGTTGTGCGTTGTTAGTTTCTTTCCCCCATGTAAAGACATGTCTTCCACCACCCACGCCACCTTCTCCCACCTTTTTCCTCTCCTCCTTTTTGCCCGCACTCCATGCTGGACAATTTATTCCATGTTGTTATCAAGGCGATGGCTTTGGACCGGGCCATGTCCCCCTTCTCAGCCAATAGAAAGGTCAGTTATTATGGTAATAGGACACGGTTTGATATTAGAACCGCTCTCTTTGTTCCAGACAAGTTTCATTACTCTGGAGAAGCTCTCATTACAAAGAGCAACGCCTCACTCCGGCTCTCTTTTGTTGAGAGGATAATACATGAAGCGGGTGAATGTAGGAACACTGTCTGCCGGCTGGGAATACGCTGCCGAGGTGCCCTTGAGCAAGGTAATTAACATGTGACGCCCTCAGTCTGCTATAGCTTCAAATACATTGCTGCCGATATTGATATGATTTTCATTAGAGAAAACAGCCCATTCATGATGAGAGACTTTCCTTTGGGTTTAATTTGCTTTATTCAGAGCTTTCAACAGAACGACATCGTCAAAGCAGATCCCGCTGAATGGCTGCTTCACCCTCACCGAAACGCTTTGCTCTCACTTGAAACCTTTTGTGTCAGAACAGGTGCTTTTAGTGTTGCAGTCGAAAAGGGAGCTCAGCGTTCGCCACCGCCTCGCCCCCTTTGAGCCCGTCTCACATCGTAAGTGAGGACCACTGAGAAATCAGGCATTTCCAGTGAAAGGTGAGAGCCGAGCCTTGTATCACGCTGCGCCTTTTTGAGGCCGCCTGACCAAGAACATGGCAGCCCCTAGCCCTCTGTCAGAGAAGAAAAGGTAGCTCACGCTGCGTGTGTTTTATTTTACCTCTGACGTGTGGACTGTGGAAGAGTTGTCTGAATCATGAGCGCAGCTCTTTGAGTGCTACAGTCCTGCCTGCACTGTTGTACGTGGTGGTGAATAAATTGTCCTCTCTGAGTACTGAGAATAATGGTACTTTTGTGAAAACTATAAAGGAAATCTCAGATGTTCATTTCAATTTGAACACGAAATGCTATGCTATGTCTATGTGTTGCTGCTTTTCGATTAAAGTAAGAGTCAGTGACATTTAAATATATATATACATGTTGGTCTCATTTACTCTTCACAATAAATAGAACACAATCATGGTTCAAACTAAACCCAATGTGTTGTGCTCTGTGTCGAGAACGAATGGAAGATGAACTGAATATTTAGCGTTAACAGTGGGAGTCACAAAATTCGAGGGCAGATCTTCAGATTGGACATCAGCACCAAAGATGGCAAATGAAAGAAGCTTGAACACTGGTGCATTCAAACTAATGATAACGTTACTGCTGTTAGCGCCTGTGAATAGAGACGGAGTTGAAGCTCTCCTCCTCTTCGGTGTTCCCACAGAGAAAGAGTGGATGTCGCTGAGAGGCTGCGTGGGTCTGCAAGCGACGCGCCGCTTATCGTCTGAGAAAGAGTTTAGCAAGATTCTGTTCTGCAGCCGCAGGGGAACCAGCTGGACCAGACTGATCTGAGATCAGCGGAACACACCGTGGAATCTGACAAGACCATTACCAAAAGATAGAGGGGCTTTTTGTGAGTGTTAGTGTGAGTGCTTCTGTATTGGTAGTATTTACTCCCTCGAAGTGTGTGCGTGTGTGTGTGTGTGTGTGTGTGTGTGTGTGTGTGTGTGTGTGTGTGTGTGTGTGTGTGTGTGTGTGTGTGTGTGTGTGTGTGTTTCACCAGCAGATGGGAGATAGAAGAATCAGTAAATTAATCCTCAACACATCACAGAGCACTAATTACTGATTAATAACCTCTGGACTCTCTCTCTCTCTCTCTCTCTCTCTCTCTCTCTCTCTCTCTCTCTCTCTCTCTCTCTCAAACACACACAATTTTATCTGGTTAGGTTTGATGGGAATTATACAGAAAATTAGTCCGCAATGGACGGAGGTAGGTCAACAGAAATACAATCAGATAAACAGAGGATTTGACAGAAGAGAATGAAAAGACACACAGAGAAAGAGAGAGAGAGAAAGAGAGAGAGAGAGAGAGAAACAAAAGGAGAGAGGGAGCGAGAGTTATAGAGGGAATGTAAGTCTATTGTCTTTCCATCACAGAGCGCTCATTGTTTCTAATCCACTTACGCACACTGGAGTAACTGACACACACACATACACACACACACACACACACACACACACACACACACACACACACACACACACACACACACGATTACAATTTAGACATTTAGTTGGCATCATGCAAAAAGTGCAGACTATGCATCTATGTCTGTCTGTCTGTCTGTCTGTCTGTCTGTCTGTCTGTATATCTATCTATCTATCTATCTATCTATCTATCTATCTATCTATCTATCTATCTATCTATCTATCTATCGGTCCATCTACAGGTGTTTATCTTCTCTCTGCTGTTATACAAGTGATGGATAACAGACGACTGTTTTATAGCCACAAATAACTGCAGTGGATCAACATAGTACATGTTTGTTCTTCTGAAATTGCTCCAGATAAGCTCGGTTCCATCAGCTTCATTGAGTTAATGATGCTTCATTTCAAAATCGTGATACGTTTTTCCTTCCAGCCGGAGATTAAACCACTTGATTTCAGTGATGAATGTGTTTTCACCCACAGAGGAGGAGGACAGATCATTCAAATGAACTGCCGTAGTTGGTTTAGAACATTTTAAACGTGCATGCCTACCCACGACACCATGACACATGGTTGCCTAACTCTGATCCAGGCCACTGAATAAAAAGCAGGTTTCACTCACTAAAATGTCGAAGCTGTTTTAGGCAAATCCAAGTCTAAAAATATCACAAGCAAATTGCTAGTCACAAGTCTGCAAGTCTTTCAGGTCTCTGAATGCTGACTAATGACATTTCCAACCCTGTTTTTCAATCACTTTTTCTGCAATAGCCATTCAATGTATTTACATTTTGTATTTTTTTAAATCTCTTTAGTAGTTTAAATAATAGCATAGTATCAAATTGCCTTTAAATGCACGAATGATTCATCTTGGAAAAGATTCAATTCAATTCAATTCAGTTTATTTTATATAACATCCCTGTCCCGGGACCTCACATCGGATCAGGAAAAACTCCCCTAAAAAGATAGTAAAAACCCTTTCACAGGGAAAAAATGGAAGAAACCTGAGGGAGAGCAACAGAGGAGGATCCCTCTCCCTGGATGGACAGAAGCAATAGATGTCATGTGGCCAGAATGAATAGCATAGTTACAGCACATTCAATGAATATGACAGAAATTATTCATATAATGAGTAGTAGGCATGGTCCATGATCCAGATAATCCACGATCCATGAAACAGAAGGCGGTAGAGAGGAGGGGGGGGGGCATCAGCAGGGCCATGGCAGCAGGCAGGACCGGTTCCAGGCCGGTTCCATCAGCAGGGCCATGGAAGCAGGCAGGGGGCAGGACCGGGGGCAGGACCCGGGGAAGGACCGGGGGCAGGACCCGGGGCAGGACCGGGGGCAGGACCGGGGGCAGGACCCGGGGCAGGACCCGGGGCAGGACCCGGGGCAGGACCCGGGGCAGGACCCGGTGCAGGACCGGCTCCAGGCAGCCATGAATCCATGGAAAAAGAAAGTAGAGTTAGTAATGTGCATTGAAGAGACAATAGTTTATCCAGACGGAGAGAAAGAAGAGGAGAGGAGGAGTGAAAGAGGAAGAGAAGCAAAAGAGGAAGAGAAGAGGAGCTCAGTGTATCCTAAGATGTCCCCCAGCAGTCTAAGCCTATAGCAGCATATCTAGGGGCTGGACCAGGGCAAACCTGAGCCAGGCCTAACTATAAGCCTGAAACAGCCCTAAGTATAAGCGCTATCAAAGAGGAAAGTCTTAAGTCTACTCTTAAATGAGGTGACTGTGTCTGCCCCCCGGACTGAAAGTGGAAGCTGATTCCACAGAAGAGGAGCCCGATAACTGAAAGCTCTAGCCCCCAACCTACTTTTTAAGACTCTGGGAACCACAAGTAACCCTGCATTCAGTGAGCGTAACGCTCTAGTGGGGTAATATGGCACTATGAGCTCTTTAAGATATGATGGTGCATCACCAGTTAAGGCTTTATAGGTGAGGAGAAGGATTTTAAATATAATTCTCGATCTTACAGGAAGCCAGTGGAGAGCAGCTAGTACAGGAGTAATGTGATCTCTCTTCCGAGTCCTTGTTAGTACACGAGCTGCAGCATTCTGGATCAGCTGGAGAGACCCAAGGGACTTTCCGGAGCAGCCTGATAATACGGAGTTACAGTAATCCAGTCTTGAAGTAACAAATGCGTGGATCAATGTTTCTGCATCACTTTGAGACAGGATGTGCCGGATCTTTGAGATGTTCCGTAGGTGAAAAAAGGCAGTCCTTGAGATCTGTTTCACGTGGGAGCCAAAGGATAGGTCCTGGTCAAAAATAACTCTGAGATTCCTTACGGTGGTGGTGGATGCCAGAGCGATGCCATCCAGAGAAACCATATCGTCAGATAATTGATTTCTGAGGTGTTCTGGGCCGAGTAGAATGACTTCAGTCTTGTCCGAGTTCAGCAGCAGGAAGTTGCAGGTCATCCAGGTCTTGATGTCTTTAAGACACGCTTGAAGCTTAGCGACCTGGTGGATTTCATCTGGCTTGATTGGCAGATATAGTTGAGTATCATCGGCATAACAGTGAAAGTTTATGGAGTGTTTTCTGATAATATTGCCTAAAGGAAGCATATATAAGGTGAATAAAATTGGTCTAAGCACAGAACCTTGTGGAACTCCATGACGAACACCGGTGGTCGTCGAGGCCTCATCGTTTACAAATACAAACTGAGATCTATCTGATAAATACGACTTAAACCAGCTTAATGCTGTACCTTTAATACCAATCGACTGGTCTAGTCTCTGTAATAATATGTCATGGTCAATGGTGTCAAATGCTGCACTAAGGTCTAACAGGACAAGTACAGAGACAAGTCCCCTATCTGATGCAACTAGAAGGTCATTAGTAATTGCATGATGCATGTAGTCCAGTGTGATTTCAACTCATTGACTGTCCCCACTCTTTCCCTACATCCGTATCAGAGCTTTACTAAGTTCCTTATTGCAAATGCAAACAGTGCATACTTCATCTTCAAAATATAGATGTTAAAACAGGATGGCTGACTTTTATTGTGAAGCAGTCACAGGAAACGAAAGCGAGTGCTGGCCACATTGTTTATCAAATATGTGTCCACAAAAGAACGGTCTTTTTCAGATTTTTAGTTTTGAATATTACATGGAGTAATGGAATAAGAAGGAGCAGCTACAGTTTCAGTCACTGTGTCCTGCTGTTGTGTGGAAGACGATGGCTCCATTAAATCAGATGGCGATAGCAGTGATTTTACGCTGGCTTGGTTGCGCTGTGAACTGGCACACCGGTTGGACAAAGTAGCCGCTCCATTAGTGTTTGCTGTACAGTAAACTGCACTCGCTATTGCCATGGTAACCATGGGGATGACAACTTTAAATATTGTATTGTCAAAGCTACACAGTTTAGACCATGTCCATTCAACGCACAGGCCTCGTAATTCAATAATTAAGGTGTGTGACAATGCTTTGTGCGTCCAAGTCCAAGTTTGACAAGACGCCACATGTGTGACAAATTCCCAAAGTATATTGCTCGTATTAAAAGGTTACTCTTTATTTTGGACAAATAACTGTCAGGTATAACTCAACATTGTTCACTTTACATCAAACAGACCAGCAGGACAACCACCTGGAGCTGGGTGAGTCCCTTTAAGAGGGACAGTGAGTATTGGACGCGCTGGAAACTCAGCACACATTACTCAGCATAATGGACAGACAGAGAGAGGGGGAGGAAGAGGGAGGAAGAGGGAGGAAGAGGGAAGAAAACATAGAGAGAGCTAGTGAGAGTGTGAGTAAATGTGTCCCGCACTTGATCATGCACTATTACCACTCTAATAGATAAAGTAAAAAATGCTGAGTTGTAGCTTTCCCACCTCTCTTCTGGACCATCTATCTCACTAACTGCTAAAGCTGCTATTTCAACAGGAAATTACCATAGAGCCTTTACTTTCCCCAAGAAGGACCACATTAGCCTTATCTCCAGCAGAAACTACAATATGTGGAGCTATTTCCACTGAAGCACTCGAGCTCTATCGTCCCATTGTGGCTTTTCATTTTCAGAAAATACAATTTTAATTGAAAAGTTACATGGTCTTTTGTGTGATGATTAAATCCAGTGACCCTGTGAGAATCATTGACCAAGAAACTATTTTACATCACTTGTAGATTATCAGAAATGCTGTCTTTCTTGTATCTAAACATGGAATTGTTCATCTTCAATCGTGAATAAGATTTTTTTTGTTTTTTGAAACAGCAGCAATAATACAAAGGTCCACTCACAGACGCACCAACCTTAACCCTCATGACCATTTCACAATCTGCTCATTTCAACCAGGAAGCTGGGAATGGTAATAATTCACATGAATTGATGTGGAGGTAATTCATTGTTCGAGCTTCCACTATATTTGACAATTCATTACAATTAGGTTTAAAAAAATCCACCCCAAGGGCAAAGGTTAACATCACCAACGTAATCTAATAAAAATCTAATGTTTTGTAAAAAGGCATAGAAATAAAATACAACTAAACTTTGTTGAAGAAGTAAAGCAGAACATCAACTTCCAAAACATGCAGAAACATTTTCTTTGGAAAAGGGTTTTAGATGCATTAAAAAAATAGTTTAGGGGAGGATTCATCACTGATGCTACACACACACACACACACACACACACACACACACACACACACACACACACACACACACACACACACACACACACACACACACACACACGCACACACACAGAGATCATCTCATATCCTGCTGTTGAAACAGAACAGACCAACAGCTGCTGTGAACCAATACCACTAATGACTGACCTCATGATATACAAGAAATGCACATACTCTTACACACACTATGAACGAGGGCAGCATGTGTGTTGTGTATTAGAACACACACACTATACAATATCAGTGTGTGAGTCAGATGTGGGTCATTGTGTGTGAGATCTGGGTTTGATGATCATAATTTTAATCATCATCTGTCTGTTCACACCACAGCTGCTACAATGTAGAACTGGAAAGACTAGAGCAGACTGGGTTTCCCAAATGTACCTGTTAGTAATGTAATAATAACAATGCAGTTATCTATGTGTGTTGGAGCACCGAAGAAAAACAGGAATAATTTGTGTGTGCAACCTGGCATCATAATTCATCAGGTTAAAATGAGGACATGAACTGTTTTATGCATCAGTGAAAACAGACAATCAGGTGAGAATGAATGGATGCCTCCAGAAACCCCCCACCACCACTAATGAGCACTAAAGTGCTTCTTAAGTAGGTTTCAAGTGTGCTGCTTTTTTTCAGCATGGGTCATTTTTAATCAGTGTATTCTGTGATTCAATGCTGAGACGCTCACTGCAGCAAAGCATAGCGTACACTGACGGGGTAGAGCAGGGCAGGTGGTGGGGCTTCGTGATTATGGTTAAAATAATAATCATTATTATTCTCCTCTATGTTTTTTATCATGAATAGTTCCAATATTCATCCATCTTTGGGAGATTCACTCTACTCTAAATGTACTCTGCTCACACAGCATGTAAAATGTATTTAATGCAATACGGTTGTGTACTTAAACCTGCAATTTTGCAGCGGAAAAAAAGCACAGTTATTCATTTACACATACAACAGTAACGGTGCAACTTTCATCATTCATTTGAAGTCCTGTTCTGGGCCGACGAGTGCATGTAAGTCCCACATTAACACTCTTTTAGCTCTGTTTTTGGTCTCCCCCATCTCCAATGTTCCACTATGTTCACCAGCTACTGCGACTCTTTTTGCTGAAACTCCCCTTGCAGCTTGGTAAAGCCAACGAGAGAAACAGATAATTCCTTCTGAATGTTCGTGTTCATTACACATTGTGCTGTGATACATTGTTTTCACGAAAATGTCAATGGTAGTCGCTTTAAGATGTTAATGACTGCTCACTGTGTTGGCCTTTCCTGCTGCTGCTTCACTGCTCAGTCCGCTGTTACTGCAGAAGCTGCTCAGCATCAACTTACACCGTACACTTTTACTCTATTAAAATGAGGGAAACTTTATTTTTCCCAACTCTGAATAACAAGGTCAGATCTTCCATATATTAATTCTAGCCCGGCTGATAAAGCATGCAACAGTGGTTCAGTAATTGAAGCAATTCATTGCATTAGAAAACACAGCACATGAATATGCAAAAATGCATGCAAATGAAAATGTACGCGACAATATACATAGACATATAGAAATGTGTTGTTAAAGTGGTTCCTTCATTCATTTGTATTTTCTTCAGTTGCCGTGCTTGTTGCTCTCTCAGACACAGTATAGCCTAATTCATTCAGAGTTGGCATTTTAATTCATAGCTTTACCTGAATTAGTAAGTAAACTATTTCTAAAGCAGATTTCTGACATTTCTGGTTTCTTTCAATTTGATATTGAAATGACATGTAGTCTATATTGTAGACCAGACCTTTTCTGGCAAATCTATAAGAAATCATCCATTCTTTCCCAAATCCGAGTCAACAGCAAAATGATCGTCATCCTTAGCGACAGCCCCCTGATATATGTGGCTGATGTACAGATTCTGCTCCAGAAACTGGAATCAAAGAGCAGATTACCTGCTAAAAGCAACACAATTTGTATATCTAAAATGTTTGAAGGCAAGAGCGACAATCCAGGAAATTAAAATCTTGATTAATGACTTTCATGGGAGATCAGCCCCGATGGATGTTATAAACTAGAATTGTATGGAAGATTTAATTTAAAATTGCAACTGAATGGATCCATAACTAGACTTCATGGAGAAAAGAATCAAGGTTGAACTGATTTGGATGACAATTTAAATATATTCACAGGAGACAGTTGAATTCTTTCTATCAGTGTCGTTTCTATGATGAGGCATCCTCCACATCTGCTGACCTCAAGCTCAAAGAGATTAAATACGACCCCGGCTTATTAGGATGTTTAATTATCATAATGCTCTCATGATGTTGATACCAGCAGTAATGCAATATCATTATTTCATTATTTATGTTTGTTTAACCTTGTTGTCAGCTGGACATGAGTTCTTATTTGCAGTGACAGTTGAGCTCGGGGCAGGGTTGCGATCAAGTCACAAATAGAAGCAGTCTGCCTATGATGGAATCCAAACTTCATCCAGTAAAATGTACAGCAAAAGCAGCAGGCATCTATCAAAGGACACGATGTAGAGAAAGAAGGCCTGCGTGGTTTAGACATGTAAGAAAGGCAGCAGGTGCAGGAACCAGAAAGTGTTTTGACTACAGCCTATTTTTAAAGGATATGGTTGGGAAGAAAAGATACATTTGGGGGATTTTGGAAGTCATTGCAGTCGCTGGCAGCCGCACAGTGGAGTGCCTTACAGCCAGCGGAGGTGTGAGCTTCGGGGAGGAGGAGAGGAAGAGGGGGAAATTGCTGGAGCTGCTGGAGATGTGGGCTGCTGGGCTCAGATAAAGCGGAGTCTTGCCAGGGATGGATTTGCAGATGAGTTGGTCTGATGAATGAGCGAGTGCAGCACTGATAGACTTGTAGGACTGCCCATAACTCGTTAATATTTATGACAGCACCGGCTGACCAAAGTGGTTTGATTATAATGTGCAGGCCAAGTTGAGTGCTCAGAGGCCAACCTAGCACGCTCTAGATCCCTTTAGTTTAATATATTCCCTCCAAACCAGCACAATTTCCACAATGATGTGAAACGCATACTATAAAAGAGGAATAAACTTAATGAGTATAGACTTAATATCAAAGGAGACAGAAAGTATAAAAAGTGATGTAAAACACAGGCCAAAAGGGAATAAAAGCACAGGCAGCTTCATAAAAGCATAACAAAGGTAATTCACTAACTTTCAAGGCCAAATACAAGTACCTTGTTCAGAGATATAAACCATGAGAGGCCAGAAAAAAAGAGAGACGAGAACAGGGACATGCAAACATGCAGCAGCTGGAACGGGAACCTGGCTGGAAAAAGGTGACCACTTCAGCCCCGCGCTGACCTCCTTGCAGTTGCTGCAATTTCAAGGTGCTCCAGCTGACATAACATTGCATGGACTTGCACCATCTGAAGCCTGTGTGGACCCACAATGCAGCGCTCCTGACTATTCAGAGAATTAACAAAGCACTTTCTTTCTCCGACAGAACAATCTTTGCTGTTCTGAACAGTTTTCCATCTGTTGAAGAGCGAATCTGTATTCAGCGACTTCCACTGAATACAATACAAATGTATTGTAACTAGCTTGACTTATACTTTATGTGAACTATTATTGCCATTTTATATTTTACAGCATGTTTGATGTCTATCTCTCCATGTCTTTGAGATTCTAAATCATTGCTCACACATTGACTAATTCCTTTTTGGTGTCGAGCCCATGAGGCATTGATGGGCGCACCTGCTGCCACACACCTGTTATGAATGTTGATAACACTGCTGCCACAACTTCACTGCAGTCACAGCTCAGTTGCCTTCATTTAAATTTCTTTGAGTTGGATTTAATCTAAAAACCTTTAACTTCAAAACCTTTACATATTTTGTTCCTGATTTTTCACTACAACACAAACGTCAAAGGCTTCTGTGTGCCAACGTCCACAATATTTACTCAAAAAGAGCTTTAAAAAGTCCAAAAAGGTGATGGCCTAAAGGAGATAAGAGGTTATTTTGCCACGGAAACAATTCACCAAACTAAGCCAATAAAGCACCAGAGGGGCGGGTGGTTTGGTTTTAGCGTGACAATTTTATCGCTCTGAAAGCAGCTCTGTCCTGTAGGAGGCAAGCAGACACACACACACACACACACACACACACACACACACACACACACACATGCACACACTCATGCACGCACATACAGTTTACATGGACACAGGCACACATTCACATACACCCACGCAGAGTATATGGAGTCACATGCATGATCATATGAGCTGAACTGATATGCAGACTTTCACACACAAATTCAGCCGTACGCACACACACACACACACACACACACAGACACACACACACACGTACGCTACCCTACAAAGCAACCCCACATACACATCCACACACACATATACGCGCAGCGTCTTCGCCAGCCAGATGTGGGAAGGATTAGCAAAGTTGGCAGTCAGCACAGAGCTCCTTATCCACTGCAGCTAATTCACTTTACTACGCTACCTCTCCCTCTCTTTCTCTCCATCAATCTTTGTTTCCATCTTCACCTTATGATCTATCTGTCTGTCTCTCTCTTTATTTTGGTCTATCTTCACCTCTATCGCCCTTCTTTCTCGCCCCCTTTCCTAGATTTGCTTTGCCAGAGAGTGGAAGTTGTCTTGGAAAGAGCTCCATGCCTTTGGCGGTAAAAGCTGAGAAAGGTGTAGCGCAGATGGGTGACATTATGAAAATTGATAAAAAGCCATTTCAATTTGACTCAAATATTTGAAGCAATTTTGAGTTATTTGACAAAATATATGTGTTGTAGAAACGTAGAAGAGCTGCAACTCCTCACATGCTGAACAGTAGCAAGTTGGCCACTAACAACAGCCAGCTAACTAACAACGATGCTATAGCTCTAGGAGGGGAGAGGCTGAGCTAACAGCTTGCTAATTCAGCTCACTGTGAAATGGATTGCAAGAGAAACTATTAATCAGGTTTTTTCAAAAGTAATACACGTCATTGACTTCTGTCTCATTAATGGGTGGGGTTCAATAAAACTGGAGGGTGCAACACAGCTAGCTACGATAGCTTGACTCTCCGGCCCTCCATTCTCAGGTCAGGTCTGTCAAGACGGCCTGCCGTTGGTCAACAGCAGACATTTGCATATTAAAATTCACATTGGTTAGGTTGAGGAATGGAGAGTGAGACTGGTGAGGGTAATACTATCCCGCTGTGCCTCCGGTACAGTGGGGGAAATAAAATACCGCTGCCAGACACCAGGAGGTCACTGGTCCTGACCAAACGATGTGTTTCTTTGATAACCCCCAATACACATCGAGTCTGCGTTTTTGCACTTTGTTTTTTGAACGTATTAAATTAATGAGATATAAATGAGGTAATTAGTTAACTTCAGAGGTTCTGGAAGGCAGAGTTTGTTACCTTGGGACAGAGCCATCCGAGTTATTTCCTCGTTTCCAGTCTTTAAGCCAAGCTATAAGTCAGCCGCTGGCGATAGCTTCATATTTAGGCCTACCTGTACAGACATTAGAGTATCAATCTTCTTGTCTAACTCTCGGCAAGACAAAACAAATGGACATATTTCCCAAAATGTAAAACGTTTCTGCTAAATGCTGGCCTGACCGGGCCTTAAAAGGGATTAAACAGGGGTTTAAACCCGGATCACCCAGTTGAAGGACAGCCATCATGAAAGCCATATGGCACACAGTGGATACTTTTATCCAGAGCAGCTCACAGAGTTGAGTGCAATGTGCATAATTGGCTCAGGTGGGATCGACTGAAACAACCTTCCAGCCTGACCCCAAATGACATGGCACAACCCAACCCACGCTCCGGCTAAACTCTAAAAATACTGAACCTGTGTAAGTAGCGGGTGATTTCAGAGGATAGGTGTTAAAGCACAAGGGCATATTGTACAACATGATCATTTTCCAAAGAGGACCTCGCTGCAAACTGATCATGCTCTTTGAAAATCCAACACTGAAAAGGTGCACCAGTTAATTGCTATTACTGTAAGTCACAACCCAAAAGGTATGGCAAAAGCCCAGCATATAAATAGCATCATTTATCAAAAGGTACAGCTCCAGGTGTATTGGATACGATTTTGGGTACAACTGTAACTGCGGAGGATAACAAGATATTAGGTCTGCTTTATGAAAAATCAATAAACCCAAAGGGTCACCAAGCTAGCAGCACAGGAGGAATATTGTTTCTTTTTTTGTATGGCTTCCAGAAGAAAAAAAAGCTGCGTATTTAATGCTGTTTTCAGTAGTGTGTGGAAATCAGTGCTTTGTGGGCGCTGCGAGAGAATTAATTGTTGTGAAGTGAAAGTACACCCTTCCTTTTTCATTCAATAAGACATTACTCTCATGTGCTATCATTCTCATTGTATTATGTTTTATGGTCAAAGGTCATCGTAAAGGTCAACTACTGGTTTTCATGTTACATTTAGTCTAAAAATCATTTCAGTGTTCGTTTCTCCGTGAGTCTTTTTTTGTGTGTCTTTTATGTTGTTTGTTTGCTGATAAAGTCGTTTATTTTTCTGTCATTATCAATGGTTAATTATATTACCAAGTGGATGAAGATATAAAGATACAAAGGTCGCATTTGAACTCATGGCAGTACCCTGATGTAAACAAGGACCTGGGCATTTTATTCCTCGTTTTGAGATTTGATAGCGCTGATTTGATTTGAAACGAGAGCAGAGAGAGATGGAAATATGATAAACGGCAACGGTCCTGAATCAGGGGCGGAAACAGTGGGCTGCTTCAGAAATCCAGCCATGCAACAATTCGAGGCCAGACTGATCCTAAAACTGTGACATAATTAGAATCCGACTGGGGTGAGATTTGACCGGCAGGTCACGACGGCTACAGTCGCTGGTAGTTTCACAGTTTCACAGTTTCACACTGAATCTCATGCTGACAAGTGCTGTTTAGACTGAAGTATCTAGTCAGAGTGGACAGGACTCAATGCTGCGTGTGTGTGAGGTTACTCTAAATGAGGCTGCTTCCTTCATTCATCCCCGGGTGCTGTACAGCCAGGTGAAAAGTGATCTTACTGTGATTTGTGTAGCGGTGGTTCACCGTGATCCATAACAGGACAATGCTCCTTTACCTACAGATGATAACACAGCATTTGTGTCAGATATCTAAACAGGCTTATATTTTTTACCAAGCACATTCTGGTTTTTAGGTGGACGCCCGGACATATTTTCACCTTCATACGGCTGCATAAAAACTGTCATGTTCTTTCAAAAGCTATGTCGAGATGTTTGTGTTTGTGTGTGTGTGTGTGTGTGTGTGTGTGTGTGTGTGTGTGTGTGTGTGTGTGTGTGTGTGTGTGTGTGTGTGTGTGTGTGTGTGTGTGTGTGTGTAGGGGGTGATGAATAGCTGACAGACTGACATGCAGTGTACATGCCACATCACCATATGATATGACACACACACACACACACACACACACACACACACACACACACACACACACACACACACACACACACACACACATACAAATAATAATATCTGTGAGGTGACAGGTGTTGACTTCAAGACTTTGTCAATGTGTGTGTGTGTGTGTGTGTGTGTGTGTGTGTGTGTGTGTGTGTGTGTGTGTGTGTGTGTGTGTGTGTGCAAGTGTGGTGTGAGGTTGTAACGTGAGAAGATAGACTGTTAGCCTAACGCTAACAAAAATAGAATAAAAATGGAGACGCAAGTTTGAGGATTACCCGGGTGTTTGTCTTTGTCGTCACCGTCAAATTGACAGTCAATGATTATCACTACCCAGTATTAAATTAACAAATCACATGTTTATCATGTCTTTTGATATTAACGTCGCCTTTTTTTGTTTGTATTGAAGTTTATATTGAGTCTGGTGGTGTTTTATTGATGGTAAAATGCAACAAACAGCACATTAAGTTAGTTAGTATTATAATTAGTAACTTCATATTAAGTGCTTAATATCTGTCACTGTGCAGTGCTCATGATCTGGTCACGGTTAGACAGAGCATATGGACTATCAATGGAAACGGTGGGTGCAGTGGTATGAATGCATACATGTGTGTCTGCGTGTGTTTGCATGTCTGAAAAGTGACAAAAATACAGCGTATGGTCACATCAAAGCCCAACAGAAAAAACTGAAAACTTTATTTTCTCCTCTAGAACTTTCCGTTGACCTTCTTAAATTCAACTGTGATTCAGTTCTCATTTTCGCCCTTTCTCAGTCTTATCTTTTTCCAGCTCATTTTTCTTTCCTCTCACTCCTCACATTTTCAGTAGATCTTTTTAACAGTATGAAAAATGAGACCATTTTTAGTCTCCTATGTAGTTCTTTTTCTTTTCTTTCACAGTTTGGATCAACCCACTTCCACAGTGCGTTGGAGGCACATAAACAGAAGCCGAACCAAAGCCAAGATTACTCCCACCTGCCAAGAGACACACACACACACACACACACACACACACACACACACACACACACACACACACACACACACACACACACACACACACACACAGAGTTGTGTTTCCATCCCTTTAGAGGACATTACATTGACTTATATTCATTTCCTGCAGACGTCATCTGTATGTGCAGTTGTGGCTAATGTAGTGTGTACGCTCGTAAATAACGAAGCAGTACATTCACAGCAGGTTCCCTTTTTTGTTGCCGTACATGACGCTTACCCTAACCCTCAACATGAGTAACACACACCTACACACACACAGACACACAACCACACACACACACGCCT
The DNA here is from genome assembly GCA_038501785.1 of Myoxocephalus aenaeus. NCBI lineage: Eukaryota > Metazoa > Chordata > Actinopteri > Perciformes > Cottidae > Myoxocephalus > Myoxocephalus aenaeus. Next base: position 2,404,202 of record JBAMJR010000009.1, read on the forward strand.
ATACACACACACACACTCCTTCCATACATGTTCCAACAATTACAAATGCAGACGCGAGATAAAACAACACCACTCGATCTTCTCCAGCCCAAGGAGAAGATAAGTTATCCTTTTTAATGTTTATTTCCCCTGAAGGCTAATTAGTTCATCACAACAAAGATAAGGTTCACACATTAATATCACAGAACATTTATACAATAATGCTGCACAACAAAAAGGTTAATCTACACAAAAACCTAAAAAACTGAGTTAATTGCTTTGTAGTTCATCCTATAAGGAAACTCCACGCCCTACTTTAACTAAAGTCGTGGACTTTCTTGACACTTACCAACTTTGTTACAATCCTTCTTCTGCTGTCCAATGCAATCACAAAAACACGAACTATATCTATGTTTACTTCTTCTCACAAACAAGAAACAAGGTTTAAAGGTTTTGATGGTTTGTTTAATTGAATGCCACAAACCTCCCTGGTGATGACAGGTGGCTCTATAAGGAGCTTAAAGAAACATGCAGCTGACATACTGATTTATATTTTGTATTTTTGATTTATTCTCATCACTCACTTCACTTGTCGACACGGTGTCATATTTCACTACAGTAACTTGAGGATTTTACTTTCCATATATTGCAACAGAATATACTTTATTGTTAAACTTTCTCACTCTATGCAGATAGATAATAATTTAACAACTCCTTTTCCCCCCGACCAGACACATAGATTATCACTTTGAATTTACTGTTTAACCGTTAAATTATTTTATTTTTTTCATGTTAAATCTTTACAATAATGTATCGGCAGGATGTTCTCACCTACTGTACGGTCAAAGCCCAAAACAGTCAAATTTTTGCGAATATAATACATACTCTACTCATACCTACATCCAAAATGTTCAGAAAAGCAATATTTAAGAATTTGAACTTGTTAACAGACCTTAAGACTATTTAATAAAAAATGTTTTAAGCTGCAATAATGGATTATTTTGGCCACTTGGAGGCAACGGAAATGTGAAAACTCATTTAACAGGCTTTGCTAACTTAGTATCGTTGTTTTGCTGAGAACAGCTGCCTGCCTGCTGTGGCTGAAGATGACACTGATGAGAGCAACACGGTTGAACCGAAATAGTAAAGTTGTGGACCACAAACCAAAAACATGAGCTGGAAGACACTTCAAAGGTCTGTGAGGGGAACCGCAGAGTGGATAATAATTCTCAGTAGATTTGGCACTTTTGACCCCTTTGTCATTACACTTAAGTCATTTGAACCAGAGTTAATATGAAATGCTGCTCTAATGACCAGAGATATCATGCACTGATACAGTTTTCTAACACAATACATTTGCCCACCGATCCATCCGGCTGTCCGTCCAACTGTGCATTCATCTAGCCATCATCCTACATCATCCTCCCACCAGTCTTTTCACTGAACAGATCACACCGGACACACTACAAATGACTCCTAGACTCAGTATGCACACATCTATCAGCCGCTCCTCCACAGTGAGGCGGCCCCACTGCAGTCTCAGGTGAAAGAGGCACGGCAGTATGAGTGTCATGGCCGCCCCGGTCACGCTGCCCGTCAAACCCATCAACAGGGAGAACCTGGGGACTAGCAGGGCCAGTAGGTATGATGTCATCAGCAAGGCGGTGCGGACCAACAGGGCCGTACGAGACACACCGCGACCTCCATGTTTGGAGTGGGATGAGACGTCTGTCGAAAGATCAAAGCAGAGAAGTTGCTTTTGGTGGCAATTTGTACAAGTTTTGCACCTGCAAAGCAACTTTTGTTTATGGGTTGCTCTATTCTGACTTTCCAAGTTGCTTCTATATAGAGGTGTCATCAGCCTCCTACTTTAAAATCATATCATGTCTTATTTAAAGTATGACATAGTTTTAATGAGGTCGTACAACAACCAAGTTAGTGACATTATTTACAGTATAAATTGACAATGTTCTAAATAAAACCTGTGGAGGACTGAGAAGCTTTAAATAACCTTTGCATTTGCCAAGGAAAAATATTCATCATTAAACTACACCACACCACACCACGATAAAGGATCGTAATGTGATGACTTCATGATTGTTGACATTCAATCACCAAGTAAAGTTCAGCCAGGGTGAGAAATGAGTTGACAGTGAAAACATTAGTTTCCCCGAACCCTTAGCTCTCAAATGAAGATAAATGGCATTTGATATTTGCTTGTTTTTTTAATTATAAGTTGTATTTTTCGATCATCTGTAAGTTTCATTTAATATGTTTTGCTAATGTTATTGGACTAGATTTGAGGTACATCCCTCAAACTCAGCCTAAAATTAATTCATCAATTAACTTTATTTACATTGTTTTCAGTAGTTAACTTCTGAGCTACACTAACATGCGTGTTAGTTTGTATTAGTGTTAGTCTAGCGGCTAGTAGTTTTCCTTTTGTTATCTGTCACTGTGCATGGACGGCCAAACTAGTTTCACCCTCTGGGGATTAATAAAGTTATCTAATCAAATTTGAATGAATTGGACTTGTTTAGGAGCATGGTGGTGTAGTGGCTACACTGTCACCTCACAGCAGAAGGGTTGTGGGTTCCATCCCGGATCTCGGGTGGGTGGTTCCTCTGTGGTTCCCTCTGGGTTCTCCGGCTTCCTCCCACAGTCCAAAAACATGCAGCTCAGGTTAATTGGGGACTCTAAATTGCCCGTAGGTGTGAATGTGAGCGTGATTAGTTGTCTGTCTCTATATGTTCTCTGCAATAAGCTGGCGACCTGTCCAGGGTGAACTCTGCCTTCGCCCAATGTCAGCTCCAGTGCCCCGCGACCCTGAATAGGATAGGAGGTTTGGATAATGGAATGGACTTGTTGAGTGTCCAGTATATTTGGGCTGAATAGCACATTGCTTAGTTCCATAATTCATAAAGTTATAGGAGCTTGAGGGTGGATGCCAATAAGTAACATAAGTGGTGATCTGTGCGCTAAACAAACTAATATTGAAAGCCAACTAGGCTGTCATGCTCTGTTCCAGCATTCTTCACACTGAAACACCTGCAGAGATTCCCACCTGGACGCTGCTCCGTCTAACCACAGCTAAACACCGTTATTTTTATTGACCATCCAGGGAAACTCCAGCCTCAGGCCTGCTTCTTCAGGCTCCTGATGCTTTACAGAGTATTTAGAAATGTGTTAAGGAAATTACAGTTTCCTTAGGCCATGTGTTATCTACACATCAGCCATTGTTACATATAATATGTAGATCTACAGTCAGTCTTAACCTCGTTGGGTACACACTAGAATACATAGTATTTTTCTATATATAATATTTCTTCCAATACTTTGGGCAAGGTCAGTGGTTTGCAATGAAATAGGCCGGTCAGTAGTGTTCACCTCCAAGCAGACAGGTTTGTAGTATTTCAGCAGCAGAGTAGAACGGCAGAGGGTAGGACAGCAGGGCTTTCGCCAGCAGACTCAGGTTGACGAGAGGTCGAAGGTCAGAGGGCAGGTTGTCTGTGATGACCTCACTGGTCTCTGGCCCCCAAGTCAGCACGGCCTAATGGAGGAGGTAAACAATCAATGCAATCAGTCAATTAATCACTCCATTTGTCATTCCCTTCTTCCATCGCTTGATTAGACCTGCTGTTGTCGGCCAGATGTCCAGCCAAGTGTACATTTATTTTCTGTCTCAACAGCTTTTGGATATTTGGCGATCGACAAATTAAAATAAAACTGCACTATATATTTCACTATGTCATCATATTTATTTAAGTCCTCACAAAACTATCTTTTCAGTCCCGTTAGAGGCATCACAAACTCATACAAGCAAATCTATCAACTCAATAATGTTACTGAAAGAACAAGAATATTTGCTGTGTAACACAATGTCACTAACCAGTAAAGAAAACAGAGTTTTCATGATGCAGGCGGCTCCATGAGTCCATCCCAGCATGGCGTTAAACTGCCCTCTGTCCTCCATACTGCCCTCTAGAGGAGGGAGGAAGATCTGAGAGGTGTAAGAGAAGATGATGACGCCCACGGACACGAGGAAGTCCTCCGGGTCCACGGACAGAGACAGACTGGACCAAGACCAGTTGCTGGCTCGACTCAGACAGTACACCATGACCAACAGGCTGAAAGAGGGTCAATGAGAAATAATACTCTATGAATAAAGCATCTCAAAAATAATAGAATGATAATCCTTTCATTTATTTATTCATTCAACATTTATTTGTCCAGGACGGTCCAATAAGAGCAGTGTACTCTCAGATGCACAGGCCATTAAAAGCAGAAGTTCTGCCGAAAGACAGACGAGGAAAACGATGTAAGGAATATAAACATCATAGAAAATAAAATAAAATGAATGAAATGATCATTATTAATCGCCTTGGGGAAATTGGTCTCTGCATTTTCAGATTCAGAATCAGCTTTATTGGCCGTGTGTGTACACAGACATGGACTTTGACTCCGGTTACACTTTGCTCTCTTCGTACCTATGTACATATTATATACAAATAAACAAGAGAATATAAAAAAAGACATTAAGAAAAACAAAGTAGAACACAGAAAGTAAGCATTAACATTTAACTAATATGAACAATTAGTGTAGAAAGGTGATATTTTAAACCCATCTTTGGTGATCAAGGCCAGTGTTCAGTGTCTTGCTCAAGGACACTGCTACATGGGGAGTGGCTGGTTTCCCGATGAGCTACAGCCGCCCGAGGGGTTGTTGCTGGGGACTGAACCCGAGGCCTCATACATGCAAAGCATGCGCTCCACCACTGAGCTACATCCCCTCACACAAGTAAGAAACAAAACTAAAAACTAAAAACAAAAGCAGAAATTAATAAAGGGACTGAGAATTTGAATCACATTACCTAAATACTTTATTATCACTGTCCAAAGGATTTTTTCATTTTTAATTGTTCAGTATGGTTTAATAACATTGTCCTACTCCTTTAAGCTAAACAGACCATATAAAAACGAGTCCAGTAAAGGTTGACGTTTTGGAGATACGTGGTTTTCAGTGGACAGTGATGTTGTGTTTTTTTTCTGAATAAAATAGGATACATAGTCCTTAATCTGCAATTGCAATTTGAATAATAATAAATAATAATCAAAACACTGTATATGTTTAGCTATTATTCATGTGGATACCCTTTTATATCTAACCAAAAAAGCACACAAGACAAGACCAATAAAAAGACACTGCAATGACTGACGTGAACACATTCTTATAGTTTTCAGATATCTTTTACAAAACAAGTTCAATGTTGTGTTTATTATTTACCAGTATGTGTATGCAACAAATGGTTACTTTTACTTAATTACTTAACGTCTGCTCCAGAGGGTAATTCCCAATTAAAAAAATATGAAGGTCAAGATAACATGTTGTTCACCCTGCTTAAGCCTTGAATTGTAAAGGGAATAATAAATGAGGAGAAATGTGTATATGCACACGGATTATGAACCAAAGTTCCATCTTCCAAGACACCTGGCATGAGAAACAAATAAAACAACCAGTTACATCAGTGGGAAGCAGGTGGGAGCAGACAGCATAACCAGCAGCAGCTGCAAAATCATCACAAGGCTGTAAATGAGAGCAGATTATGACGACCGCCTTGATTCAGTAGGATTGGTGAGTTTGTGAGTTGATGCCGATCAGCTGACGGCGTGCACACGTTTACTGCTCTGTCAGCACAAACCTGATGCGTCTCCTATTCAATCACCTGATCACTATGTGTGCCAGGGAGCACAGCAGGCTGAGGGTGGAGACTGGTCTGAGATCAGTCAGCAGCAGGCAAGGCAGCAGGAACACCAGAGACGCCAGAGAGCACACTGATCTAGGAACAGCCATCCCTGAGAGACAGTCAGACAACAGACTGGTGGAGACGACCAGATACAGGGTGCAGGTCATCAACAGTTCAATGACCTGAAGTAAAAGAAGAAACACCAGATGTTTACTTCATGTATTTACTGTCTATTGTGGGAAAATAAGGACATTTCTTTTCATCTATTCTACATCTTGAATAATGAATACTTCATCTTTAAGTATTCTGTTGTAAGAAACATTTCAAGACCCAATTTATGTGCAGACTGACTTGCAAAATAGAGGATGTGTGTGCGTTGGTTTATAAGTATGCGGTGTGTTACCTGAGCTACATTAATCATCCACCCCCCCAGTGCAGGCCCGCTGGGCCACAGTCCTCTGCAGCCGGCTTCCACTATGTCCTGGTAGCTGTGCCGGACTCTGACCATTGACACCGAGCCTCCACTGAAAGATACAAGCACCGTCTTACTGCGATGGATTGTTTATGATCCAATTTCACATCTTTGACCATTCTCACTTTTTTCAAAGTGACAGCATGCTGTCGTTGAACTACTATGAGCTATGGCTAATGTTCCAGTGATTGAAGTCAGCAAAATGAGGTGGTTTTTTTTACAGCCAGCAACATATATTCAAAATACAAACTCTGAAATCAATGAGGCAACAGTAAACTCAAACCACAAATGGACTCTTTCACAAATCTTTAAGCTGTGGCAGTGGTTGCTCGCCACTGCTGAATGAACAGAATAACATGAGATTCCCCCGAGGAGTCTGAATAGAACAGAAGGAATAAATATAAGAACGAATCTGTTGTCAGAAATGATAGTCGCCATTGCTGAAGATACAGAGTGGAGAGCACCATCTGCAGAAACTCAAACTCAGCCAACAATGACTTCAAATAAAAACATCCCACTGGGTACAGTGACAAGTGCTTTTTGGGAAGTACGGCCCAGAAGTGCTCCAGCAATGACACAAAGCTAAATAAGTTTCTTAGTATATCTGCTATCAGTAATTTAAAAAAAGCAGACAGTAGTAATAAAGTGATTTTACGTAATACAATGTATGTAACCTAATCATAAATTGATATCGCAGATAGACAATTGACACCAAATGTATAGAACACAATGGACACACCTTTGTACCTCTTCATACAGACAGGCCACCAGAATCCTCCCGGTGTGGTTACAGAACCAGGCGGACAGAACCAGCAGAACAAGTCCCACATAACCTGACTGGACCAGGGCGAAGGGCAAACCCAACACAAAGATCCCCTGGAGGTAGATGAGAGAGGTGGAAAGAAAGAGCATAGATGGGTCGGGTCGTGAGGGAGATTAGAAATAAGAAGAGAACCTCATTTAAAAAGGTGCCTCAAAATAGAAATGTTGTCATAACAATTTCTGGTTCGGCCCTGGAGTCATTAGGTCTCTTTATCCCTGTTTCCTGTCTCTATACTGTCATACTGTTATAGTAAAAGCAAAAATGCTGATGATTAAAAGAAACTCTCTCATCCTCTACACTTATTTTCATATTTTCCGTTAAGTTCCACAGGGAAAGTAAGAATTAGAACAAATATAAACAGTACAGAAACTCAAATATGTATTACTGAATTCATCGTCTTAAAACATTTGAAATGTACAAACAATATGTGACAGTTTTAAGACAAACAAAAGGATTAAATATATATATATATATATATATATATATATATATATATATATATATATATATATATATATATATTATTATTATTATGAAAAGTAGGTAGGCGTAAGGAAAGTGAGTAGTAATAACCCAAAACGTAAAAGGTGAAATATGATGCAAAGGTTTGAGGAACAAGAAGGTCAAGGTAAAGATAATATAGTACATTGAAGACCTCTAAATCAAACAATTTGTATATACTGCAGGATGCATTTTAACTCACTTTCATAAGAAATTATCACTGAAAATCATTAAAATGTGAGAACTCAGAAACTTTGTTGCAAGACAAAGAGGAAAGGAGAGATTAAGGAAGACCGTTGAAGAGGAAAGAGTGGCTGGAAGACGAGGAGGCGAGAGGAGAGCTTTGGCGTGATGCCTGGAGAGTTCGAGCATGCAGGAGACCAGCAGGAGCAGAAGGAAGAGACGAGTCGAGCTTTGGCCCACAACCGAGGGAAAACCTCAGTGACTGCCAGGGAGAGAGGAGGAATGGAGGTGGGAGGCAAGAAGAGAAGCGGGTCGAGGAGAGAGGGAGACGGAAACAGAGAATGGAGGAAGGAGAGGTGGGATGTCACGCCTAGAGAGCAGGAGGTTGAAGGAGGAAGAGGACGAGGGGAGATCCGAGGAGACTACTTTGATGGAGCTGCTGCTTTTTCAATGTTGCTACATGGAGCTACACCGACTCACTGACAGAGTTGTGGAGGCTCAGGCACGAACAGTAACTCACACTGTGGACCCATAAACAGACAAGCACACTTTCTCTCTCTTTCAAGTTCCTATTTTGTGTCTGCTACGCATATGAGGATGGAGCTTTGATGTTCAAATGGAACTGCTGGTGATGAAAGCAGTTTGACGCTCAAGTATCTGATTTCATCTCCGCCTCTCTCTCTCTCTGAGTTTTTGCCAGCTAATCCGTCATTGGTTACTCAACTCAGCTCAACACAACCTGAAGCAGCTCCCAATCACAAACGGGTACGATGAGGGAGGAAAGAAAATCCCTGATTGGCTCTGAGGGAGACGAAGATTTAGATTTATCCTGCAATAAACTGCCACCCAACGCACCATATTCCCCATATACCTTAAACTAAATAATCAATATTGACCACACAGCAGCAAGGGTACCTCAGGGAGACATGCTGAAAAAAGAAGAAGATTATTGCACATTAACTGCTCCTGTCGGGACTCCCCAGGTGCAAGACTTCAACCGCTGCTCCTCAGGTCATGCACAATGTTTTATGCAAACACATGCCCTGTGCACAAAAAAAAAGTGATCGAGTAATGTATTTCCCTGCACCACGAGGGGATGAGGTGGGGCAGACGTGAGCAGAAACAGGTTTGACTTTTAAAGTTACTCGATCTAATACTGACGCCTCTATGACCTACATAAGTAAACAAGACCATCAGCGAGACGATTGGCTTTTATGTATTTTGATTCTTAAAATGAATGCTTTTCATCGAAGCCACGTGGTCCAATTCCGGCTAAATCAGGTTCATGCGCGTTCACCAGAAAGCCCTTCAGCCCAGACTCCAGCGGGGCCTTCGGCAGCAACCAGACTGTTGCGGATCAACCCAGATTCTGCTAGCATTTATTCAGCCTCACTTTTTTTTCGCAGGGTCTTGGGATGTATTTGGCAGCATGATGAACCAAATAACTTTTGACTGCAATCTTCCCAAAAGCAAAATCTGAACACTCTACGTTTCCCTGTGGCTTGTGTTTGGATTTGAAAAAAACACATTTACAATTTCCAAACCAGTTTAAGGTAAGATGAGGCTCAAAAGCAGACAATCACAGGCAGTTAAATTGTCAGCATCAGACACAAAAGGGCCGTGTCTCTCATCTGTGATGAAGCCACACAAATAGGATCTGCCTCATTAACAGTCAGGTCGGAATTAAAACTGAGTTTCATTATATTCCCAAGTCTTGAGAGCTGGAGCTGTTTTTATGCATTTTTGGCAGCAGAGTCACTCTCTAATAAAAACTTTATTAAGCTGGCAGACAGTCATATCACATAGTTATGTTGGCATCAATATACAACCACCGGAAAATACATATTCTCTTTTTAGCCTTGATAGGAGATAACACTGATGTTCTTTTCCCCCCCATTAATAAGACACCTGTTAGTCTTTTAACAAATGGAGCTGTCATCGTGGCTCTGATGTTTATACATCAGATACATTATGTGTCTGTTATTGTTACTCTGTGGTCATCCATCACCGTCTGAGATTTTCAAGCATCCAGTGAATCACCACCTTTAAAAAAAAAGACTCCTTTCTGCTTTGTTAGTCATCCAGTCGTCACCTCAACTTAACCTTTCTGTGACCCCCAACCAAATGGATTACTGAGCAATCCATTTGGTTCAGGTTCCTGATTACATTGAGCTGGAGGTAATGAATAACCTACAAAACATGAACCAACCCCTGAAACAAGCCCATACTGTTTCAGACCCCCACCCCACCCCCAAAGAAACAACAACAACAACATGCTGCAGTAAAAAAAAAAGTGTTTCAGGTACAAATTAATTCAAATATATCTAAGCACTGAGTTTACACAAGTTAACGAATCGTGGATTTGAATGGGGAATTCACACCGGCAATACGGAATAAATCACAGACGCAGTTTTTGTGCCTGGCAGATATATCTGCTCTCTAATTAAACAGAAAAACATCAGGCTCTCAGATAGATAGAGTAGCATCAATAAACCAAGCAAATAAAATACTTGTTTATCTACTAAATATCATGTGTTGGTATACGTATTTAAATAATGACAACAGCGCTGACCGGCGAATTACAGCATTTGATGTGAATTCACCTAGACATGCATGTGTGTGTGTGTGTGTGTGTGTGTGTGTGTGTGTGTGTGTGTGTGTGTGTGTGTGTGTGTGTGTGTGTGTGTCTAGGCCTATGCATGCGTACACTGTATTGCCGCCCTATCATTTTGTTCTTTCCAGACCCAGTGACGCTGATCAATTACGCCGCAGTTATGCAGCGAAAGGACACATTTACATGAGTGCAGCAGTTGAATACAGCTCAGCATTTACAGCATAATAAGCTATTAGCATTACGGCCACGAGGACGCACTGTGGCCGGGAGCTTTTTTGTTTTTGTTTTAAACAATTTGAGTCACACTTTATTTGATTATGAAGACTGGAGAGTGCCTGACGAACAGGCCTGCAAGACCACAGAGCATTGTTTAGTTAATATCAAAACACAAATCAAATAGTCTGCATGCTTAATGCTTTTTGAATGTACCGTGCAGCTCGGCGCCTAAACGGTGGGCCTTTACATTAACGTTTGCATTTTGCAAGCGAGAGAGAGAGAGAGAGAGAGAGAGAGAGAGAGAGAGATAACGTTTTTGACATGCTGAAATTGAAGCAACCAAATAATGAATACCAAGTTTGCAGCTGCAGTACACATGGGCTGTATTATCAGAAAATCAAACTCAGCAGCCAACGCAAAATTAGAAACGAGGAACAGTTGGGCTTCACAACTGGGTTGCTACGCAATGATTAAATAACTTTAAATAACACATATCTTTCATTGTAATGGATTAGGCTTTGTGTCATTCTTCATTACAGTGCATTCATTTGGCAGATGCTCACGTCTTCCGCGACTGAGTGTTGGATGTTTTCCCCCACATATAGTGCATATTGGAAGGAATTTGGGTTTGTTGTCTTTTAAGGAAACAGTGAAAGGGATCAAAGAGGGATCCAGTAGTTACATGATACAGCTGCCTGGAAAGTAAGAAAACATATTGAGCAGCCTGCACTGGCCTGCTGGTGGTGCATTATAGGACTTTTTTAGGCAAAGTCAAGTGAGCTGATCTGATGAGGAACTGAAATGAATTTGAAAAATGGCAAAATGTGAGAGTTCCACCGTTTTGTCTCAACAATGAGTCTAAAATAAACGACGGAGTTCGACAATGATTTACAGTAATCTGAATTGATAAACTAAACTGGGGTTAATACGATAAAATAATGAGAAAAAAACACACCATCGTAATGGGTTGAAATAGGAAAGTCACCATATCTATATTGCAATGTATTTTTTTCCTCTGTATGGAAATGATTTCTGACCATGCCTAATTCTGAATCAGTCTACCTGTATAGCATTTGTGACGTTCCAGCCAGCCTCCCAGGCGGTGATGGTGAGAGTGGGATTCACACCTCTGTGGCCGGTATTGGGGCTCTGAACTGGATTAGCCAAACTCATCCTCCTCATCCTCCTCTCTTCATCAAGGCTGGTACAGAACTGAGAAGTCCCCTGCACAGTTTCCTCTCCTTCATTTTTCTCCTCTCTATCCTCAGAAAGTCTGAGTTTCTGTATATTCCCTCCAAACGTCCTGCAGGATCCAATCTCGTTCCCTTGGCTCTGGTTGAAGCTCTGGTTCTCCTCACTGTTGCTTCCCATCTTGTCAGCGTCCATCTCCGAGGATCTTCCTCCTTTGCCATAACCGTTGCTGTTTTTTAACCGGAAGGAGTCTACAGTGGAAACCGCTGAAGTTATGGTGATGGTTCTGGGTCCGGTGGAGATTACAGTAGCTCTGGTTTCTTTAAAAGCTGGGCTCTCCTGCAGTACGGTGCTGGTGGATTCTGGGACACTGGGATTATCTTGCTCAGACTGGCCGTTTCTTCGGAATGAGGTTTTATTTCTTCTGGTGTCATCGGAGCTTGTGTTATTTTGGTTTGCGATGTCCTCGCCATAGGTTCTGTTCAACTCATCACTGTGGGTCAGAATCAGCATCTCTTCATCCTCCTGAAATAACCTGCTGATCAAAACCACTCTATTAGATTTTGAGTTGATCTCTGTGCCCTCAGCTACTTTAATATATAGAGCATATTTTTACTCCGATAGGGGGAGACCAACTTGTGTGAGTATTTGGCCAGATAAAAAAATTACTGAAGCTATTAATGGCCATTCCTTCTCATGCAAAATGACATAATGCATTTGACAGACCACATCACACTATTAAAAACATTTTACTATACTGGGGTAAATTGCTGGAGTAGATTAATTTAATGAAAAAGAACAAAAGATTATATATTAAGAACAATATTAATATATAAAAAGAACACCAAATAGGTTATTTTTGACTTGTAAAGCACCTTGTCACTCCCACTCTTGAAAAGAGCTATATAAATACAATTTACTTATCTATTCATGCGTATGTAAATGCATAGTGTTTTATATTAGAATAGGTATATATTTATGATTAATCCCCAAAAAACATTTACACATTTCTGCTTAACTGCTGTATCTACAGATACTCGACATGACTGAAGTTTAATATATTACGCAAAACAATTAACACAAAACAGCTTTGTTGATGATAATACACCTATTAGATTCAGATGTACATTAAGATTAAGCTCAATAAGTGTAATGTATGAATGTGACTCACCTTGATGTCCAGTCCAGATGCAGTCTTGACGCTGCCCAGCCCCACAGAGACCCAGCAGCACTCCAGGGCTGCCCAGAGCTCCGAGCCCAGCGAAGAGAGCCCATCTTCAGCCTCACTGTGTGCAGAGTCAGCCTCCCTTTCTCTGGAGGTCTGAGGTTCTGGGGAGCTTCACTAAAACTGGATAAATAAACATACTCATACACAAAGTCTACCCTCAGACACACACACACACTCACAATGTCTGACTGTTAAGAAACTGTACAAACAACAGCGTCTCACACACACTCACACACACAACTGCACGAGCGCACTTGCATAACTACACACATGCACAGGTGTGTGAAGTGATTGACAAGTTGGTGAGCTGTAACATTATAATATGCTGGTGTTTCCAACAGTGAAGGAGTAAACAGTTAAGTGGCCTTCACATAGAAGTCTGGGATTAAGTGGAGGGCAAAACTTCACTTTTCATTTTTTGCAGAATAAAAATACATCCACCTTTATATGCTGATATAAAATATAAACTCACATGAAACAATAACACTGCTGTAATTAAAATGTTAACCTACGGGCTTAACGGTTCTGTTTTGATAATTACTAACTGTGCTATCTGTGTCATTAATCAGCAACCTTTGCATCGTCATTACAAATCTACTTCAGCTTGGTTGTTTCACTTTAGAAACTTTTTTGGAAGCTTCAATTAATAACAAAATACTCAAACGGATACTTTAGGACTCTGTATGCACCTTTGGGTGCTTTCATGGCGTTCGTGCTCCAGTTTGGCCCCTGACTGTGGTGAGTTGAGCAGGGCAGCAGGAGGAGCCACAGAACAGTTGTGTGACTCACTGGACACAACTACGCCGAAACTTCTGTCCAACTCTTCACTTCTGAAGTATTCTGTCCATTCACTGCTTTTCAACTCTTTTCTTTTGCCTTCTCTTTGTTCGTGGTATAGCCAAAGCTGTGCTGATGCAACAGTTCATTTGCTTTGAGTTTAAAGCTTTTATTTCCAAAAGTTCTGCAGAACACTGATGTACAGTAGCTTTAAACCCCTTTACGGATTTATGGGTTTAGAACCTGCCTCATGCTCAAAGAGTTCACAGTTTGTTTGCTTTTCAGCTGTGGAAAGTTCACTTACAACACAGCTTAAAGGCTCAGCGTAAAAAGTAATCTGATTACACAAATTCAGGGTTGCCATAAAAAAAAGCCCTACGATGTAAAGTTTAAAAACCATTTACATGATTATGCGACCATATACTTTTACTCCATTACATTTCAAAGGCAAATGTTGTATATTATATCCATTTGACATGTATTTGACTGATATAGTTAGGCTAATAATAACTTTGTAATAATAATATTGGACACCGGATCAGGTAATAAAAACTATATCCAACAGATTATTAAACTGGCCGAGTTAAGATAAACAGTCTCAACCCAGCTAAAACATAAAAATGACCAAACTCTATTGCATCAAAAATAATAATTTGATAATATCATAACAATAACTCCTTTGTTAAGGTTTTGTAGTGGAGTAAAATGATGAATTAACGCCGTTTACTTGTAATTGAATCTATCTATCTATCTATCTATCTATCTATCTATCTATCTATCTATCTATCTATCTATCTATCTATCTATCTATCTATCTATCAGGAGAACTGAGAGCAAGAGGAGGAGTGAAGAGAGAGAAAGAGAGAGAGAGAGAGAGAGAGAGAGAGAGAGAGAGAGAGAGAGAGAGAGAGTTTGGGTCAACTTCTGTGAAACTTTCCTCTGACACTAAACGCAACACGAGCTGCGCGAGAGGACTCCGCAGCGCGCGCGCTACGATATCAAAGCTCGAGACAGGACGACATGAAGCGACTCCGGCTCGTGCTTCTGACCGCGTTGCTATGGCAATGCAGCTATGCCCAGCAGAGAGGTGAGTCCATCACGAGAACCGATAAGTCACGGATCGATAGGACTCGGGATCGATACGCCAATACTCGGCACCGCGAGAGTAATTTAGCGCAGCGCTCGGGGTCACGCCCTCGGGGCCGCTGCTCATTTCCCTTAATAAGCTAATTAGTCAACGGCTAGCTCCACGTTTGAGCTAGCTGAGGCGGAAGGAGTCACGAAGGACACTGTTACGCGTCCTCACCAAAAAACACGCAACCTCTTTGCTGTTGGGTTTTCTTTACTGTTGTTTATCGTTGACACCAAAGGGCAAATAATATGGGAAACCCCTTCAATGACCAACCGTGTTGACCCCAATTAAAACAAACACACAAGAGCGAACACACGGAAAGGGAGACAGATGCTTGTAAGCGGACCGTTGTTCGTGACCTGAGGACTTTGAGAAACAGTGTAAATCAACAGTGGCCAGACGTGTTGCTTTGATTTTTTTGTTGTTATTTTCAGACTCATAAATCAAGTCAATGTGTTTAGACCTTGATCTCAAGTATGTGTCATCTGGATTGCCCTTTACAGAGTTCATCATTGTGCTCCAGGTGTCATCTGGTCTCCAAAGTTGTGTCCACCCCTCTTGCTCTCAACTTTTCTCACAGTTCCAGCCACTCATAATGCAGACTGTACACTTTTTACTGCGCTACAATGGGGCTTTACTAGGCGGGAAAGTGCCAATCATGTATGCTACTGAATAGGCCACGTGTCTCTGTTCCATTTTGAAGATAATTTAGAAGATTCAGTTTGTAAAAGAAGAGAGAAAGTTATCTATTCTCACCGTTTTTATTTGACAGTGTGCCATATTGGTTTTGGATTGTATGCAATTTGGCCAGGGGGGTCACTTTCCAAATGAGACGAAGTTCAGATTGTCATTTCATTTTAAAAGTATGTAGTGTTTCTATCGGTGTTGGTTAACTGACCGACTGGCTGGCCTCAGTGTATTCCTCTAAGGAAGCTGACAATCAATCACAACATGACTTGAAGGTCGTTCGCCCAAATTATGAAAACACATCCGTTTTTTTCTCTTTAAATCTTTCGTAGGATTTAGCCACACAGATAAGTTATCCACGTTTTGAGTTTTTCACCACCACCCCTATAACAATGAAGGTGAAGGGAATTTTGTAAATGGTGTTCAAAGTGTTGAGTATTGCATTGAAAAATGCAACAGCAACACTTATTTACAGCGTCTGTGCTTCTCTGGACAACCGTGATATGTGGAACTATTTTCTAATGTTGTTCACCTTGTGTTGGCTCTGTGGATTATTCAGAGGAACGGGGATGCGGTCTCTGGACACATCACATCGATTTAGAATTTATAAAAATACTATTTCCAATGTTTTGAAGCACCACAAACTAAATTCAGTTCATATCCACATCGTGGCTGCGCAGGCAGAACTCTCTCAAAACCCAGACAAATACAACCACATCCGTCTGCATGCCTGGATGCCCTCAGGGTTAAGTGAGAAAATATTCTGTGTTTGTCATTTAGGCGAACCGACCTTTTTAAAGATCGAATGAAGTCATGAAATGCACTTGAGAGCAGCTGCTGCTCTTTTACTTGGTGTATTTGTGAGGCTGTGAGAGATTAATTCAGTGTTTTTTGTGGGTTAGGGCCGTGACATAGTCAACAATGAAAAATGAGCAACAATGCCCTCAGCGGAGACGGGGATTGACAGCTGGGACAAAATCAATATAGCATGGTGCAGGAAGAGAGTCAAAATATTCATGCGAAAAAACGGATTCCTATTATTAGTCAAATTGTCCCACTTATTACAATAACTCTGGAGAATACATGAAGATGGTTGGTAAGCTGTTTGAACATGTGAGTGTGTGCAGGGTTGGTTTGCAGGTGTGTGTCTGAAGAGCGAGGGGCTTTTGGCGTCGGTGACTGTGGCTCGAAAGATGAGACAAATTTAGTGTTCGCCATGCTTTTTTCTCCTTATCCTCTTCCAAACATCTCTAGCTACTGTTTAACCCAGGAGGGCTTTAGACCTCCTGCTGAGTGGAGGAGGGGAGGGGAGGGGGGAGGCTGCCATCAGAATGTGTGTTTCTAGTATACTCTTTGTGTGTGTGTGTGTGTGTGTGTGTGTGTGTGTGAGAGAGAGAGAGAGAGAGAGAGAGAGAGAGAGAGAGAGAGAGAGAGAGAGTGAGTGGAAGAGGGCGGGAGAGGCCATCTGCATTAGGAGCCTCATTACCAGGCGTGTCAGCCAGGCGTGCTCTCTATCAGCGACAGAGCTCAGAGAGACGCCAGGAGATAATCGGAAAGAGAAGAGGAGGAGGAGGAGGAGGAGGAGGGCTGAAATGGAGAGGAGAGAGGAGACATCGATGTTAGAGAAAGGATGGGTGAAGCAGGTAGACGGAAGGTCCAGAGGGCACGAGAGAGGGAGGAGGAGGTGGTTGAAGCAGCAGGATGGAGTAGTGAAGGATACACAAACAACAAGACGTTGAGTGGGAAGGAAGCTGTAGAAAGTGTTACCTCAGAATTAAAAAGGTTTTTATATGCTGGTTTTGAGGAGATGGATGGAAACGCAACACTTTTGTTGGAAGCAACTTTGCAGGAGAGTTGGGCAAAGAAATTGTCTTTATATAAGTTAAGCCTGATATTGCCTTACACACAAAAAATAAGTCTTGAACGTTGAAACGTATTAAATACCTGATTTGTACATCTTGCCCGATCTGCACTGCACATGTGAGACTCAACAGAGATGGGACGGAAGCGAGTTGGCTCTACATCCGTACACTATATCTCTTAGTGATCCACGGGTATGTTTTTATTATTATCAGCACCGACATGTTAATGAGAGCCAATCTACACTGCTGAACCTGCAAAAATAATCAACCACCAAATCACGAACCAACTATATCGATAAGAGATAGTAATATGTCAAGAATGTGTGCCTGGATATTTCTAAAGTTCTGAGAAGCTGCCAGAAAAGTCGACTTGTTGAAGTTATGTGTGTATTAATGTGAATGTTACCAGCCTCATTTGCATGAATGGATATTAAGTAAACTCACTATACACCAGTGTGGAATGAATCCAGACAAGGATTGTAAACAATCTGAGATATGTGACTTATTCATAATATCGCTGTCCTGCAGAAACCTCATACTGCTGCTTCAAAAAAGCAAAATTTCAGGAAAATTGATTGATTATGTTTATCAGACTTTGGCATCCTCAAAGGTGAAGCCTGATCCTGTGAAATATGTTTTCTCTTGCGAGGATCTAAGATGAAAATGTCAAAAAATGTTAATTTTTAGATAAAAGGTCTCCTCAGAGCAACTACAGATGTGTTTATATGTTTATGGTACTGTGGATTTAACCAAGCCAGGCCGAATGTAATGTGAAGTCACCAGAGGTATCGCAGTGAATGTGATGTGAACCCAGAGTAGGTTTTCCTGCCCATCAGAGAAATCAACATTTTTATGGAGTGAATTTATCCCGATGTCATAATATTTCTAAAATATGTTGATCTCAGTCTGCTATGTTAATGTGAAAGCAGCCGAGCTTAGCTAAATGGATTTAGAGGAATACACCAGAGGGAAAGCGCTCTAAAGTTTTCTGGCTGGAACCCAAAATCTGTGAATTTAATGCATGCTTCCTTAAAAATAAGAGGAAAGGGAAGGAGGGAAGGAGCGAAGGAAGGACGGGAGAAAAGAAATCTGGAAAATTACAAGGATGCACACAAGTTTAGTCTAGCTGGCTCTGTGCTGTAATAATGAGTTAGGACTATAAAACAAAATGATATGTAGTCTGTTAAAACATGCAGATGAATGCAGATTATGGATAGACAAGTGCTGAGTGGTTGGAATAAATACAGACAAACATTACACACTTAGTTGTTACTCCCACAGTCCCATTCAGGCCATGTAAGTGGCAAAATAAGTATTCAGATCATTTACTCAAGTAAAAAAAGCCATACCAGAGAGCAGAAATATAATCAGAATCAGAATCATAAACTGTTTATTGCCAAGTAACGGTAAGATATTGTCCTGGGGATGTAAGTGTCTGATTCAGTCGGGGTCTCGGGCTTTATTGATGAGCCCAACTGCAGATGGGAAGAAACTGTTTTTGTGGCGTGAGGTCATGGTCCTGATGGACCGCAGCCTCCTGCTAGAGGAAATGGACTCAAAGGGGTAAGAGCGGTCGGCTGCAATCTTTCTTACCCGCCTCATTGTCCTGGAGGCGAACAAGTCACGGAGGGAAGGCAGATAGCAGCAATCACCCTCTCAGCAGAGCGGATGATGCGCTGCAGTCTGCCCTTGTCCTTGGCAGTGGCTGCAGCGTACCAGCCGCTCATGGAGGAGCAGAGGATGGACTCAATGATGGCAGTGTAGTGCACTATCATGGTCTTTGGCAGGTTGAACTTCTTCAGCTGCCTCAGGAAGAACATCCTCTGCCTTCTTGGTGATGGAGCTTGGGGGTGGAGCCCAGGAAGCTGAAGGGCTCCACAGCGTTGGTGGGGGAGTCACACAGGGTGATGGCGGCGGGTGGAGCTGCGTTCTTCCGGAAATCCACGACCATCTCCACTGTCTTTAGAGCGTTGAGCTCCAAGTTGTTTTGTTGGCACCAGGTCACCAGAAGGTCGATCTCCCACCTGCAGGCGGACTCAAATTCAGTTAAATGCAGGAATTACAAATCCTATCCTAATATCGCCAACAAATCCCCAAATCAATATGATCTGCCTGTTGGCTGCACCTTTTTTGGACATTGAGTCTGATATCTGATTCTATATAAACTAAAATAAAGGGAACTAGAGCATAGCGGAGTACCTGTGTGGTTTTAGTTGTGACACATCTTTGATTGATTTGAATTTCTCATCCTTCATCAGGCCTCCCACCAGAAATGGGTCTTTCTTGTTTTGTTTTTTTAACTCAACACACTCAACCTAGGCTCTTGGTGTACGTGTATGTCTGCTTACACTAAGTGTGATCTTATTTTGGCAGATTTGATAAGTGAGATTAGTCTCATTACAGCACTCGTATGTTTGAGAATGTTCGTAGCGTTCTGTCAGGCCGTGTTTGTGAAGTTGTCATCGGCTTCAAGGCAGCCAAGAATTAATCGATGACATTGTGCCAAAGACACAGATCACATGAACACCAACAGGTGTGTGTGTGTGTGTGTGTGTGTGTGTGTGTGTACTAGAGGAATTCTCTGGGAGCTAAAATTAGCCAGGTGCTAAGTTGGAACGGTGCTGTATCCTTCCTGTCAATAAGAAAGACACAAAGCTGGAGCAGAAAAAAAGAGAGAGGGATTCGGTGGCACTGACGTTGACATTTTAAATCTTAGTCGGGTTGTTTTTTTCTTGACACGGTGTGGGGCAGAAGTAGGTCAGCACGCAGGCTTGCAGCGAAGTGATACCTGCTAATTTAAAAACACGAATAAAGTGTGCACTAACAATATACTTTATTCACTTTACGATAGAGCTAAATCACATTACATTTGAGACATTGGTACAAGTGCTGAGAACCAATCAATCACTCATTATCCGGATGATTGTCAGCTCCTAAGAGTACATTTCACATGCATTTGTTTAGTTTTGGTGGCAAGTCTGCTCGATTACTTCATGGCACGACACACTTAAAGGAGAGGGGATGCTGCTCTTTCCAAGCAGAAGCGGCACTGAAGCTTTCAGAGGTTCTTAGAACGGCACATTGTGGAAGGAGATAAAAATGGATGCGAAATTTTTTTGACGTGTTTTCCCATTTTAGTGAAAGGGTGAAGCAAACCCGTGTTGGGGAATAGGACAAGTTCAATGGCGCCTGTCTCTTTACTGCAAAAAGAAAAAGGGTTCATTATCTCCATTTTGAATACACAAATCCGGGTGAGGATAATTGACATTGACCATGGTGGTGGTACTAATGGTAATTAAAGCTCTGCATCCTATTTGAGAATAGTGGATGTTCACTAAGGTTACGTTCTGTGACACGGTCTAATGTTTCATGGGGCCGTGTTTATCCTAATGCATGTGTGAAGGATCTCAAAACATTGGGTTCAGTTTGTTTTGAATGTTTGATTACTTGCATGCATCATTGTTTGCGTATTTGTTGGTGTGTGCTTATTACAGTAGCGTGTTCATTTTTGACTTGTGCTTTTCCCTGTGGGGCTTTGCTGCCTCCTACAAAGCATGTCTCGCACTGAACAAAATCTCACAGAGTCTGTGCATGTGTGTGTGTGTGTGTGTGTGTGTGTGTGTGTGTGTGTGTGTACGCCCATGTGTGTGAGTGTTTCCTCGCTGTTTTGTTGTCAGAACAGCATTGATAATGCTGAGGAGAAAATCAATAGTTAATTCTACCAGGGACACAATAGCTGCTCTGCCCAGCTCCATCCTACTGTGGGCTTAGACACAGAAAGCATGAGTTGATGAATTGGTAAGTGTGTGTGTGCATGTGAGTTCATACAGGGTGTACATGTGTGTGCTTGCAGGCCGTTTATTGGGCCGCCTAAAAACATAAGCAAAAACTGTGAAATGGGCATAAAACTTGTACGCTGTTGGATGACTTTGTTTTGTGGCTGGAGGACAACTCCTAGCTTCATTTTGAATATTCCCTTATTTAAATAAAAATATATATTTGTAAAATATCAGTGCTCCACGTGGAAAAGTAAAAAAGACTACATGGATAAAAGTTAGATAAAAGTCAAGCCGCATATACTCCCAACTTTTAGGTTTCAGTGAGGCATTTCATGAGCAGACATGATAATTACAATGATTCACGCTGAAGCACCAGTCCAGTGCAGTTTGATGTTTTCATCCGGCTGCTGCTGTGTAGGTAAATTGCTTTCCAGCAGCATTTTACTTTTAACCTAGCGGGTAGCTTGAATAGTGAAGAGCAAAATCTAGGTTACTCCTTGAGATTTCTATTGCAAAAGCCATATTAACCAGCCATTACGGCTCGCACTTAAGACTTACTTTGCTGAAAACAGCAAAAAAATAAAATAATTGTCAAGGCAACAGTGCTTTTTCCCCAACCGATCTTTCATTGACGATTTATTACCTTAATCATGTAAGTTAGCAGAAAGTGAAACAAGGTGACGTTTTGTCAACAGACTAATTGATTAATTGACAAATAATAGAGAATAAAGATAAGATAAGATAAAATAAGATAATCCTTTATTAGTCCTGCAGTGGGGGAATTGCAGGATTACAGCAGCAGTGCACACAAGAGACACATAGTAAAATAAAAAACAAGTAATATAAATAAACAGTAAAACAGTAAAAAAATCCAAACTAGTAGACTAATAAGATATTTCACACAAAAAAAGGCAGAGCTTCACGTGTTTGAAGTGTTTCATTGAGACTTTTTGAAGAGGCTGTACCGCGGAAAGCCCATCAAGTAAAACAGACAGCGTTCAAATGTAATATTTATGAATGCATGTCTTTGATCGATGGATAGATAGATAGATAGATGTGAGTGTGTGTTCGCTATGGGATTTGACACTATGACCTTTTGGCTAAAACACATCACGCCTGACATCCAGATGTACAGCTGCTAAAACAGAGGCTACTGACCCTTACACACACACACACACACACACACACACACACACACACACACACACACACACACACACACACACACACACACACACACACACACACACACACACACACAAAACATACACGTGTCTGCAGCTGCAAAGGCTTTGGAATGACCTCTGTTTCTTCATCTTCCTTGCTCTATGTCCTTCTCTCCTCTCTGTCTCGCTCTCTGATCTTTCTTGGTGCTTATATTTTCCCAAGGAGCTTCCTGTGGTAACACATGGTGTCAATAATGAGCCCCCCTACAAGCACACACACACACACACACACACACACACACACACACACACACACACACACACACACACACACACGCAGAACTTTCCCCTCCTCCGCTACTCATAATCCTTCATCCCCTCTCGCCTACTTCTTTCTTTCCCCGTTGCTCTTTCTCGCCGTCTCCTTTCATTCCTTGGCCTCCTGATTGTCCTCTTCTTCATCTGTTTCTCTCCTCTTTTTTTTTGGTATTCTTTCTATATCACTTTCTTTTTTGTGCCATCACCTCTTCTTCCCTTTCACTCCTTTTGCAGGTATTCTTTTTGATGAGTTGACGCTGATAAGACTGGAACGGCACCAATGTTAGATATCAAATCTGCAAACGCCATTTGTTGTTATCCGTAACTGATATTGTTTTAAAAACTTGGGACAAAATTCCTTTAAAAAAAAAAAAAAAAAATCCATAATAAATTGGGGAAAGGTTTTCATTTTGTCTGAAGATGGACTTCTTGTAAATCCCTCCATTCTGTGCTTTGCTGTTTCTCCATTTCACATCCTTCCCCTTGGTACATTCCCCCCCTCATCTCCTCCTCCACCTCCTCGCCGCTATCTATCATTCATCCTATGGAGGAGTGCCGCTGACAACCTCCGCTGCCATAGCTGGGCTCAGTGTCTGGCTTCAGTTTGTTTGTCTTGCTACTCCTTCACCGTTGGTTTCTGGAGGTCTTATTGTTCTTTTCCAGCTCAATTCACTTCAGTTCAAAACCTCTGTTTATCCACAGCGAGCACACCGAGAGCAAGCTGTCTTTTACAGGAGAAATCTGTCTGACACAGGCAGTTCAAAGAAAGCCATAAAGCAAGACAGATGCCTCCCAGCTCTGTTTTGGAATGTTTTAGTTTGTTGGTATTGGTTTGTGTGTAGGCTTTCTTCTGAGTTAAACTTTGGGAACTAGTTCTCAGTTTGTTGATTTTGGTCCGCGGCTGTTTTGCCTCTGAGCCCTCGTTATGTTTTTTTGAAGTTCGTTTAGCTACAACTTTGGAACGCAGCCACATAGTTTATTTGAACAGAGATGATCTGCTTTATCGGTTTAAATTAACCTACAATAAATTATGTCAGAACTGTGGGAAGGATGTGAGTTCCAATCAGAGTCTAAGCATGAATGTGATAGGTTCAGGCGTAGCCTCTCAAAATCAGAAAATAGATTTTGATGACTGGTGACTTGTGACCTTTCCAGTATTTCCTGGGAATTCTCACCAAAATCGGTTTTGGAAGGCAGTGACCTGCTTGATTTAGAGGGCCTGTTGGTTTATTATTGATTGTGCTGGTCCTTGAGCTGTGACTCACTTTTTCTGACGCAAAATTCCATCAATCACGTACAATCTCAAACTTAATTCTTCAAATAATAATAATAATACATTATATTTGTATTCCACTTTATATTTGAGCAATCTCAAAGTGCTACAGAGCAGAATAAAACAAGAGCATTTTTAAGATATATTTAAAAGCAAAGCCCATAAAAGATATTTTAGCAGTAAGCTTTCTTAAAAAGGTGAGTTTTCAGGTCACGTTTAAAAGCCTCTCAAAGTGTTAAGACAACACAATTCTGCCAACACATATGTTCTACTACACATGTCAATATGATTATATTTTTGTATGTACACAATCCTTGATTCTTTAGCTTTGTTGTGGCTTCACTATAGTCCTTACTCCCAAAGCAAATTTTCAAAACTCTGCCATGTTTAAAGCTGCTAACCCACATTATTTAGCCCGATCTAGGTACACAGCATAAAAGACCTGGGGACACAGCAAAAATACGTCCCTTTCTTAATGCCATTTATTTTTTTATTTTTATATTGAAAGATGTGAAAAAACCTAAAACCTTGACAGAATATATTTAAAGGGTCCCCAAAACGACGACAGCAAAGCCGCCGACATCAAAATGCTTTGTGGATCATGTTTCAAAAGATTTTTTTCACTTCTGGTTTGTGTTGGCAAGTCTGCCGTGGGCCTCTGTGGTCATAGTGTCTGCGCTGAGGCGTCTTGTTAGACTGCTGCTTCTCTGAGGTCGTGTATAGATGGATACCGGCTGGTTTTAGTGGAAATGACCAATTACCTCACCCACGACATCCTTGTTCAGCACATGGTCACATCATGGTTTTCACAATGTGTGTGTGTCTGTGTGTAAGGAATATAGAAAGACATTGTGAGAGAAGCCTTTGAATGTTTGTTGCTATATGTGTTGTTTCCTTTGTGTGTAGATTTTGTGTCATGACCTTCAATATTAAAGCAACCTCTAACCTCTCACATTCATGAACTTTGACCTGTCCGGGTCACCGTCCACTAACTCATGTTATCGTGACCACAGCCTGGTGTGTGGTCCTCGTCAGCGCTCCGTACAGAGAGGCTTTGACCAGTTGGACTTGAGCTGTAGAGCGTGGACCGTTTTTTGCCAAAGTCTTAAGGCCTCGACATGATAAAAATATACCTTGTTTTTTTCGCCGTATTATTTTCGCGTATTCGCATATTGTTTGAAAGACACAAACAACAGGTCGAAAAAATATATTGACGTGACAGCCTGTGTGCAATTACATTAAAACCACCAAGACAAATATATATCAATTGTGGAAATTGTTCACTGAACACTGACTAAAACGCAGCCACATAGTCCAAGACTGCCAACTCTGAGCCACCCTCCAGTGATCCACTCACAGTTGAAGAGACAGGGATGTTGCCCGGTATGCGTCCTGCGTCTCTGACGCAATCAAATCGGAATTAAAATCAAACTCTCCATCAGTGCGTCCAGCGAACTGATGAGGATTTAATCCCCACATGTTTGCGTTTGTGACAACACGAGACAATTTTACCGCAAAGTTTTCCCTGCAATGATCGAACTGACCTGCTCTCTCTCTCTCTCTCTGTCGCTCACACACTGGTTACAGCCACACATTATGCTCCTCTTACACCAACGATGTAATGTGTTTACACATGGATTGCACTTTTATCCAGCCGTGGCCATTTCATCACAGTCGTAGTCCTCCTGCGAGCATCAAAGCTTGCAGGTGGCACGGCTCTCTCTGCATCTATGCCTGTTCGCTATACAAGACTAATTGCCGTTGCTGCAACCTATTTTTTTTAATATTATTTATGTTTTTTTTGTCATTTATTGTTGTCACCAGATGTTCAGAGGAAGGCTTCTACTGTCTTAGTCTAGTTTCAGGTTTGTGATGAAAGTTTTATACGTGACTGAGGGGCTGATGAATGAATGAATGAAAGTCTAGAACCTTGGAACCCAACCACTGCCGTTTCTGTCTTTACGGACGGATCTGAATGCAGTGCACACATACTCTTTGCCGCACAGGAACACACACACACACACACACACACGCACACACACACACACACACACACACACACACACACACACACACACACACAGAAAGAGGCAGCAAACAGAAAGGCCATTATTTTGGGGCTGAATGTTTATGTGATTGCGCTGATAAAGCATCAGAGGAATAAGAGTCTATTAGACTGGCCTGGTTAGCTATGGATTTAACATTTATACACACCTCTGTGTATGTGTGTGTAGGTGTGTGACAAAGAGAGTGAAAGCACAAGCAGGCAGATGTAGAGTGAAGGAGGAAGAAAGAGGTATGTGTTGTGTATACATTTTTGCTTTTCCATTATTCCAGTTGCTTTTCTCATCAATATTATGTGTGTGTGTGTGTGTGTGTGTGTGTGTGTGTGTGTGTGTGTGTGTGTGTGTGTGTGTGCAGAAAGAGGGGGACATATTCTGTATGTAATTTCACATTTCTATTATATTTTTGTATTTCCATTATTCTGGTCCAAGGCAAACCCACAGAGGGCCTAATGCAGAGCAAATGTTCACATCTGACACAAGATGAAATATGTGAAAAGTGTAGTGTGTGTGTGTGTGTGTGTGGACGGGGGCTACAGAGTTTATGCAGCGCGGCAATAATAGACCGGTGACACCCGGGAATTTTGGGCACTGGTCTGATTGGACAAGGCTGGTTTGGAGTGAATTATTCCACAACTAGACAGGCCTGGGAGGAGAGCTTTTGTTCCTGTAGTCTGAAGGGTAAGCTGGTCTCAACTCCAAAAACATTGAAGCAAATTTTGATTTGCCATCAATTTTCATGAAACTGCCAATTTTCTAAATCTACATAGTTGATTTTCTCAGAAGTAGACTTGATGAAGAATGAAAGAAAAGAAGTACAGTTTTTAGGACAGCCTGGTAAATCCATCATTCATCGCACGCTGCAGTGTATGCGCAGAACAGGCAATTGAGTCAGCGGCCATGATGCGACGCGCATTGTTGTGGACACGTGCAGCCGCTCTGCCAGTAAGTCTCGTTGCTGTACTGCAAGCCCGGCAACTTGGAACTTATGAAGCAGTGATGTTACAGCTGTGAACGCAGCAGGGCAGTGTGTGTACGGTATAGGCTGTTTGTCGGTGAATGAAGGTTTGCAACGCCACCTGCGGATTAAAGTGGAGGCCTATTGCCAAGAAGTTAGACACCTTTGAGTCAGGCGGACTCGAAGTGGGCTGAGATTTATGTGATGTGGACAAGCTATTCTCATTTTAGTGAGAAGTCGCTCTTCTGAGTTTTGCTCAGCTATACAAAACAAAAATGGCGTACGTTTTTGTTTTTTTTACTGTTTAATTGATAGCATTAATTGGTCAAAATTCTTATAGTTGGTTAATGGTTGAATGTTTATTATTAACAACGCCACCGCTTCCAGTACAGTAAACTAATAATTAGTGTGGGAGTATGAGACGGTGAATGTGTGAAAGATGTTGGACAAAACAATGCTCCGTTGCTGAATCTGACCTTTGACCTCCCTCCCCGTTGGAGGGGATTGTATGAATCATTGAAGTATCAGAGTATTAGTGTAACCTTTAAGAAGAGCAAATGCTCCTTTCCGTCAATAGAATAGGCAATTTGTAAAAAAAAAAAAGAAGAAAAGAAGTAAAATTCCTGTCTATCAAACCTTGTATATTTCACTTTTTAATATCTGTGAGTCTGATACATTATGTGTCTTCTGCTGACCTCGTTTGGCCCCGCTGAGGAAAGCAGACCTAAGCATTCAGCCAAGCCCAAGGCTTGTTCTGGCAGTGGGTGGGAGGTGGGTGGTCTGTCAGCACATTTATTCCTAGAGGAGCCCACTGCTCTGTGCGAGCAACTCAACCAGCTCGTTGTCCTCCGCTCGCTTGGACCTTGTTAACAAAGGCTTGTTTTTTCAAACAACAATAATTCTATTTATTTATTCATTTTCCAAACAGTGGAATATCCCTCTCCTGGTTTGGGTTATGTTTACTTATCATGTATTATTCAGAGTTTATTTTTCAATTTTTGATCAGTTATCTGATGAGGCTACTTTCAGTCAAATGTAATGTCTTCCTAAAAACACAATGGCAATGCAACGTGCACTCCTGGGTCACCAGAGGCCTCACGGTTTTGTACTGATGTTCAGCCAAATATTAAGAAATCATTTAATAATAAAAAACAATCTCTGTCCAGCTGTAGTCCTGGGGTGTCATGGTCATGTTGGATCAAGCAGCAGTGACTTCTGTAGCGCATTCTGACGCCTCTGTTCCTCCATATAGGAACTGTATGTGGAAAAATGTGTATAGTCCTGTTGGCACGGTTATTCAACCAGGTCTGCTGTTCATGGATGTATTTATGCCGCCGTTGCACAAAATATAGCCTCTATAATGACGCCTCCCAAAGGAGATACCAGTGCACACTTTTTCCTGTCTACTCGTCGACACTAATGCCCGGAGTTTCTGAAAATCTTCACCTTTGGCCGGAGGTTTAGCTCTGTTTTCAGCTGCCTAAATTTAAAAGGGACCAATTTACTCTGTTTGCCACACATCAACGTTTATTTTTTCAAGTGTGTGATCCGTTTATGAGAACGGTGGCAAGAAGTAGTGGACTAGTAGCGGGACGGGTGGAGTGCTTCTGCTGGTCAGCTGTCCGGGTGGTACCCACAACGGTCCCAAAGTGCTGCTGCGCTCCGTTCACTGGGGAATAAAATCCTGGGATGGCCGACGGACTGCTGCACTGCGCTCACTCCTTCTTGGACTAACAGGCTTCTAGACGCACACACAAGGCTCTCTCCCTCCCTCTCTCTTTCTCTCGCCCTCAAACCTATTGACAACGGACTCATCTACTCCATATCCTAACCCACTAACAAAAATCCAAATAGTTGAATATGTTGCTTCCACCCTCGTCATAAGCCTGTGTTAAACGCAGTCAGTCTGGAAATCTCATTGAACAAACTTTTGAGTTTTTTTTTGTGGAACCGATGTGGAGCTAATTTCCAGGTGGCCTACATAAAATTATTGGCAGGCGGGTGCATAACCAGCAGCTGAATGAAACCGGGTCTACACTCTATAAGCATCTAGGGAAATGTAGAAAGGTATCAAATTAAATGCAAGCAGGTTAATTAGGGAAAAGGGGATACAAAAAAAAGATCTGAACACTTTACCGCCATTTAACTGCTGGAGATCCTTGACCAACACAAACGAGCATCCAGTATCTGGGAGATGAGATGGGGTCCTTTTAATAATCGCTCTCCAAAGTTCATGCACACTCGCTAACTAGAAATGAGCTCTGCGTTGATAAGTCAAAAGGTGTCACTGCAAAGGGCATATATGCCGTGACATGTGCTTAGGCACAGACGGATGCATGTGTGCTGTTAGATACGGACCGACTGCTTCTAGGGGTCTTCGTTACAACCATGATGAAAATGTGTCTGCTGATGAATTACACACAAACTCAATTAATAACCCTTACTTACTTTCCCCCCACACTCTATTCTAATCTAATATAATCTACTCTACCGCATCTGTGCTTTATTGTAATGCAATTGGACACCTATCCAGTTCCCAGTTGACGTTTGCTTTCTATGATGGAAAAATGTTTTATGATGCGATGCAAAATCAAAAAACTGATGCTTTTTTTTGGGTCTTTTTTGAGACCACAAACCTGTGTCCTCGCGGAAAAAACAGGCTTGTTATGTGCTTTCTGATCTGATTTCCATAGTGATTCAGAACAGAGCAGAGAGCACTAGCCAGGAGATCTTTTCTCATGACCATTTTCCCTCGTCCTTCTCTGCCGGTGTGTGTGTGTGTGTGTGTGTGTGTGTATGTGTGTGTGGGGTATGTATTTGCTGAGGCAGCAGGTCTGTGTACCAGTGGCCAGCTCACAGCCCTGGCTGGTGATGCATGGAGGAATCAGAGCTCCAATAATGAGTGGAATCAGCCTTTAACATGGTAATGTGTCATTGAGGGGCTATCCATTTAGCTAACGACTTGCTTCCTTTTGAAACCTATTAGCAGTAATGGTAAATAGCAGCTCCCCTTTCAACTCACACTGATCTATTCGCTTTCTCTCGTCCTCCTTGTTTTCTTCTCTGATATCTTTTAATCTTCTACGTCTTCTCCTTCCTTTTCAAGTAATTCCTTCTCTTTTTCATTGCTCTCTGTTTCCTTAATTCCACCATCCCTCCTTTCTCTCTGTCTTGTAACTAACAATCAATATCATTATCAATTCTCGGGATTAAACGTCTAAAAAATGTCCAAAAAGAGTCATTAATACATGTCTAGTTTATCTCCACTTAACTCTCTTCTCTTCTACTTTTGGATCTCCTCTGGTATTTCTTCTCTTCTCTCTTTTATGTGTCTTCCTCTCCATCCTTTAAATGATCATCTCACCCCTTTCTTTATTCACATTAACGCTATTCTCAATCTTTTGACTTTCTTTTCTGTTTTCTCTACCTTCATCCTTTCCTCTCCTCCCCGCTCCTGCCCATAGGGGCTCATTCATAACATGTACCCATTACCCACCCGGCTATTAGGTTTGCTAACAGTGAGATCCATTGGGTGAAAATCAATGTCTATCCAGGGAGCCGTTTGTCTGTAGCGCCACTGTAATGAATGCTATATACTTCAACACACACAGCTCTCTCGATCTCTTTCTCTCTCCCCCTCTCACACACACACACACACCCACACAGACACACACACACACACACACACACACACACCCAGGTGCAGACTGAGCGTTGGTGTAACGGATAGTGAACCCACACATTTGAACTTCAGTGAGATCAAACACATGAATGAGCATTGGAGTCAATGCAGTGCTGTGTTCACTCATCCACACTTTTCCTCTCTTCGCCAAATACTTCTCCTTATCGTTGTCACATAGTTTTACCTCCTGTTTTTCAATGTCCTTATCTTGCACTGAAACAGGCAAGACTATCTCAATTTGTGTCTCAATGAAAAAAGCTGAATGCTACAATAAAATGTGATCCCTAACATCATCAAGCATTACAGATTTCATAAAGCAGTGTAGGCACACACACACACACACACACACACACACACACACACACACACACACACACACACACACACACACACACACACACACATTTCAGCTCCGCTCAATCTAACCTGAACATTTCCTGTGCCAGAGCAGTTAGCGGTAGCCTCAGGGCAGCTAATAGGAGATGTGTAGTAATCAGTGCTGGTCAAAAACCACGAGTCAGCAACCTGTAGATCAGCTCTGTCAAAATCCATAGCCATCATTTAATGCTGTGTGTGAGAACCCTCTAACTGCAGGTGAGCTCATCTCTATTTCAGCCATTTCCTTCTGAATTATATTCCCTTTTTGTCCGCGGTGCATGGTTATGATGTCACGTGTGTGTTTTTTAAGATAGGTAAATATATGTTTTGCAAAATACAGTGTTTACAAACTGGTTGCTATAGCTGACCCCCCCCCAACAAATCCCTTTTTCACTGCAGGCATTTTATTGCTGCACTGCAAGACTTGCTGAAGGGCAGCCATCATTCATGTTATTAGTTCCACCTGTGCTTCTCTTGCAAGGACGTGTTAAAATGTTGAAATGACAATTCAAAGCAAACCAGATAACATGAAACTTTCCGTATATGATCCTCTGCCATTACCCGACTGTAGCTGACCGTGACCTCTGATCTCCCAGGAGAGGGCAGTCCGGTTGGTAATCTGCTTTTAGGAATCAATATGGTTTCATCTTGTTACGAGACATTTATGTGACCAAGAAAGTCTGTGCACAAGCAGAGACATGATTCCTGTGTGCCTTTCACTGGAGCATTTGTAATTACTATTATTTATATAGCAGTAACATATTAAGAGAGGCTTTGATGATTGAATGTTCCCTCAGAAATCTAGTTTCTACAAATGACATTCCACATGTTTGGAACGTGTGGAAATGATGCCTTTAAAAGTTGATTAAACATCTATTTCTCAAACGTAAAACACTGAGTCCCATTGGGTCACATTCTTTTTCTCAGTAAATTCATGCACACGTCAGCCAACCAGGTCTAAACATCTGTTGTGTATTTTTGTTGGCCTGTAATGATGTTATCCACGTCGACTTTCAAACCGTTGGCTGTGTCTGCTGTCAACAGACTGTAAAACTGTTCAAACTAATCTCACGATCTTAAGCAGCGCTGCCAACTACGTCTACGCTAAGTAACGAACAGAAAGAGTAATGGCAGCAAGGCTAGCTTCCATCTTCTTCTGTGATGGCTTCCTCTCTTCAGTAAGAACATTCATTCTGTGGGTGTGTGTGTACGGTGAGTATTACTCATGACAACTGGCTGTTCCTTTTGTACATACTTTGTTGATTGGCCCCCATGGACCCGCCCACTCAACTCTTCAGCCAATAGTACACCGTTTCCTGTCTCTTCCCGTGCATAAATCAACTGAATGGAAAGAAAGTGGGGCGGAGAGGTGAAAGGCCCGGAGACGAGGAACCATCAGTAAAATGAGAAGAGAAAAGGAAAAGTGGGAGAATAAGAAAGGTGGACAGGCGGAGACGAGCGATATTAACGTGGTAGCCTGTGTGTCCTGTTTCAATCTCCTTGGTAACCGCTTCTTCCTGGAAGCTCATACACGTCCATCTGGATTTCCAATTACCCCAAATCCCTTGTGACCCTACCGGCGGAGATACAAATACAGAGCAAACTCAAGAAAGGAGGGCCTGCACACTCCCAATATACAAATACATTAGCACATGTACAAAATACATTTACACAAACACACAAGTCGTACACACATAGCAAGGCCTCTAGTCATCACACAGTACATACTCTCCGCCCTGTTTCTCTCCCCAATGTATCCTCTCACGTTCACATCCATTCCCAATATAATCAGTCTACTTCTATCTGAAATAGGCTTTCTATAAGCATTCTACTGACACTATCACAATAGCACTCAAATGTGGTTTTACTGATAACTGTCGTGAAAGTAATCTCCAAATAGGCACGGGACAATATGAAGATGTCATGTCTGGATTATCCTGGCCAAAAATAATTGCAATTCTTGATACTATCCCGATAACCATCAACGTAAGTTTTTGAAATCACATTACATTTAGTTATCCAACAAGTATTTGACCAAAATGGCACATATCTTTTTTGGTGAAAAACAAGTCATCATAATTCGTAATGTCCCCCTGCATTAATATTGGATGAATTAATAAAACAAATAGTGACATTGAGCTTGTTCTTCCTTACATGGTAAATCCTATATGTTTTTTTAAAATGAGGCTCTATTTTTCACTTCTCTACCATGATTGAAAGCTATAATGGAAATTCATCCCAATCAAGTTAATGTGAATGTCTTCTATGGCAATCTGCAAACTTAATTCCCTATTTAAAAGATTTTCGAGGGAAATGTATTCCGTTACTCATTTATGTATCCTCACAGTAATGGGGATTATAGTTTACTGTCATGGACTCATGGATTACAGATGCATTCAAAGGTTACCAACCCTAATGTACAAATAAAAAGGGCATTTGCTTGTAAAGGTCTGAACATTACTTTACATATTTCATATTTTCAAAGAGCAGTTAATCACGATTGTCAAACACAGTGAAAGAGACACGTCATGATTTATGGAAGTTTACAACCTGAAGCAGTATCAATCATTTGTAATTGTCATTTTTTCCTTTAATGACACGGTGATCAACATGTTCAATTGTGATCAAAGCTTTGTGCACGCTAAACAACTTATGTAAAACTGAACTATTCATCATCCATAAAAAATTGAGCATTGTCATTTTGTGAGTCTCACGTTGCATGACCTCGTTTCCTTGGCAACTTTGCAGGAGTTTGGAGAGAGCATAATGGCAACCAGCATGAGGCTCTCTTACCTACCGCACCTGAAAGTCCAAATGTTTCCCAAAACTGTAAAATCATGCTCATTAAAGTGAATTACCGCTGCGTAATTACACAGCAATTTCTGTAAATACCTCTTTTCTGACCACTGCCGTGTACAGTATCTGTAGGTGTTGTTCTCACATTGAAACGCTTCAGCTTCTGTGAGGTCAAGTAGTTTCAATTGTTTTACATTACATTACATTACATGTCATTTAGCTGACGCTTTTATCCAAAGCGACTTACAATAGTGCATTCAATCATGAGTACAAACTCAGAACAACAAGAATCAATAATCAATAATCACTAAAGTACAGTTTCTTCAATAGAGTTAAATTACAAAAATTACAGAAAATTACAAAAGTGCTATCAAAGTGCTACTAGAGTGCTAGTACAGTGCTACCTTCCTTATTCAAGGTGTAGTCGAAAGAGATGCGTTTTTAGTTTTCGACAGAAGATGTAGAGACTGTCTGCTGTCCTGATGTCAATGGGGAGCTCGTTCCACCATTGAGGAGCCAGGACAGCAAACAGTCGTGCCTTTGTTGAGTGTTTAGCTCGTAGTGACGGAGCTACAAGTCGATTGTTTGGCTTCACTTGAGCTGAACACACAGTCTCTTGGAGCCTGAGCGGTCGCTGGACCCTGACTTCATCTCCAGGGAACGTTTTAGACAAGAGCAGTCAGCGGCGTGAGGAGGAACAAATGCTGAGCTGAAGATAAATGTCCAAACATGATTTTCCCAAGAAAATCACTTTTGTTATTCTGTTCTGTCCAATTCTTTTCTATTCTGTATTGTGCTGCGGTTGGGAGCAGAATTGTAGCTATGAGAAGATTAGATCCTACCAGTGATGAATCTCTCTGGGACCAGAGGTCAAGTTCCTCGCTCCTGTAAATCTACTCACTGGCATGTTTTCATTACCAATACCAACATATCCCCGAGACAGGGAGTGTGAGTGTATGTGTGTGTGTGTGTGTGTGTGTGTGTGAGTGTATGTGTGTATGTGTGTGTGTGTGTGTGAGCAGTGGCCTTGGCTGCGGGCTGTACCGTAAGCATTAACCAAGGCTATCACCGATGAGTTCCTACTTAAATCATACACAACCACACACGCACACAACTGTGTCTCTGAGGTGCTTGTGGATGATTTAACAAAGTCCTCATCACTGCCTCATCAGGTGTGGACTGCGTGTGTGTGTGTGTGTGTGTGTGTGTGTGTGTGTGTGTGTGTGTGTGTGTGTGTGTGTGTGTGTGTGTGTGAGCGCAGTTAGTCCATTGCAGGATGGATTTACTGCTGGCTGGTCTGAGCTCAGCTAAATCACTTCTACCACTTATCCAGGAGTTATTGTGCATAAACATTTACCCTCTGTACTCTGTGTGTGTGTGTGTGTGTGTGTGTGTGTATATATATATTCATATATATTCATTCTTTTAGATGTACCTTGGACAATTCAGATTTTTGCTCATTCCAATTTTCTTTCCAAGAACTATCGACAGCAAGGCTCCAGACCGACTTTTCCCAACTGTCACGAGAAAATATTTCCGACCTTTCCAACGTCAGTGTAAACCGTCAACAATTAAACAGGTCATTAAACATTTTCTCACCAAAAATGATATCAAACTTTTACAACACATCATCACAGTGTTATAACTCACTCAATACACTGTTTTACTGCGTGGAGCTTGAACGCATCATAATCAAGTCCACGCCACCTGCACACATTAGCTGTTAGGTCTGTGATGAGCAGGATTGTGCTCGGGAGAGACCCTGGGCTGTCTGCAGAATACTGGCCTGAATTACAATATAATATGCGTCTGATGAAGTTGATTGTTCCAAATGTTTGTGTGTGTGACTGGGATGTGAAACACGATCATTATCTAAACATTAGAGGTTACAATCCCAATGTCAGCTGGCCCCCGCGACCCCAAATAGGATAACCGGTTTGGATAATGTAATGGTAACTGAAGTAAAACGTTTGAGTTTTCAACTGACCCTTCGCTAAACCCCTCCCTCAAACTGTGATTGGCCAGTCATAGCGTAGCAGCAGTAACTCAAGCTTCAGTGTTTTCTACGTGAGCACGGGGACCGATATAAGAGCAACACATATCAGCATTGTTTACGGCATCTTGCCTCTTTTCATTTGTAATCGCTGTCCATGATTTTTTGGGGATTCATCCAATACTGTTTTTGCAGTTTCACAATTGCTCCAGCGTTCTCATTTTCAAATGAATCAGCTGCAAATGTCATTATTATTTCAGCCAAGTTTCTAAACAACTCACAGAATTAGAGTTAAAGTTAACAGCTGGAAACGAGAAGCCTGCTTATGTATCCTTGTTTCAAAATTACTTTGATTTTTTTTAATGGCAGTTCTGACACTGATATATTGGTTAACTAGCTAGCACACACGCACAAGCTTGACAGTTGCTGAAGGAACTTTACAAACAGACAGTTGTCAAATGAAGGGTTTGATTGTGAAATGCTATTTACTGGAGAATATAAAGGCAATATTATATTGGCAAGTTTCTGCACTATGGAAGAATACGTTTTTTTAGCCCACATTTCATTTGAGTGCGGAGAGAGCCAGTGGGCCTCTTGGGAGACGGTTTAGACTTCGACACTCCCCAGTCTGGAGCACAGTGATCCCCGTAGCCTGCAGCAGACGCGGTCAGGCCATTGACATTGTGTAGGTATGTATGAGTGTGTTTAAGTAGGGGATTAACTGTCTTTAACTTTGTGGTTTTCCTGTTTAGTCTGAGTTTATGACCGTCTGGAAGAGGACAGTATTTGCAAAAATCAACTACACACACGCACGCACGCACGCACGCACGCACACACACACACACACACACACACACACACACACACACACACTGTAAGCCCACATGTCTCTCCCTCTTATTCGTGTGTGGCCATCTGGAAAAGGAACATATTTAGGTCTCTAATTTTGCAATTGCAATTATGAGCAGAAGCTTGATGCGCAAACGCAAATGTGCATGATGAAGGAAAATATACATCACGGTAATATGAAAAATTGTAATTGGTAGAATGTGAGTTCTTACATTGAAAGTACCAATTAGTCATTTTCAGGACTTTAATATAATGTACATTCAGATATGATAACAAACGACGTTGCTGTCCTCAGTGTGCCTGGTTCTGTCTTCTTTGCATTATTAATAACACAATTTAAAAAGATCAGCTCAGGAGCAGACGTGCATTGGGAGAGAAGGGAGATCTTGTCATGAATTGAAATTTAATTGAAAGAGCGAGACGAGGAAAGTGAGATGGGGTGCTGTCCTCTTCTGATCAGCCCACAATCTCTTTCTTTCTCTTTTACAAGCACTTTGTGCCTTTTTATGTTCTTTGTTTAATAAGCCAGCTATTGCTGTCTTTAAAGGCAGGCTGACCGACTGTCTGCCTTTTTCTTAGGAGCTTCATTGCTGATAGGAACACACACACACACACACACACACACACACACATGCACACACCCACCCACACACTCCCGGGGCAGGAAGTCCTTGTGAGAGCAGGATGTTGACTTAGTTTTTATTTCAGCTTTCCCTGAAAACCCCTGGAGGTCGACAGAAGAGCAGCCAATATCAACTATCGGATGAATTGCCACAAATTTAAGTGCAGACATTCATTGTTGATTATTCCCTAACCCTTCCTGTGGTGACACCCCGAGTTTAACGTTTGTGGTTTCGAGTGAAACAACTATTGAACGGATTAACATGAAAATACACATTCATGTTTTCCTTCGGATACATTGTCATAACGTCCCTTAATAATGAATTCCTTAAGTTATAAAATCAAAATTAGAATTTGTTCAATAACTTGCAAAAGTAATGTCATTCCATCAAACTCAGCTGTACGTTGTCTTAAGTGCTCATTATATCCGTTAAAAAATGCTATAATGTTCACGATGACAAAGCTAGCAATGCAAACAAAATCTGCATGCTAGCTTTGTCATTGTGAACAAGCTAGCATTTAGCTCAAAGCGCCACTGTTTTAAGTAGAGCCTGCCAGAGATGCTTGCATGGCTTTAACTCTTAATCTAGCCCAAATCATCTCTGGCATTTCAGCCGTGTATTTCTAAAGACATCTGGCTTTGGCTTTATTCCCACTGTTTTAGTGATTAAAACTACACCTTTTCTATTTGTTATTAACTGATTTAATTCATATCGCGACAATAATGTATTTATTTATTTCAGTAAAAAAAAGTAAATAAATCATTAGAGAAAGAGTTAACACAATGTTTCAGATGAGGTGCCTATAGAGAACTAAATACAAAGTGTATATGTATATATTTATAATGCAATGATAAATGCTCCACCTGGAAGCTGAGAGCAGTCTTGGGTGGTTGATTATAGCTACCATGCAATAACAAAACATGCTTATCTTTAGATCATAATTTATTTAAGTACCTTGCTAAATAATTTGACTAAAGTCTTCAACTGTTGTAATGATGTAATACTTAATGATCGAGCTCTTTATCTTCATCTTTTCTTCCGTTTTTAAGCTCTTTGTGCACTGTGTTATCTCTGTTATCGCTATATCTCAAGGTAATTGTTATCTTGAGCCAGAAATGTATTTTTACCGTCGGTGATTAGGGGACTCAGGCTTCCATCACGGCCACAATCAGTTACCTAATCAATTTTTTGTCTTTAAATTGTAATAGGAAAACAAAGATATATGAAGATAACAAGGTTCGGATATAAAGACCGCACACGAATGATAAAGCTCGATATAATGTATGTGGACAACAATGATCTGATGCCTGAGGGAGAGTCAGTTTGCAAGCTGTGCTGAAGAAAATAATGTTCTTTTTTCATTATCATTAGAAGTTTGATATTTCAGGATATCATAATTAAGTTATTATCTGGGCAGTGTGAGAGTCGACACCTGTGAGAAGACATTTTAAGTATATTTTTTCATAACTTGGAAATGTGTTGGATTCGTATGTCCTTGTTAAAGCAGCTGGAACCCATTTCCTGGATTTTCTTGTTTTAAAAACTCAGAGGTAGAAGAGAAATCATATTGCAGGTGTTGAGCGCACATCTGAGCTAACAAAGCAAATTAGTTTTCTTGGAGAGATCATCACAAAGCTGAGGACGAGTCCCGGACTGATTATTGTTTATATTGTTTCTTGGTCTAAATCAGGCTCTTTCAAATGTGGTGTGTTGGGTGTGAGAATTTGAGTGTGGGGTGTGCATGTGTATTGTACGTGTGAAATCTGCATGGTAGATTAATTATCTAACACATGGTCAATGTATATTTTTGCATGTATTTGACAGCGTGGGCGATCCTCTGTGTGTCTCACTATTTAGCATTTTAATATTTATGCGCACACACACTCGTGTATGTAGATATCAGCATGTCAAGAATCCGTGGCCGCGTTTTTTTGTTTAAACGCGCGTGTGTGGGAGTATACAGGATTATCGCAGTCTCATCCCTCATTCCCCTCCTGGTCCTGACCCTTTTAAACAACACTCTATCTTTCTCTGGGAATCCCTCCATCCATCTCCATCAATCTTTCTATCTTTTTCTGCATCCATATCTCTCTCAGTCCCCCTACTACTCAGGGTGGAGGGGGAGAGAGAGATGATCCTGTCTTTTTCAACCTTCTTCTTATTCCATCAAGCATACATCTAGCCTCAAAACTCAACAATAACACATCCATCACACACACACTCACACACAGCAGGAAAAGCAGTGCAGAGTCATCGTGTACCATGACAGAAAAAAGCAAATAAAGTTTTATTCTAATGTAATAAGAAGCCTTTATACAATAAAAAGACTTTGCTGTCTTGCAGAATCTTGTGGAAATCCACTCATGTCTGGACATTTTCTCCTTAAGTCTAGATTAACTCCCATATGGATATCTCAGTGTCCTTCTTACGACATAGAAGAGTAGCGTCTTTGAATATCGTCACTTGCGATGTAGGAAGTGCAGAGAGTCTGAAGTTCACTTTTATAATACGTAACCACAATTCAAAATGCATATTGTTTTTCTAACAAATGTCTGGTCACATGTACACACAAAGAAATGGTTTCATCGGTGAGGTGAGGGGTAACAAACAGGACGAATAAGAGTTTACACTTTGGCAAATATTAGATAAATATACTTACTTTCACAAATATTTTGGTGGTTTTAATGGAGCTTTCATCAGCTCTCACGTCAGCTGATGGAGTTTGCTCAGTTCTCATTTGGTTTTTTATCACGCAACTTAATTTTCGGTCATGTAATAACAGAACAACGAAACGAAGTCCATGCGTAGATGAAGACCTCGAAATGTGTCTGAAAGCTCCAGGAAAACCAACAAAGCCAGTTGACCTTGTGACAAGGTCAAGGTTGAACCTTCAAGCTAGGTTTGGTTGATGTTGACAAAACATCCACCAAACCTCTCATATCTTTATATTGATATGTGTTAATTGTACAGTTTTAATTCAGCGTGAGAATATATGAAGTCCGGCTTTTTTCAGAAGATATTTAGTGTTATATATTGTAATTAAATATACAGCCCACCTTCTCAGGGATGTTGCCTTGTAATCAGTGTTGGGGCGCTGAAACTTCTTCGGCAATGACATTGCCCAGCTTTCACTGGGTGTACTTATACATTTTGACAGTATTATAATTTAAAGTCTGTATGGCTGTAAATCCTCTGAGACCTCTGGTTAACAGAGCGTAGACGGGGGATAGAGAGGCCAACAGACAGACGGTCAGACAGACACACAGACAGACAGGTTACCATGGTTATCAGAGCAGAGAGAAGAGAATGGAAGGTGATGAACCTGAGTGTGTGTGTGTGTGTGTGTGTGTGTGTGTGTGTGTGTGTGTGTGTGTGTGTGTGTGTGTGGTAGCCGTGGAGCCGAAGGCAGACAGTCATTGTGTCCTTGTCATTCAGTGAATCTGAAAACTGAACCCTGTCTTAAGCCAGCCCTCTCCATTTCTTTGTCGGTATCTCACCTCATTGTTCAATATAAAAGGCAAGAGAGAAAAAGTGTTATCGGTAGCTAAAGTTGGAGTCGTACACATGATACAATTCTCCCAAGAAATAATTTGGATGTTTTAGTGATGCTAGTATCTATGGCAGCCAACACAGACAGCGAGAACCCATGAAAATCGAAAAAGAAAATGTAATTGAAATGGTCTGTCGCTGTGAAAGCAGTGCTAACAGAACTAACAGTGCTGACAGATCTAACAGTGCTGACATATCTAACAGTGCTGACATAGCTAACAGTGCTAACAGATCTAACAGTGCTGACAGATCTAACAGAGCTGACAGAGCTAACAGTGCGGACAGAGCTAACAGTGCTGACAGAGCTAACAGTGCGGACAAATCTAACAGTGCTGACAGAGCTAACAGTGCTGACAGAGCTAACAGTGCGGACAGAGCTAACAGTGTGTACCTGAGGGGTGAAGCGGCTGGTGGGTGCTACGCTTCCGTGACAGGGCGGCGTTATCAGCTGTGAGCTAGCCAGCGGGGCACACTCACGTGCACTAACATGCGCACACGCCGCCGGACGGGCTGTGTAGACAAAGCAAGGAGAAGCTCGAATTACAACACACACAGATGGGAAAG
Source organism: Myoxocephalus aenaeus (assembly GCA_038501785.1). NCBI lineage: Eukaryota > Metazoa > Chordata > Actinopteri > Perciformes > Cottidae > Myoxocephalus > Myoxocephalus aenaeus. Next base: position 2,445,602 of record JBAMJR010000009.1, read on the forward strand.
TGACTTCCTCCACTAGATCTTTACTGAGCAAACAGTGAGAGGACTTTTCTGCTCCACGAATAAGTTGAAAGAGGTGCAACTGGCACATCCCAAAACATGTGGTTACTCTTGGAATGGCGTTCCTTTTAAACCCCCCTGGGATCCTGTAAATCAGACACAGAGCTGATGGGAAGCTTAAGGTATTAGCTGTCTCAAATCAAGGTAAAATGACACTATTAAAGATTGCACAGTCTCCCACACGTATTTGTATCTGGTTGGAGACTCTTCCAGGTTGTGGATCAAACCCAGGAATACACAGGATGTTGGCTTGATTTTCTGGCAGAAGCACAAGGCAGTAGTTTAAAAACGATGTGCAGAAAGGGCCATGAAAAAATATGTTCATTAAAGCAACGTGTTTGATCTTGTATTAAGGCCTGAAATAAATATATAATACAATATATAAATATGTTTATACTGAAGTCTGGTTCCAGGATTTCCTGTTTTGGCCTGATGACATGACATCATGTCGTCATGTGTTGGACACATGAAAACATATGCACACATTTAGTTTGCTCCTGCATTTTGCTTTGGAGGATGTAGCCAGTAAGCATTAGTATAGATATGAGCCTTGGACGCTGATGTTGTCTTTTAGAGCTTTTCCTTTTGCCCACTATCAGCCTGATCCAAAAGGTGTGCCACAATAAAACAGATGGAACTGAAAAGCTGTAGATACATTAACAAAAACAGCTTTAGTGTCATTACAATATTCAAGCTGTGGGACGCCTAGACTTTTTAAGACATTAAAAAAGGCATTGAGATTTTTGTGTGGCTGGAGTCTTACTATAGTCTATACTTTATGGTGGGTAACATATAAGTGACATTATGAAGGATGAATTGATGGATACAACATGTCTAACATAAACTTAATTTGATGTGTACATTTTCTTTTAAGAGATCAGATCCATTACTTACTTTTCCCTACTGCTATCTAATACACTTCAGCTGATTTTTTGACAAACACAACGTGGATATTGTATGAGCTTACCCCTCCCCCCTCTATTTTTGTTCTTACAGTGAGAACTTTTCTGTTATGAAAACACTGTTATGGAAATCTGGACTCCCTCAGAGGTCTTAGATTCTCAGATTTTCTTTCTGAGAGATTTGGAAGGTATGCGTTTGACTGAGCTTGTATGTGATGTGTTATGAGTACTCGTATGAGAATGTGTACACATGTGTGAGAGAGACTTTGGGTGTATCAGATGTTCTTCACAGTTCATCAGTGTTGACATCTGGCCAAACAGCTGGACTCATCTGGAAACACACATACACAATCCACACTTTCACAAGTGCTTCTCCGCTGTGTTTTTCATCTGATCGTCCCTTCCTGTCTGTCTACTTTGTGTACAGTTGCTGTACATTTGTGCATCTCTGTGTTTATGTTTGTATATCAGTGGATGCTGTTGTTTAACTGTGAAAGCTTCTGACCATAAAGCAGGACTGGGATATGTGACGTGTCATTATACAGGAAGTGCATGCATTCGTCTCTGTGCACTTGCCAGACAGGAAATGTGAACCATGTGCTCAGTATGTTGAGCTTTCCCGTACTTTAAGTCCAACGAGTTGCTCATTCACTGTGAGACTAATGTGCTTTTGCTATGGGAACAGCACAGGGAAGCCTGCTGGAAAAATATCCACTTGTGTGCAACCTCATGGTGCATTTGTGGGGTGATGACAGATAAAGTAAATCATGATCAGTTTCTTTAGAGCTCAATGATCAGTTCCCTTCATTTCTTCTTTGGATAACAGGAGCTACTTGACTTGATGGCTAATAGCAGTTACACATTTTATAGCTCGTGTCGGGATGCACCGATCCGACCTTTTCAGTCGCTTATCTGCCGATACCCAAAGCACTGTTCTGATACCAGTGTTTGATTAATAAGTGACTGGGATCATTCTTTTAAACAAGCTTGTCTAACTTAGTAAAACAAAATATAAGAAATAAATACATAGACAGATTGAATATAATTATCATGGAGATGAGAATTTGAGATGTATAGCATTACTTTGATGTCTTCTAGGGAATGTTTTGTTTTTGTTTAATACCCCGACCTCCCACAAGGGCACGGGTGAGAAAAACGTCATGTTTGCAAGCATTATTGATGGCATTTTCCGTAACGTTTGTTCTCTCCAAGTTTAAATTCCGTTCCAGCAGTGAAAAATATCCGTGGACAGGAAATACAAAAATGAATACCTTGAGCAACATAATGCAAATGAATAATCCTTTGATGTAGTGGCATTACACTGTCCAAAGTCTGCACAGTTGAAAGCTGGCCAAAAAGTATTGCGTGCTTTTTTTTATCCAAAGATGAAGTGAATACGGCTCTCGCTATCTATGAGGGGCAAATGATGTTAACTGCATTAGACTGTACCCAAAATACACTCAGATTAACTAACGGGGTATAAAACACCTGCCCTCCCCCTCATGTTCCACACTAATTACTCAGAACCTCAGAACAGCGACGAGCGCTCGCTGGCTCACTCGGAAAGCAGAGTGTGTTTGGCAGTCCTAATACTGCTTTTTTAGCAATTTTGCTTTGAAGAAAGACAGTCTGACCTGTTTTGAACTACTCTGAAGGGACTGGAACCTGTGATTATGGATGATCTGACTACTCAAATAAGCAACACTATTTGTGTGTATTCACATATCAAGCTTAATCTTTGTGAAGTGCAATGGGTTTAATGGGATCGTATGGCATTTTTGTAAATACAGTTGTTTGCGTTCAATCTCACAGCCATTTCCCCAAATATCAAACTTTGAATATTCTACTCAATCTATATGTCTCTCAGATGTCAGTACTAGTGTAATCAGCTGTTTCTGTATGTAATCGCCTGTGTTTTCTCTCCAGGACTGTTCCCGGCGGTGTTGAACCTGGCGTCCATGGCAGACATATCCGCTAATGCTACCTGTGGTTCCCTGGGTCCAGAGATGTCCTGCAAGCTGGTGGAACATGTACCGGGCCAGCCTATTAGAAACCCTCAGTGTCGAATCTGCAACCAAAGGAGTACAAAACCATTTGGTAAGAACTCATACAAGCCTTATAGGCAAGGTGATTACACTAATTAATCATGCTAGATTAGTTAATTAGCGTCAGATTGGCCAGGTGTTAACTAATCATTTTGTCGAAAAAGATAATTGCCGATTGAACTGAGGAATCAATCGCAACATGACAAGATGACAATACAAAATTCGCCCTGCGATCATAATTCAAACAGCCAGCTAAACATTCGTTTATTTAGTCAATCAATGATTCAGTTAACCTCATACCAATCAGTTTTTCCGTGAAGCAGACCATCATTAACCAGCCAGTGAGTCGACTAATGAGTCCAGTTAGTTTTAGTCAACCAGGATGAGAAGGATTAAAGAAGGACAGGAAGTACTGCTGCAAAAAGGGGACGAGGAAGGAGAGAAGGAAAAGCTTGAAAAGAGTGAGAGACTAAACGGGTCATTTTAAAACACTGCTCTCTCCATTAATACTAAGACTCAGATTAATGACTGACTTGCTCACTGGTTAAGGAATAGTTCCACATTTTGGAAAATATGCCTATTATGTTTCTTGATGAGAGCTGTCATATCTGTCCATTCAATATGAAGCTCTGGACACAGGAGACGGTTAGCCTAGCTTAGCATAACGGATGCAAGGTGAACTGGCTTGGTTCTGTCCGAGGGTAAAACGTTCTGCCCTTCAGGACCTCCAAAGCTCAATAATTAACGTATTGTATTTTTTTTGGTTAAGTTTAAAAACAAAGTGAAGAAGAAAAAAAAACTCATCCACTCTAGACAAGAGAATTTTCGAAAATGTTGAACTTTTCCATTCCAATTTAACAGTAACAGTCAATTGACATATTCTTAATAGACAGGCTGACTTCCTAAAAGCCAGATATCTTGGTTTTTGTATTTGGATGTCCTTTATCAACTTTATTCAGTTTTCTTTCTTAGCCTCAGAGGGACATAAGAAGAAGAATGCTGTTAAAAAAAGAAGAGAAAAGGCTATATAGCGCTCTCATTTTGCTATCAATAGTTGCCATGTTTTTTTTTCACAGAAATGTCACACACAAGTAGCCCGGTGATTGACAGCTGCAGGTCAACCTGAAAAACACATCTTCCCTTAAAAATACACACATGCAAACACCCAAAACAATCCCGTACACAAGGTTCTTTATACTGGCCTTTGCTCAGTGATAAACTATGAAATATGTTCTCCTCTTGTTCCATTATATTGTGTGGAATAGTAACAGCTAATAGGGTGACTTTTTTTTACAAGGTAGAAAAGTGTCCTTTTGATATCTGGCCTTGAATGGTTGAAATGTTAGAATTTTATATAAACCATTGGAGAGGAGTATTTTCTCCTCTGCTGGATTCAAGACTGAAATTATTTTTAGATCATTAAAGTGTCAACAATTGATATGCCCCTCCCCCGTCTCTCTCTCTCTCCCTCCCTCTGTGCCTGTGTGTGTGTGTGTGTGTGTGTGTGTGTGTGTGTGTGTGTGTGTGTGTGTGTGTGTACAGAACAACATCCCATAGAATATGCCACAGATGGGACTAACCGTTGGTGGCAAAGTCCCTCTATCAATAATGGAATGGTGTACCACTATGTGACGATCACTCTGGACTTAAAACAGGTAACACAAACACACGAAACAAACCAAAAAAAAATACTCAAAACAGTCAAACCTTTTTGAATATTCTTTCAAAAGCTTTATGGTTCCTGAGAACAATAATTTGTGTTACATGTTCTAAGGTTAAAGGTGCAAATAAATACCAGTCTGACTTCAATCAGTGCAGTATAAACATCACACACATTTGTGTTTTAGACTATACCCAATGAAGGAAAAAGACTCTCACTCTCCTTCTCCTTGTCTGCCCAAATCATTTACCTTGTGAGGCAGCTGAATTCACATGAGAATCATGAGATCACGTAAGAATAGCGTGGTGGTATTGCCAAATCTTTCAATCCGTCATATCGCCCCACCCTAACACACACACTTGTAACACTATACTTATTATTGTATTGACTTCCACATGTTTTTCTAGAGGCTTACTCCAACCTTAAACTAATACTTCTGAGTTTCAAACATTCAGTCCCAGTAGCATTGACAGCTGGCTCCTTCTTCACAAAGAATGACAGCTGTGGTCGGCTGGGATTTATGTCGGGAGCAAAGGATTTTAACGGTGACTCGTCATTTGGAATCCACTGTAACTGCCATGAATCAAACCTGAACACAGCCTCCATTGTCATGGATGAGTCAAGCTGCAAACCTTTTCCGTTTATCAAGTTTTCTTTTCACAGCATCAACAACATGAATAACTTGATCAGTCCACTGAGAAGATGCGCAGTACTTTGTACACTTTGGTCGCTGAGTCCTCATTTGATGCTCCAAAATTGAAATAATCTTCATTCTTGTTTCAGGGGCGTCAAATGCATAAAACAATATGTGTTCTTAAATTTTTTTACGTCAGACGCTTTCATTGCATTTGGGCCTTTAGATCCAAGTAGATTTTTACGGACTGCCCTTGATCTTGTCTCTTCATAACAATAATCTGTTAGTTATTTTTCACAATCCTCCCAGTTGCTTCTATATGTTCACCTGAACACTTCCTGTTGCTCCTCTTTCCAGATGTTGCTCCCATATCCACAGTCTTCTTAGATTACATAAACACACCAGGCTGCACGTTGTCAATCCAATGGTAATTAGAGCAATTAGTTAATCATTTAAACAATGTTTCTTTGTTTTGTCATCCAAAGAATTGAGCTACCGACTGTTATTTCAGCCGTGCTGCAATTGGTTGAACTAACCTGGCTATCAATCATTTCATAAGCGTGTGTGTCACTCTTTAAATAATTGGTTTTCATTTTTGATTTGGAAGGCTTGGCAGGGATTTCGGTGATTGAGGGGCTGTGTACTGGCATGGGATGATTTAGGACATCTAGTTTAGTTGCGATTAAACAGATTACAGCGCCAGAGAATAATTACATGGATGTCTTGAGAATAAAACTAATGAGGGTGAGACTTTATAGTTCAGGAGAAGCCCTCGGTTCATTAAGAGAAGCCTTTGAAAAATTGCTTTTAAGGTTAAAACAGATTCATTTTAGAATAATAAATCCAATATTGCAGACAAAAATGCTGTAATTAAAACAAAAGCCAAAAGTAACACACATGAGCAAGAACTCAATAACTACTTTGACATCTCATGTAAATGAATATTGCTCAAGCAGAATGTGCCATTCACAATGTTGTCTACTAAAGTACAATCTCAAACTCAAGAGGTTTTTTTCTCAACCAACTACAAAATAGCATCATCTTTAAGCTCTCACATTCTAAGACAATTAAAATGGCAAAACATTTGAAAAATGTAAGTTTGCAAACGACAGAAACTCAATTTTTTTGCAAATAGCACATTTCACAAAGAGCTGTATCCCTCAGAATCAAATCAATGTGAGACTATTAACATCTCTTTCTTTCACCGGTTTCTTTCAAATGTTAACCTTTCTACACTATATTAGCAACTTAAACACAGTCAGAACAGACAGCTCGTTGTCAGTGCAACATGTTAGGGTAAACAAAACAAGACCAGAAATTACAATAAAAAAACTAAGCTTTGAAACCTGTCTTTGGGATTTGAATACTAATGCACCAACTAAATGTTGGAATATTTCAGGTCAGCCTCCTATTATTTATAATGAGTTAAATTAAATTCAGAGGCAGAGAGAAAGAGAACAGAAAAATAGTAAGAAGCAAAAGTGAGGTGAGCTTTATTAAAAGAAATTTGCCAACCATCACATCTGTAGAATATAATTATATCTCTGGACAGGAAGTGGAGAAGCGCCATCTTGACATGTTAATGACTTCAGGCCCATCAATCACACCTTTCACCACTGTGGTGTGGCTGCAGAATATATATACACACCCAATTGGTCTCACAAACACACGCACACGCACACGCACACGCACACGCACACACACACACACACACACACACACACACACACACACACACACACACACACACACACACACACACGGTTCACACCTGTCACCAGAGTGAAATGGCCAATGAATGCATCTGCCTGGTTACACAGCCACACTCTCTCACTCACTCTCTTCTGACCTTCATATTAGTGTGTGTAGCAGGAGGCTGACATGTACACACACCTCCAGACACACTGTTCTTGCTCTCGCCCACAGTCAAACTTGCATAGCAAAGTGCAGAAAAATGTATGGGAACAAATATTATAAAGCTCACAGCTGGATAAGGAGTATGGAAAAAAAAAATCCTGCTCTTGTTCCATTTGTCATGAGCCGGTTCTTTAAAAGCTTTTTAATACCAGTGTGCCTTTCCCCCAATGACCACCTGCTGAGCCATCTCAGCTCTAACAATCCTCTTATACGATGGCCGTGTGACCTGTTCACAGCAATGTATAATGTGTGTGTAGACCTTTCCCTTACTATGACAACTCATTCAGTAGACCATATAGATGTATTAAGTGATGAAGATGTTGCACCGGGGCACAACGTGAACACATAGGGACAAACATGTTTGGCGATAGAAATAATGAAAATATAGTTACAACAAATTCTAGATATATTCTCAAATGTTTGTCCCTTTCATCAAGTAACTCTCTGTTTATTACTTCAGTCAATTTTGTATTGATCAAAGTAACAGTAGATCGACCTCTCGTCTCAATTGCCGTGATGGACCGTAGCTTCAAAGCCATTGTGTCTGTGCGTGTATGTGTTTGTGTGAACATGTGCATTCTTCAGTGTGTGTTTTGTGTGTGTGTGTGTGTGTGTGTATAAATAAATATGTGCGAGTCTCGATCAGCCCAACGAAAGGCTTTTTACCCTCCAGTGCGCTGAATTTCCCCTGCGACCTCAGTCATCTCACTCAGAAAATGACAGTGGCCTTGCACGTTTGTGTGTGTGTGTGTGTGTGTTATCGCCTGTGACATCACCACCCTCATTTCCTCTCTTGTTATTGTTGAGCCTCTCTGGATGGAAAGACTAAATAATGAGAAAAATAGTGGGAGCTGAGGGTTCATGGGTACTGGTGTGTGTGCATGTGTGTGCGTGTGTGAGTGACAGAGCGAGAGACAATTGAATTCTGTATATGTTCTTTATTATTTTTAGATTAATTCTTGAATTGTAATTTTGCATCTGACTTGAAAATCAAAGTCTTCTGCAGGAACCTGTTGAAAACCATTTCATGAGAGCTTAGTTACTAAATTGTTAAGATTTATATAATCACTTAAAAATTTAAATTATTGGGCTGTTACACCTTCAGTTATTCCACATCAAACAAAAGTTCCCCAGCTGTGTGTTACCAATGTGTGAAGCCTTGAGTTGCCTTAGGCCTCGGCATTAGTTTGCATATAAATTAGGAAATTACAAGTTAATCTATTAAAACTACTTCACCATGAGGGGTTAACTTTGCCTTGCGTGGCAACAATCTGTTGTCAGCTTCAGAGGTTAAATTGCAGTTATTATGGAAATGCAGCAGCCAGTTTTATTGATGGACAGTTTGTTCGCCGTGGTCAAATCACGCACCGGCTCTGCTCTCTGGGGGCGGGAGGAGAACCTGGCAGAGTGATTGGGGCCCTGAAAGAGGCTGTCAGTCAAAGTGCCGTCATTATCTCTTAAATACCTCAACATACGAGCCCACGGATTGCAGTTTTTGGGGTTCCGGTTTCGGTTCGGTTTGTTTTGCACATTCAGGAGAAAAACTATATAACAAATGTATAAATTATATATTTCTATATTATATGAAGCTTATTACACTTATTTTTACACATGAAATGCTAACAGTACAATCTATGGCAAGCGCATTGACAGAGCTAACTGTTTATCGAGACTGTCGGGTCGCTATGGCGTTATCAGTGTAAACATCCACATGAGAGCGGTGCAAAGCAGCTGCCATTAGCTGCCATGAGCTAGCCATGAGGTGACATGAGCTGCCATGAGGTGACATGAGCTGCCATGAGCTAGCCATGAGCCGCATGAGCTAGCCATGAGCTGCCATGAGCTAGCCATGAGCTAACCATGAGCTAACCATGAGCTAGCCATGTGCTGCCATGAGCTAGCCATGAGCTGCCATGAGCTAGGCATAAGCTGCCACGAGCTGCCATGAGCTAGGCACGAGCTGCCATGAGCTAGCCATGAGCTAGCCATGAGGTGCATGAGCTGCCATGAGCTAGCCCAGGGGTGGGCAAACTTTTTGGCTCAGGGGCCACATTGAATTAAAAAATTTGACAGACGGGCCGGGCCAGTATCAGATGGATGGAGAGTGTTTGACAAAGGGGGCGTGGCTTATCGCCGTCGGGTCTCTCCGTGAAAAAGAGCTGTCTTTTCCGGTATCGATTATGGAATAAATAACCACTAGTTTTGCTTTATACTTGTTGTGGAAGTCCCAAACATGTCGGAACATGAAACGCCCTTGTGTTTGGGTTCATAATATTATCCGTAGCCGCACACAGCTCGGTGAATTTCACCGACTCCTCCAGGAACTTCGCCGGTCTTATCTCCGTAAAACGGATACCGATTCTGCCATCCACCTTGGAAATAACCACCAGTTCTGCTTTATACTTGTTGTGTAAACTCCACATACGTCGGAACATCAAACTCCGTGGTGTCTGGGTTCATAATATTATCCGTAGTCCCACAACAGCGTCTGAATGACAGCCGCTGCACACACGAAAAGCCTAAAAGAGCGCTGTGCAATAAATAAGCATGAAGAAACATCAACGCTGGTCTGTTGTGGTCATCGTGCTTCGGGAAACTGAACTTGGGAACGGAGAAGCACTACAGCGGTCTTTACTATAACTTATAATTATTTAAAATAAAAAACTTTTTTTTAATATATTTTTTTAATAACTTTTTTTTAATATATTTTTTTAATGTTATAATAATTATAATACTCGGCGGGCCGTATATTAATACTCGGCGGGCCGTATCCGGCCCGCGGGCCGTAGTTTGCCCACCTCTGAGCTAGCCAGTGGGCCATGCACATGCTCACATGCACTAACCTGCAGTGTAAGCATGCACGACCAGCCATGCTATGTAAACAAAGCTAGGAGAAGCTTGGGTAACAACACACACAGAGGGGAGCGACTTCATTTTCTGTCCAGATAGACATTACTTCACTTTATCTTCACATAGCAAATTGTTGTTTGCTGCTATATTAATGCTCACAATGTCGTATATGAGTGTCAACAGAGATAACTGACCTCATAATTACCAGCTCTTTAGAGAGACCACAAGAAAAGCCATATTGGGAAAGGTAATTGGAGTTCATATGTTCTGTCAAAGATTTTAGTGTTTGTGTTGTTCCCTTGACTGACTAACTGTAACTGCTTACACCATTAGCCTCTCCCATTTCAACATTAACTACGTTACAGTGAGTTTTACAAGCCACAAAACATAATTAAAAAGCCACTTTCAGCCACACGGATGGACATGAACAAACAGACCGATAAACAGACCTATGACAGTACTCTACTATTGATTTACATTTATTAGAATATCCAGATCACTGAATATTGCTGCTTTAGACCTCAGCTCTCATCACAGTCCAATTCACCACAGCCAAGAGTCAGTGTCCTGCTCAAGGACACCTTAATAAGGCAGATGCTTGAGCCTGGAGTCCCCCGGTTCTCGAAATCAGTCGTTATGAGGACTCAGTGAACCTTTACCTATAAATAGTTATAGCTTTAAAGCGTATTTTTATGCTTGGATGAAAATGGAATACATCTTATGATAGACCTTTAGTGTGCTAAACATTTCTCATTGTAAACTGCCATGGGAAACACATCTTAAACTTCGATAAAGTCTTGCTTTTCTTTAAAATTATAATCAGGAATATGAGACAAATATGGTCAGAGCTTTTAACGGAAGAAAAAATATCGTTATTCATAACAGAGAGAAGGTAAATGAAACATCTGCTGTACCCAATGAAACTTTGTTGGTCTATGTTTGACAGTAGCTCGTGCCAAAGCAAGAATGTTGGAGAGATTGCAGCATCTGGTGTTTTGTGCGGACTAAAGCCTATTTAAAAAGCTTTAGGCTAAATTACGACCAAGTCTGTGAACGAGTGTGTTTGTGTGTGCATTTATTTCATTTGTGTGTGTAACTGTGTTTTTGGCAGTTCAGACAGAGAGGCAGAGTTAAAGAGAATAGATCTCGATTGGCTGTTACAGACCAGGACATTTCTCAGATTTATCCAGAGGCCGTTGTCTATACATGCTGCACTCTCCGCTCTTTAAGCCAATGTATAAAACACAATAATTTGTCAGTTTTTTTTTTATATTTCATAAAAATTGTTTTTACTGCAATTTGGGTAAGAATTTAACTTTATTCTAATGTGTTTCTTGCAGTGCTGTCAAGAGACTGTCATTCAGAAATACTGCAGCATCTCCTGGAATTGTTTTTAGTGGCAGCTCAATGGGAAAAAAGCAAAACGATCTTTCGACGAGATGACTGTGTGAATATCTCCTGCTTGTTTGCCTGCTCTATGCTTGGCAGTCAGGGATGCTGGATGATTCACACTATTTAGAACTGGGCCAAAAGCTACTTTATTAGTCCAGAGAGATATTAACACATTTCCTCCTGAAGTGATGCTACATTTTAACGAGAGCGCCTGTTGTTCTGACGGCGTATTCACCTGTGTTTTGGGTCATTGTTTTCAATTGTTTCCGTCTCATTCTGATCTTGTTCCACTTTGTTTCTGATCTGTCTTGTGTTTTTTTTGTGCGCAAACTCTGTTCTAATTAGCTGCAGTACTAACTGGAATTGGGGTTTGATGCCAGTTTATCTGGCCAGATACATTTGAACACGTTGCCATGTGAATGGCCTGTAAACACCAGCTGTTCAGTAAAACCACTGTCACTGTGAGTCCAAACAAAATTGATTCTTCACAGTCCATTTAATTGTGGGCAACCCAACCATACTGGACACGGGGCTTAAATGGACTGATTGAGCATTAAAATAAACATTTTAAGTGTTCATTTGGCTGCTACGCTCAAATATGTGCAAAAAGTAATACCCTGGCATATCACGACTATTTCCTGTTAAGATTGCTCAAATAAAATGCTTGAGAACTTATTGAAAATTAACATTCATTTGTTTGGTTCGGAGTATTCAATTCACTGGTGAGATGTAAAAATAGACATGTCATGACTTGTCATATCCGGAGATAAACACAATTTTGTCGCCTTCATAGACTTGTGAATAATTTTTGCTCAACTCCTCCGCAATTACAACACGTCTATTATAATGTGCCAAATAGAAATTATTAAATGAGTCAGTCATTTATTTTAGAATCACGTAATTATTTATCAGTACAAAAACAATAACAATACATATAAGAGACATGATTTCATCTGAATGAGTAACAGATTGTTTCACTCTTTAAAAGCCTTCAGTCGGACTTCACAGTGTCTAAGCCGGAGCGTGCAGGTCAGCGTTGTGCTCTCCTCTCACTACTAAACCAGTACTCAAAAGAGAGAAATTATTATGTGCTCCTCTTTGGTCGCATGCATTTTTTCTTCTTCTATGTAGACGGAGAAATTCTTTGTTTATAGCCAAACAAATTATTACATTTGACTCTCTATTGACATAAAGTAGTAATGCCATTGTTGTGTCACAAGCTAATAAATATTCCCTATTTTTCAATACCATTTCTCACAAAAAAACTATCTATCTGTGATTTGTAGGCTATAGTTTGTAAGGTAAGTTTATTGACATTGTGTCCTCATGGTCCTGCAAGCTCAGCTGTCAATAAAAGACATGTACGACTCACTCACCCACTTCGAGGCTTGAAGGCTTAAGGAGAATTTCTAATTCAGGCTATGACCACAATTTTAATAATGATAACAAAATATGAATAATTAATAAAAAATCACACTGGCATAATTTTTTGGCCCAGAAGGAAAGACCAATTCTGATTTCAGTTGAACTTGAAATTCAATCCGTCCTCTAAGCAGGATAACTGGACGACAACAATAATTCTGTACTATTGTGCAAATTCAGTTTTATAGATTCCACATTTGTTATTCATTTTTTTAGTTGGGTATGCCTTCTTTCACCGGTGAGATAACATTTCATGTGCTTCATTCTAACCTGTATTAACAAGGTCTCAAATGTAACCTGATGAAACTTGCAGACACTCAGCGAGTTTGAGCTTTTAGTTTAAGCTCAACTTTCCCAAACCAGGCAGCAGTAAAAAAATAAATAGAAAATGAGTCAGAAAACACAATTAAAAAAATGTAATTACATACCAAAGGCTGATAATATGGTCTGTTTATGAGTTATGGCGTGAACTCATCGTAAACATACCTACCAGACATTAAATGTCACGGATGCAAGATAGACATTTATTAACGAGCCCTGTGATTTCTTGCAGGACAGTTATTGATGTGTTCATTTGTTGATGCTGTGTCGAGCCTTAGAGGCAAAAGAAATCTCTCGTCTAATCCCAAATCTGATCAAAACATAGAATATGACACCGCAAACACACACACACACACACACACACACACACACACACACACACACACACACACACACACACACACACACACACACACACACACACACACACACACACACATTGCATTAGTTAGCTCTGTTCATCTATGTTTAGCTGCTGGAGCTGCCTAGCTGTCCCAAAGCTGTCACTATATTACAAGATACTGCTGAGAGCTCTCTTACACACACACACACACACACACACACACACACACACACACACACACACACACACACACACACACACACACACACACACACACACACACACACACACACACCATCCGACCTTGGTGGGAATACAAGTAACATTGAGTCTTTGTAGGGGGTTTGAATGACTGCTATAAGGTTACCCAGAAATATACTTTCTCTCTCACACGCACACACATACACACACTTGGTAGCTTTCTCCCTATTCTAATTGCTGCAATGTGACACTGCTTCCCACATCACGAGAAGAAAAAGAGATATACTCTGAGCGATGGGGTGAAAAACAGGGTGAAAGACAGGGTGGAGGAGAGAGACAGGAAGGCAGCATTTGACCCACATCCAATGTTTGTCTGTCTGTCTGTCTGTCTAGTTGGTGATCAAGCTGAAGGAAAGTCAGTCGAAACACAAATAGTGGGATTTTTATTGACAAACAATCAGTTGTCATTTTGAGTTTTCAAAAGCTGAACATTAGGAAACACTAATGCCCGATATTGTATGTATATATAGCCTATGTACGGTGGCGTCAAAAAGTCCCTTAATGGAACATAACAAAAGAGGTGCTGATGGAATTTTGACTGCTTTCTGATACAATCCCACAATGCAATGTGCCGTTTTGCGGCATTACATCTGTCAGCGAGGACCCAAAAGGATTTGGTAGGGTCCAAAATCTCAAGTAACTGCCCACGATAGACAAAACGACAGCGTCTTTTATATATACAGTAGTGAGTGAGAAAACAAGGGAGAAACAGCTATAATATCTGTGTGAGAAGTACATTTGAAAAGGGAGTTTAAACCAATCTAATCCCTTTAAAAGGCCCATTTATTTGTTTTGCTAAAAGTTGTCAAACAATAAACATACTGACGTGAACTTGATTCTGTATCAGCAGATCCAATACAACTTAGATGACTGCTAGAACAATTGTTAGGTATGACAATGGGTATAAAAAAAAACCAGTGTGATCATTGAAACCAAAGTTTTTCCGCTGGTACCATGTGTATTATATGTAAAAACTGCTTTTCATTAATTCTATCCTCTCTGTGTTTTCCAGGTTTTCCAGATCGCCTATATGATCCTAAAGGCAGCCAACTCACCTCGCCCAGGTCAGCAGTCTGCTTCATAGTTTGTGTTTATGCAGGCGCACACTGTTTGAAGTGTTAATATAATGACTATGTGATTGAAAAGCCAGCTAGAGACTTATTTTCAGTATTGAATGGTTAAATACAGATATTAAATCCTTTTGATTATATGATCCTCCCACAAAGAATGAATTCAATAAATTGCATTTTCTCTTTAAAATCTTTAATGTTCATGGTGTGCCGATTTTTTGTTTTGTTTAAAACCCCAGCATCCAAAACATCAAGATCCTGAGAACTTAATGTCTGTACATGTCACTGTGCTTTGCTCTAAGTAACTAAGCAGCATTTTCCTAGCTAACGAAGTTGGAGAGGAACCACTCCTAATAATTTAACAACAAACCCCTTAAGAGCTAATATTAAGTTTACTCGCCGATTTAAAACTTGTTATCATGTTTCAAAGACAGCGTCAATGGACACTGAAGAAGCATGCAACCACAAGATGTTTTGAATATTAAGACTTTTAAATCAAAATGCAGAAAGATGGTCAGATTTTATGTATGGGCTAATGTTCATTTTTAAATACAAAAAAAGCTGGCAAATCCGTAGTGTTGGTAGCAGTCTGTATGTATTCTGTGTAATTTGGCTTTTACATCAACTGGACTCTCCTCACACATTTAATCAATCTAGGTGAACTCACAGTTTTCGTCTAAGCTACTGAGAAATTGAATGGAATTGAATGTTCTGTCAATTTTCTATGTATTTTAAGTAGGGTGACCTAAGCACAGTCTTGGTTTGTCCATCATAATTTCTTATTGATCTTTTCTCCACATCACACGTTTGAAGCATTTCATCATTATTTTCCTCTCCAATACTTTTTGTCCACAGGTAATTGGATCTTAGAGCGTTCAATAGATGGTGTGAACTTTGATCCCTGGCAGTACTACGCCATCACAGACACAGAGTGCCTGACAAGGTTCAACATTAATCCAAGGACTGGACCTCCATCCTACACCAGAGATGATGAAGTCATCTGCACATCTTTTTATTCAAAGATTCACCCTCTGGAGAACGGAGAGGTAAGAGAAGTTGTTGCACTGCCACTGTAATCATTAGTAGAGTTGGGTTTAGTTTTGAGTTGATTTGGATGGCGTGGGTTTGATTAGGTTGGAATATTTTTGATTGAACAAATCCAAAAAAGGGAGCAGGTGGGAGTGCAGGAAAACAATCCGCAGCTGGGAGGCAGGGCAGAGGTTGGAACGTTACGGCCAGGAGGTGAATAAGATGATGTGAGGAAGAGAGTCCTGTTGTGGATCGGTGTACATACTAAGTGACTGATTAGAAGGAATGAGGGCTCCAGTAGGTGTGCAGGCCGGGGAAGGTGAGGGCACAGGGAATGTCGTAAAGGGCTGAGGGCAGCGGCTCTGGAAGGCAGAAACAGAGTTGAGAACGAGAGGACATGTTGCTACGGAGTTACTTACAGTTGCAGAGTAATCAGCAGAATATGAATTAAGAAGCCTGCTGCCATGGCCCTGCTGATGGAGCCGGCCTGGAACCGGTCCTACCTGCTGCCATGGCCCTTCTGATGCCCCCCTCCTCTCTACCGCCTTCTGCTTCATGGATTATCAGGATCATGGACCATGCCTACTACTCATTATATGAATACTTTCTGTCATATTCATTGAATGTGCTGTAACTACGCTATTCATTCTGGCCACATGACATCTATTGCTTCTGTCCATCCGGGGAGAGGGATCCTCCTCTGTTGCTCTCCCTCAGGTTTCTTCCCTTTTTTCCCTGTGAAAGGGTTTTTACTATGTTTTTCCTGATCCGATGTGAGGTCCTGGGACAGGGATGTTATGTGTACAGATTGTAAAGCCCTCCGAGGCAAACTTGTATTTGTGATGTTGGGCTATATAAAATAAACTGAATTGAATTGAATTGAATTGAATTGAATTGAATAGAAGACACTACATCAAACTAGAAAAACAACACAAAAAACATACGAAATTATAAAGAGAGAATGTTTATATCAGCTCTTATCAATAAAATAAGGAAATGTTACATGTCGGTTTTCAAGTTAATACGTAGCTCAGAGCTTGTTTACTCTACTATTAAAATGGTTTAAATCACCGTTGGAAAACACGCACACTCACGCGCACATGTTCACACCACTGTTTACTGCTATGTGGCTTTGATCAGCTATGTTTGTGATTGCATCCAGTAAGAACAGAGGGCCTAGTCTGCTATTACTGACATTAATGAAGAGGAAGAGGACTGTGGAACACGCACACACACACACACACACCCACACAGAAACAAACACACATGTACACACACACATGCAGTGGAAACAAACTAATCACACGTCTACATCTCCCACACAGGCCACTAATTGTAGATGCCTGTCTGAATATGTATACGCATTTACATGGGTGCTGTGTGTGTGTGTGTGTGTGTGTGTCGCCAGTATGCGTGTGTTCAGTGTTTCGTCTTGTGTGTCTATGTCCTGCGGGGGAGCGCTAGAGGGGGTGCGAGCTGGGAGATGTCAAGAGCTGCAAGCATCGACTGAGGTGTCTAAATGTGTGTGTGTGTGTGTGTGTGTGTGTGTGTGTGTGTGTGTGTGTGTGTGTGTGTGTGTGTGTGTGTGTGTGTGTGTGTGTGTGTGTGTGTGTGTGTGTGTGTGTGTGGTTGACAGCTCCCTATCCGTCTGATCACAGTGAAACCATAATGAGTCGTAGGCGATGTGTCACAGCATCGCACACACATTCACAATGTCACCCCACCGCTCATCACACACGCGCACACATACACAACCATCTCCTTCGCTGCTTCCAAGTGTGCAGCTTGCACCCATCAAGTGTTTCCCCTTTTCACACACACACACACACACACATGCACACACACACGCACACACACGCACATATACACACGCACATATACACACGCACACATATACACACATACACACGGTCAGCCCACTCTGTAAGACTTTTTTTGCAGATCCCAAATGTTGCTTTTGGCCGCATTAGTGAGTCAGACAGATGGACAGACAGGCAGGCAGACAGGACCTCACACTCCTTATGGCTGCTCGTTGATTATTGGGGATGCCGAATATAAATGAATGCTTTTTTCTTCGACAAGGCAATTCAAATCCCAATTGTCAGTTTCTATGTTTGACAAAATTAAAATGTCTACCAGCGTCCATGTTGCTCTATGAGGTGCCCTGATGCAGGAAAGCTACTGACTCGAAGCCATCAGTTAATTTATGATATCAGGACACCTTGATGTCCATTAGCAAGCTTGTTTGAATTGTGTAGTTGTATTTGTGTCCCACAAGATTAGGATCTGTTGAGGGGTCAGGCCTTTCTTTCTCTGTTTCAGATGTTTGTCCAGATCACCTGCTCAATAAGTTAGAGTGAAATCAGGGTAAAATAGCAATTATTTTAGGTTCCTAACTGCGTGAAATGACCCAGAGGTATCTAAGTGGCAGCCATGATCGAGCTGGTCCAATCCTTCCACTCCTTTTCTTAACTTCTTCAGGACCATCCTTTACAAAAGGAAAGGAGATAGTGCTCAGGTGTGCTCCATCAGGTCCTCTGAGGGCTGTCACGTTGTGGAAGAAAGGGTAGAACTGCTCTTCCAGTTGGTCCACTAATGGGTGTTTGCATGTGTACCAATATATACATAGTGTGTGCCTGCAGTAAAACAGGAATCTGAAAGGAATGATTTGTGCTTGTTGCGTATTATTATGAAATGCTTTGTTTCAGTCTATGTTTCCCTGAGCAGATGGTCAGTTCCAGTTAGCCAATCACCTCTCAGAACCCATCAGCTATTGGTCTGAGGACTGAAGCCTGTGAGGGCATTGGACTATTTCTGGGGTTAGGGTGTAGCCAGCAGATATCCAGACCAAGACTTTCTCCTCCGTGCGCTGCTCATTGTTTACAATCTGATTAGTAACTTACCATGCGAGGCTGCGGTTGGAGTGTTCCGCCTGTTTTGCTCCCCACATGGACCGTTTACCTGCATTCAACCGAAGCCTGCTCAAATGCGATTGGTTCATACTACTCGGACCACAAAAAGAAACCACAACTCATACCAAAATCTTCTCACGTTGCGTTGAAAGAGATTCGCCTCTGACTGGTCTGTAGTGTTAGGAAGCGGCTTGTCGTGAGGCTGCAGGCTTTACCTGTTGATTCTTTTGGTCCATCTGTAAACTGTTGTCTTTTGGCACCTTAGTCATTTAAAAAATTGTCCCTCTTTTAATCAAAGTATTTTTTTAAGCCTGTTTATGAACTTCAATTAGTTAGTTTGAATTTTTGGAACAAAAGTGTCATAAACAACGCTTCCTGTTACAAAGAGGTTGTTGCTGATCTGAGTATATGTTGGTTCTCTCTGTCTGTCCGTCTGTCTGTCTACAGATCCACACGTCTTTGATCAATGGCCGGCCCAGTGCAGCTGACCCATCCTCGACCCTGCTGAACTTCACCTCCGCCCGCTACATCAGGCTGGTGTTTCAGCGAATCAGAACACTGAACGCCGACCTCATGACTCTGACATTCCATGATACGAAAGAAACCGACGCCATCGTCACCAGACGGGTGAGGCTCAACACACTTTACTATTCTTTAATGTTCTTGTGGAAATTATAAATATCGGCCAGGACAAAATGAGGCGCATCAGCACTTAAAGATCTCAGTCAAAACTTAAAAAGGTTCTGTAACTATATGTCAAAGTAATGTATTAAAGAAGTCATAACCAAATTAACCTAATATTTGCATGTATTACCAAGCCTAATAATGAATAGGCCTATGCTATCGCATACATTTGATTAACTAAGTCATCAGATATTTAATCCTACGTTTGACTCAATGTTACAAGATACTAAGTCTTAGCAGTGACTTACTAACATTTTTTTTAGGTACAAAATAAGAAATAAAAATGTATTACTATCATTCTTAGTTTGTCATAATGTATTGTTTATTTTGGCATTTAATTCCTGTGATGAGGGTCTGTAGTTCTGGAGGTTGTCCTCCTGTCCGCATGTCAAAGTTCCCTTGCACACTGGACCCCATATTGCTCCCGATAGTCAGCACCTTGCATGGTGGCTCATGGACAAACTGAAACCTGAACTGTTAGCGCAACACCATGACATAATAAGGAGTTCAGAATATCCTTTATTCAATCACCACTGATATAAGAGAGCACAGTCTGGTAATTCTATCGCTTAAACCGCTAATACGCTCATTAACGCTGTCTTCCTCATTATAACGCGTTCTCATTGTCTCTCTCTTCTCAGTACTACTACTCCATTAAGGACATCTCAGTTGGAGGCATGTGTATCTGCTACGGCCACGCCAAAGCTTGTCCACTCAACACTGTTACAAAGGTAAAATACTTAACTCCCTGTATCTCTCAGTTCACATAACAATACTGCCAAGGTAATGGAGCCCTCAGGCACCAGCTTTTTATCTACCGCCCTGTATCAAACTTTCTGTGTGTGTGTGTGTGTGTGTGTGTGTGTGTGTGTGTGTGTGTGTGTGTGTGTGATTGTCTGCAGGGGACACAGGTGACACAGTGAAGCGTTGTCTCACGTGTCACTTCAAACAGTGGAGTGTTTGATACCAGACACCTGATCTTTCTCTGTCTCGCTCACACACACACACACACACACACACACACACACACACACACACACACACACACACACACACACACACACACACACACACACACACAGAGCCTTGTGTCCTTTACATGTCCTGAGGCTGAACCACGAAGACTAACTCAGATGTGACACTGGTGTCTGGTCCCTTGGTGATGATGTCATTGACAATAAGTTATGTCACTGATGTGTAAAGAGCTCCAGTTTCTTTTTCTTTTATATTGCTTTCCATCTTTCCAGGCCATATTAAAGGTGTGTTTGAAATTGACTGAAAAAGGCGAACCAATTATCACAAAGCAAAAAAGAAAATCTGTAAAAAATATTTTCTAAAGCATATTTTTGCATTTTTCAAACCTGTTTCCTTACATCACATCCACTTTTAGTATAATAAGAAATTCATTTGCTGTGATTTCAAACTTAATGGAACATTTCTTCCATTTCATTTTGTGTCAAACGTACAGCATGTCCCTGTTGAATCATGCTCAAACATCCAGGACTAGGTTGTCACATAAAGATGACCTCACTCGAATGTTTGAGTCAATCTCAAGCAAGTTTCAAGTCTCTGCAACTTTGTATTCCTGCTATGAAGAAATGTACTACAATTGGTAGCTTCCTTGAAAGTGATTCAAATGACAAAATCTTTAAAACACTGCTTTAGAACATATGTTGGGTTTTAGGGTTCAAATGTAATTTATTTTCATTTTAAATCACTTACTTTTAAATGGTTTTCTCCTCTGGAAGTTTGTAATGATGTATGTTATGCTGTATATCAGAGCTACAATTGTGTAGAGATTTTCTCTCCCGCTCGGTTCCCTGAAGACATTTATCTCCTTTACTTTGATACGAGGTCATGTCCATCTGCAGTAAAGACCTGGGCAGACGTTCAGGATCTAGAAAAGGTGGAGACCCGTGAGATGATTTGTTGATGATCGTCTACAGAACATTTGTTCAGATGAATGCTCAGTACAAAGACGGCCCGAAGCCAGAGCTGGAGCGTCGTGTCTCAGATAAAAGGGGCAAATTCACTCGTGCCAACAAATCCAAACTTGGCTCTCGCTGTGCTATTGTACTGCTCTCTTCTCAGTTAAACCTGGCACCCTCTACACGTCAACCAATTTACAGAAAGTCCTAAATTGAATTACTGAACCTTGAATTTGGCAAATGTCCTGATACATTCTGCTTTGACTGTGTTTAGTTTTGAATGTATTTCTCTCCTGGGAGAGTTATGGTGAACCCATTTGCTAACGACTGACTAGCTTTCATTGGCGTTGGCTCTCCTGTGAATGCATTGTTGTTTGATAGGCTTTCAATAGGTCGTGCAGTTTGATAATTACCTATTTGCAGCCCTCCATTTTCACAGCTAACAGCTAACATTACCAGAGGTTGCATTGACTTGCATTATGATGCAAGCTCTACTTACTCTAATTATAACATATATATATATATATATATATATATATATATATATATATATATATATATATATATATATATATTGCTATCATACATAATCAACTACTAATGCTAATCATTTGTTTTCAAAGCTAGTATTTAAATAAAAGTACAATCATGTATTAAGCTGGTTGGTAACTGACATGTTTAACGCTCATCCTGCCAACAGATTTAACATACAATGACTGTCGTAGTCCTTGTATGTTAAACATGAATATATTCCATATTCCATATGTGGTAGGTAGTCATTGTATGTTAAATAAAGAAACGTTATTAGTTACAGTATGTAATTAATGTCATTTTTATTTCTTCAGATATTTACAGTTGATTTTCACATTGTGTATAACAGAAATAGACAAAGCAAATGAGGAAATCTGTCTGCCACATCCGTGCCTGTTTGAACGCCTTCATCCTTACAGTTGTATGCAGGATTGATCTAAATGTATATCAAGCCAAGGACAAACATTGTGAGATGTATATATTTGTCCTTCACCAGACACCTGACAGATTGTAGCTACACTGGAAATCCAATTTGACAATGACTCAGATTGTTACCACGTTCCAGCTAGCAGACTGTCCATTTATTTAAACACAGTTTCTCATGTCTGTTTAATTGACAAACCTGTGAACCTTTTTTTCATGCATTCTTGTGTGTGTGTGTGTGTGTGTGTGTGTGTGTGTGTGTGTGTGTAGAAGTTTAGCTGTGAATGTGAACACAACACATGCGGGGAGAGCTGTGATCGTTGTTGCCCTGGTTACCACCAGCAGCCCTGGATGGCAGGAACCATCCTCACTCGACATGTCTGCGAGAGTAAGAGAAACACAACGACAAATTACACACTTAACTTGCACACCATTACCCATAATTCATACTTAGCCAGAAACAGTCACTTTTTAACACTTTTTTTCTCTCCCAGAGTTCTTTTGGTACCGTCGGCGCCCGCTGTATGTGTATTGTAATGCAGCATATGTACCCACACGCCACATTTGTGATCATGTATTACCACAACCCCCCTACAGTTACACACTGGCCTTACAGAAATGAACTGCGAAGGAGATCGCTCACTCATAAGACTGCATAAAGCCATCAAAAGTCACCTTTGCATCCATTAACCTTCATCAACTATGTAGCAGCAGAGCAATGAGGTTAGAGGCTTCCACCTGTCATCATAAAACTAGGCTTACAACATGTAATCTTCATTTGGTTTTACACAGGCTTCAAGGTGTAGCCTGCTTAAAATAACAAATGCCTCTGCCTTGACCCCGATGCAACGAGACCGAGGTGACGAGACGCTGAAGGTTTTCACTGTCACGATAGTAAAGGAACCGGCCGTGGCAGATTCAGCCCATTCAGGCCCAGACTGTCCACTGAACAGTGCTGGCCGAGGGTGAAGTTGGAAATGCAGCAGCATTATGCAGCCTGGTGGCCAATCATTGTAAAAAGTTATCTAATGCGGGATATGGACAACCCCTAACTGAAATCAGGGATAGGGGTCAGCAATGCCAAGTCTGAGATCGGACCTGCAGAAGGGCCGTGGCATAAAAGAAGCATCTGAACATATTATTTCCACCATTGTTATTCCACCAAACCAAACTGTCATCATACTGCAACTTTCCAGAGAGGCAAAATCCCTCCTCATAGTATTATACATCTTATGAAATGCTGTGCAGTGTTTTCCTATTAATGGATCTGCTACTCAAACGGGCCACCCTGTGATCCTTGTTCCGTAGCACCTTTTAAATTGTTTCCACAATGACTTTGTAGAAGAACACTTTGCTTTTATTTGTGAAATTTAGACAGCTCAGTGAGTAGGAGACAGGGCTAATGCCAGGCAACTCACAACCGCACTGTGGGAAATGATGAGGACAAGCGAAGACCCTCTTTTTTCTCTCTGGACTGTTGAGATAGCATGCTGCTCATGGTCAGTGTTTGAACCTTAGGGTACCGTCTTCAAAACCGCCTTTGATGTTTTCTAAACTCCTACTTTAAAGAAGTAAATAGATTAACCCCCTGAACCTCAAACAGTTTCTGTTTTCTTGTTTTGTTCCTGTCACATTTTACTTATTTGTGGCCTCGATTCTAACTGCAATATAGAAGTCCTGCACCTCGATGGAAACAGCACAATTATAGCTAGAAGTAGAGAGAAATCCCTAATGTGTTTTGTGCCATAAATCATAAAAAATGAATTAAAACAAATAATCCCCAGTGCCCTTAAGTGTTACCAGCATTGGAACAAACAGGGGCTCCACATGTTATGATAAGTGGTGTAATTTTGGTGATTTTCTAAAACAAAACCTGCCGGTTGTGAGGTTCAGAGGGTTAAAAGACCGTTCCTCAGTGTTTCGATGGAGTAGGTGGGGGCAGGACTCAACAATCGTATCAATTACAGTGTCAACTCTTCGTGTGTGTGTTTTCAGAGTGCAACTGCCACGGTAAGGCAGACGAGTGCTACTTTAATCAGACAGTAGCCGATCTGTCACTCAGCCTGAACAGCCAAGGTCAAAACAGAGGAGGTGGAGTCTGTATTGCTTGCCGCGACAACACAGCTGGAATCAACTGTCAGACATGCGTCGATGGATACTACCGACCCGCTGGGGTACACCACACATATGCAAGCACCTGTGCCTTATTTAATATGATTATGCTTAAGTGAGTGTATATAAAAATGATTGTTTTCTTCACCCGGCCAGGTGAGCGCTGAGGAGGAGGACCCCTGCATTCCCTGCACATGTGACTCCCGTGGTTCCATCAGCCAATCATGTGTCGCAGATTCAAGCAAGGCCACGCCCAGTATGCAAATATACTTTTTAAATCTTTCCGTCTGTCCTTATGCGAGTCAGTCGTGTTCTTTTTGGATATCGTTTCATCATTTTGAAATAGTAGACGCATACAGAGGCTTTCAGTGAATGCAAGCACATGTTCCATGTTTTAATTAATGAAAAAAATAAGCTCAACTTCAATAACTTCATTTCATCGATTCAGTCCTGCTGGATTTCCTATGGGGGGGTTAGTGAAGTTCAGCTGGCTTCTGTTATTGAAAACCGTCTTTGGCAGAACAGAACAACTATTTATATTAGAGATAATTTTACTTCTCTTTGTATTTTTTTATGTTTTTATGTCTAGAACGAGGAGCTATTTTAGGTGCAGCCACTTCAAAGAGATACCCATTCTGTTTCACTCGCGCTGTTGTTTTAAAAAATATGTGTGTGTGTTTTGTGTGTGTTTGATTGACAGTTCAGCCAGCAGGGTCATGCCGGTGTAAGGAGGGTTTGGGGGGTCTGCGATGTGACAGGTGAGAGACACACACACACACACACACACGCACGCACGCACGCACGCACGCACGCACGCACGCACGCACGCACGCACGCACACATAGAAAAAGAGGAAGACCCATTGTGACAGGTGAGCCGAACCTTTCAGCTGTTGTCTGTTCCAATTAGTGTTTGGATATTGCCAGAAAGTTTTCATTAAGATCTTTGATGATATTTACTATCACACACACCTTACGCAATCTAAAGATGTCACTGAATAAATGGACACGGGATAAAGGCCAGACACAGTTTAATTTGCCCTTCTGGTTTGCAACTTGGATATTGTTTCTTTGATATTTTACATACTTTTATTTCTAATGGACCTGAACAAAGCCTGATATCATCAAGAGAAGTCCTGTTTTTCCAAACTTGAGGTTAAAATCGCAATCTGTGAATGAAAAGGAATACAAACAACAACAGGAAATGCTTTTTGTCCCGACCTGTAAATCTGTCAACAAGGTGCTTCGTCTTAAATTACTCATTGTATTATCATTATCTCTTATTGCTATAATTGCTTGTTTGTATTATCTTTTTCCTCAACCTTCCTGTGGGTCTCATTCAGGTTTAATGTAATCTAATCTAAAAGCTGATTCAACTTCCCCACCATACTTTTTAATGACCCGCACTCAGCTGCATGCTCGTCTTCTTTAAAATCACTTCTTAAAATGCCTTTTAAAAGACTCTGCTTCAGCTCACTTTCTCTCCTAATTAGGGAGTGGATTATTTCATACTTTACATTTCCTTCGAGGTTGTACATACATGCAGGTCACCTCTGGTGCGCGCTCAGCTGTTTGCTACATACTAATGGTTCAGTGTCTTTCCCAGGATGCACACAGCGGTTGTTAGGGCCATTGACCTGTGACCTTCTGGTGACAGGAAGTTCTCTATATTACTCATCGCCTTCATCTTTAATATTGTTATTAAACTCATTTGTCTCCAGGTGTGCTATTGGTTATAAAGGCTTCCCGTCCTGCCAGCGCTGTAACTGCAGTGTGGAAGGAAGCACCAACGATGACCCATGTATAACACCCTGCGTGTGCAAGGTACACACACTCACACACTTTAATGTGCTCACCTTTCTCGCCCTGTCATCATTATTTTCACCACATTAGCACAGCAATAACATGCTTTGTGCTCATAATGGCAGTTTGAGGGCAGCTCATAAACCGCTGCATCTTTCTGTCTTCTTCTGCTGCAGGAAAACGTGGACGGAGAAAACTGTGACCGCTGTAAACTGGGATTCTATAACCTCCAAGGTGACAATCAACGTGGCTGCGAAAAGTGCTCTTGTATGGGCGTCTCCAGTCAGTGCTCTGCCTCCACATGGACCTATCACAACGTAGGCAATGTTATACACACACACATATACATATGTATGTTTCACCTCGTCTATTTTTGCTTTTAGCTAACAACCTAGTTATTCCTCTTTTTATCTAAACAAACCACATGTGTATCTCCTCGGCACACTAGCTGTCGCTCTGAGGCCCACTGGGTGTGAATGGCTTCTTTAACTAATATGAAATGGTCTTCACAATGTTGACCTTTAAAGAAAATCGAGAGCTGGACAACTTTTAATGCAGCTGTGCTGCCTCGTATACGTAACATAAGCATTCGGTACCGTAAAATAAACTCTTCCACAAAAGAGGCGTGGCTTTTAGTCGACAGTACTAATATGTTTCTTTAATAATCTGTGTTACCTTCTTGTTCAATTAGCGTCAACTGTTGAGATTTAAAGTTAATTCTGGGCCTCGGAAACATTAGTCAAAAAACTTTTTCTGGAGCTTTTAATAGTATCACATGATTTCCCTCGGCCAGTTAAACTTTCCCTTTCTTCAACACAAGATCCCCACAGTGGGATACATTTGGGCAAGTATGCACCTGATTTCTAGTGGTAGACAATATCAAGCACAAAAGTGACCCTCAGAAATGGCATAATGCTGATTTAATTGCAATTATTGTATATGCTTGTTTACAACATATGCATAAAGGGAAGAGAATCACTTCACTGATTACCAAAAAGAAGTTTCTCAGTAAACAGGAAACCTGCTCTTCCACATTGGTGCACCAGTTTAATAAATATCCTCCAGGTGCAGAAAACATCTGACACAAGACACAACATAAATACAAAAATGTAATAGCAAACTTTAAAGGCATTAGTGAGTAGCAATAGGGTATTAGGTATAAAAGCTAAAACACATATTTACCAATTAAACATGGGTGTGGATTGAATACGGTGGGAGTGAGAGAAAAGGGTGAAAATGGGTTGGAAAGAGGTGAGAGAAGAGAAAAGAGAAGGAGGGAGGACAAGACTGGTAAAACGAAGGGTGGAGACAAGACAAGAGGCAAGGAGGAGGAGAGAGGTGAAAAGAGGAAAACAGTTTTTGACTGACAGGCGGGGTGGGAGAGGAGGGGAGAGGAGACGTTGACAGGATGACAGCTCTGATTTAGACACCGATTGTGTGTGTGTGTGTGTGTGTGTGTGTGTGTGTGTGTGTGTGTGTGTGTTCAAAAGGGGAAGTCAAGGTCAGGTTAATTGCAACGACAGATGTGTGTCTAGCTGTCTCGTTCTCACACACGCACGCACACACACACACACACACACACACACACACACACACACACACACACACACACACACACACACACACACACATTCAGGATTTGGGAAAAAGGGTGTCAGTTGCAAGGCTTCCTGGCTGAAATGTGACTTATGTACAAAACCTTTGAAAAAATGTTGACATTTCTGTTGACATAACCTTTCATTTCCATCGATTGGGAGCTTAAACTATCGCAAAATGTATTATTTTAAGAATGAAAAAGCTATTCTGGCACAACCATAACAAAACACTGTTACAGATGTAAATATAAGTTTGGGTTTATACATATACAATATATATATATATATATATATATATATATATGTATATATTTATATATATATATATATATATATATATATATATATATATATATATATATCAATGGTGATTCTGGATGATTCTGGAAACACAAAGTGCACACATGTCAAGTAGGGTTGTAGAACAGGAGGAATGCCGGTAGAAGAGCGACACATTCTAAACATCCAGTACTTTCTTATAAGGCAGCAGCAAAGCATGACCAGTTTGCCATTATGAGTGAAGCTTGTCAGATTTTAAATCTCCACATTGAACATGACTAACTGGCATCAATATGTTCACCGTCAAATGTGACCGATCTGCTGACGGTGAACACAACTTCTGTGCTCGGCCAGCATTCATCTGAATTTAAGCTGTTCTGTTTGAAACTCTCTGAATATACGTTGAAAAAAATCACACTGAAATTGTTTCCAGCAGTCATATGAATTGTTTCCTTGATAACTATACTTTACACTTTACATCTCTACACGACTCACTTGCAGTGTAAGTGAGCCGGCAGCTGAAAACCATAACAAGTTGAAAGCTGACTCCTTGTTGAAGCCGACACTTTTCTGCAACAGGGCATCGACGAAAACGCTTGTTTTCTCAGTAGATGGAGCTGAAAGTAAATCCTGAACTACTTCTTCCTGAATCTTGTTTTTTTTAGGACACCACTCTGACAGGCTGGCACTTGCTTGGAGAAACAGGAGGAAGAGTGTGGTCCGTTCACAGAGAGACGCCTCCGTATCTCAGCGTCCGGCACTCAGACGTTGTGAATGATCTCGGCTCCGCCTACTACTGGAACGCACCTGGTCTTTACCTGGGAAACAAGGTTAGATGCAGATACACGCTCACATATCTTAAAGCATACTGTGCATATACTCTGCAATGACATCATAAGGAGATTCTCTCCAAAACGGAAAATGGAAGTGGTTTAAATATTGACTTTGAGACAATAATGCTTTCCCGTTTACTAAAACAATCCCATTAAGCCAAAGGTTCTGTCCTCCTTCACTTCACTTTCCGTGGACATTTAGCAGTTGTTCTGCGTCCTCGACAGCTCCCGTGTGTTAATGGTGTAATTGTATGAGTTCAAGGCACAGTAATCAAGGATGGGTTGTTATTTTGATTGCCGTCATTTTATTTTCACAGCTTTTCATGTGTAAAATGTCCTTTACAGTTGAGACCTACACTGACAACTCAGGAATATGATGAGACAAAGCAAATTATATTGAATCGTTAATTACTCCGGTGATTATGTCTGTTCTTAGTGAGGTTACAAAAATGTCCACCACAAAAAGAAAATGCATAGAATTTAGTCAAAGACTTCTTTCTCTGCAGAGCGACAATATTTCATTTGGAGTGCTAATCTGACACACATTTGGCGCGATATCGCGATAAAGTTTCAATCTATTTACACATAACGATGCCTCTAAAATAAATATACAATTGAGTAACACCTTACTAACACAGTCTCAACAAAACAAACATAATGCGTTTTCAGACACTTTGTACTGGGTTGTATTAGATCCGTCAGATGTTCCTGTTGTTGCTTCCATTCCCTTTAAATTATATCACTGGCATCCTGTAGAAAGTATGATTTGAATAAAGAGTTTACAATAATGCATATTGTTAAGGTGGCAAACTAAGAAATGTCCTAATTCCTCAATATTTTACCGTATAAGGCAATTTCAATTGTTTTTAAATGTTCATTAATACTCCAAAGGTGTTGCACAATCAGTCAGACCGTACAAGGCCACAATAGTAAATCTGTTGAGCAGTTATGTTCTGCGTTGTTACAATCTGATCACATTAATAACACAAAGGTGAGTTCTCTGACTGTCTGAGCATTGTACTGCTCATTTTACTGCACACTTCCTCCCATTTAAGTCTTATGACCGCGTTGACGGACAACCATGAAAAACGCTACGACGAGCTTGAATATATATATATATATATATATATATATATATACAGATCCATATTACGATCTAAAAGTAAATCGCTCTGGATGCGAGTCTGGTGAGAAAGTATCCTGCTGGGATGTTCACCTCCCTCCCAGCTCTGCTTCTCCCTATCTGCTCCTGCTAATGTCGGCCGTTTGAATTTGCTCTGCGGTTTTCTGTGGCCATGATTAGACTTTATCACTCCAGCTGGCAAATAGCTGCAGTCCATGTTTCTGAAGTCGAGTTGTTGCCCCACTACAACAACAGACTGGCTGTGATGTTTGTCTGGGTGTCATGGCTTAGAGGAATATACCACAGAATTTCATTACTTTGCACCCTGCAGGCCTAGCTTGTCATCTCACTTCTTTGTCTGATCCTCCCTCCCTCCCTCTAACCATCCCTCCATCCCTGCTTCTTTTCATTGGTCTGCTTCTCTAACTCTCACTCCGTCTCTCCAGGACTCCCATTTTTCACCTCCCTGTTCCTAAATCATCTCCCTCTACTTCCCCCAAGCTTTCTTCTCTCTTTTTTTCTGTATCGCCCTCGCTCGCTTTGTGTCTCTCAGGGTAAACAGTGTTTCGCCTGTTGAACTCAATAATCAACTGTTTTTCTCTTAGCGCACGCACACGCACACGCACAAACACACACACACACACACACACACACACACACACACACACACACACACACACACACACACACACACACACTCCCAGGCCTATATAAGTCAGATAATGATGTGTTTTGGAGGCATTAGGGACAGCGGAGCAGAACCAAATGCCTCCAAACATGGGAAACAAACAAATTACCCTTGTGTGTGTGTGTGTGTGTGTGTGTGTGTGTGTGTGTGTGTGTTTGTGCGCACGCATGTCTGTGTGTGAGATCGCTGGGAGCAGTGTGCGAGTGCTGTATGAAAAAGCGATTCTTTGCTTCAATCTCTGATCGTGTTACAGAGATAGATGCTATGTGATTTGACTATGAGATTTGTTCACACACACACACACACACACACACACACACACACACACACACACACACTGTGGTCTGTCGTGCTAGTGTGTATCATTGGAAGTGACAGGCTGAGTGTGTAATGACAAGCTAGCAATGGAAATATAAGAATATGAATGTGTGTGATAACGTTCGTATTTCTCGTGCATGACTTCCTGTACGATTAATGGCAAATATGCTCATTGGCCCATTAGTGCGCTCTGTGGATGCTCATTGGTCCAGAAGCATGTTCTACTGATGCTCATTGGGTCTTTTGTTGCCTGTGTAGGTCCAGGAACTGCTCATTCACAAGGATAGCGTTACTGTTTTTAAAGCATGCTCTGTTAAAGGAATATTTTCTGGTTTACTTGGCAGTGGAGTGCAGATAAGTAGGGATCAGAGGGAAGAGCCAAATATAAACTCATGATGTTGCAACTCTGAGAGTGTAGTGTTATTTTAATAAAGTGCGCTGCATGTTTAAAACTTGTTTTCCAACTAATTTTGTGACACTTTAAGACTGTTAAAGACTGGGAATAGACTTTTAACTGGCTCCAAACTCAGTCACATTTCCATCAGCTCTTATCAATATTAACAGAAGGCAATACATTAACATATGAAAGTGGCTGCTCTTGATGAACCGAATAGTATCGCCTGACTATGCCCAAAACTTTTTTTCACCTCATCTTTTTGGAATTTGGTTGATAATAATAGTTTTTTATAAATACTACTCAACAACAGCTTTTAGAGCTTGGAACAATTTGAGCAGTGTAAGATGTATAATTTGTTCTGAGCACTTGTAGTACTTCTTCTTCATGATGGCTTGAACTGAAGGTTATTATTGACCTTGGAAACAACAGATGACAAAATAATTTCACCTCAAGGTCCATTCAGCAGATGATCATGTGATCACATGGTATATATATATATGTATACAACATTTCTATCTATTATTAGCAGTGGTTCCCACAGGATTATGTGAGACTTTGGTGGGCGGACCTTGAATCCTTAAGGGGATCATTATGTACATTTTAATTTAAATGCATCAATCTGGAACATTTTGAGAGCAAACATTAGGATGATATATCTATTAAGAACGTTGTGCTCTTGTAAAGAATGTTGTTGTCAACTAAATCATCAGCACATTGTTTGTATAGATATAAATTGTGATGACACAAAATAGTCACAAGCACAAAGCATGGTAAACAAGACATGTTTGTGTGTCTGTTTGGAGACACAGACCCCGTCTTGCTTATCTTGGAGATGGAGAGACAGTATTTGACTCGTTGGGAGTGAGGATGTTTTGGGAGAGAATGCGCAGTGGACACTAAAAGTCCACGTCCCCCGGGAAGCAGCGGAGTCTGAGAGAAGGGTGCCGGAGCCTCAAGCCACCTTCAGCCCGGACTCTTCCAAGTTGAATTGGAGTTGCGGCGGAAATGCGCCTGGCGAGGGCCGACGCCGGGTAGATGGTCCCATGAGGGGACCCTCCCACACAAAGCTGCTGTCCTTGACCAGCCGGGGCGACTCCCTCAGGCAGACTGTGCTGACCTCACCCGTTGAGAAGTTCATTTTGAAACGGTTGCGGCACAAAACGCGAGACATTGATGGTCCAAATGTTGTTGACAAGATATTTCTGAGAAACAATGCTGTGGATTTAAACTGGTTTTCAAACAGCTACCTGGTCAGAAGAAAATATGTTAAATATCCAAAGAACATATTGACTTTCAGCATCTTTGTCGGCCCCCAAAAAAGCAGTAAAAAAAACCTCCTTGTATCCATCTTGTACCCAGATTTACAAACAGATTCACAATCAGATAAAAGGCTCAAAAACAAGAGTGGAGAAGGAATGACAGGGATGGAGTGAAAGAGAGCGGACAGGGAGGTTGAAGCAGGGAGATAAAGGGGATGATGGATGAACCTCGAAAGAGGAGACACATCCTCTGCCGACAGCTGATGAAAGAAAACTCAAAATATGTTGAAGCTTGACGGACGCACACAAACACACAGCTCAGCTTGTGTTACATTTAATCCTCACTCCTTCTCTAACTCTGCCTCCACCTTCCTCCACTTTCTCTCCCACCATTTTTCACTTTTCTGCTCTGTCCCGTCTTTTATATTGTCCTGTGAAGCAGCAATACAAAATAATAATGATTTCCAAGGAGAACCTGCTACAGGTGTAAACCTGAGGCAGAATAGTGTTGAGAAAAATGTCCTGGTTTCACCTTGGTTATGGAGGATGACACCTCAAAGTTGGGATTGATTAAATCTGAAGTCTTAAAAGTGTTTCTGTAAAATACTTCTGCGGAGAAAAAATTCTCCCTTTTTTTTTTGTGCCAAATACACAAGAGGACCATCAGCTTTTACCAAGCAGCTGAGCTGTGACTTATGAGAGAGAAAATGTGTGTAGAGGAGTTTGTGTATAGTGCCACTCCTAATCTGGTCTTGATTGCATGAGATGGATTCCCCCTCTCGCTTCCTCACTTTCTTCTCTCCCTCCGTCTGCTTTTTTTTTTTCCACTTACATGGCTGAAAAAGTGCCTTTTACATCAATCACAGTGGATTTGTTCCAGTTTTCATCAACCAAATAATTTGGTGTCACACGCATTTCAGTTCCTGGAAAGTGTGCCCAAAGCTCCACACGGCAATCCTGTGGCTTTGAAAAAAGGAAATAATTTCCAGTAATACAACGCAAATGATCATTGCAATCGTGACTCAATGATGGTTTCATTACAAAAACAGAATTAATGTCAAACAAATTATTCCATGTAGTGCTTGTTTCGAAATTACATTTTAAATTTCGGGAGCATGACCTTTTTTAACTGTCAAAAGTCTGTGACGTACTAATGGCAAGGTGTACATTGGGCTGGAAAGCAATTAGTTTCATTTCCATTAAGTCCAAGCTGGCAGTGTGTGGAGGCTGCTAGAGACTGATGTGTTTACAGTCACACAATGAGCATGATGTCTAATCTTAGCTTCAGAGGTGGATCTGCACCGACTGTCTTGAGTATAGGGTGTCATTTGGCCATTGTTTGTCACCTAAAGTCTGATGCACAGCAAGCTGCTGGAGTTGACTCTCAATAGGCAGCGAGCCGTGAGAGAGCAGAGCAATAATTGATCGGCTCCTGGAGACTGAGAGCAAACGAGTGAGCTGCTCTTAGTCGTCTTCCTGATGCGACGTGCATGCAGAGTTTCAGTCCAGCTAACCTCCTCTCTGCCACCAGCAGGCGTGATTAACCTGTCATAGTCCTGCACATAACTACCTCACGATTCAACAATGTTGCTCCCTTCTTCTGATATGTGTATATATATATATATATATATATATATATATATATATATATATATATATATATATATATATATATATATATATATATATAATGTATATATACGTTTTTGTACTGTTTCTACTAAAAAATATAAAGCATGTAAACAAGTATGCCATAAAATGTAATTAATGCAATTGATTGAAACGGCTGTTATTTGAACCATATTTACGTAAAAATGATGATAGTTTTACTTAATCCTAATTTAAATTGTCGTCAAAACCTCACCAATAAGTACATGAGGGAAAATGGATGCGTGTGCACATCTGTATGTGTCTATGAGCCTAATCAAGAACATCATCAGCCCTCCACTTCCTGCCCGTCAGATTCTCTTCAGGCACTAAACTGAAAAGACCTCATGAAGTGACCGCCTGTCACCCCAAACCTTCATCTGAGGGCAAACCCCATACAGAGCGTCCCGCTGACAACTGATCAGCCTCATTTCTGTCTGCCTATCTTCATACACTGACCCCCAAACACACTGCAAACAACAAAAGAGGACCCCTTGGCTTCTGGGTCATTCTAGAGTCCAAAGCAAGGACCTCAACCTTTACCATGTGTAAGCAGGACCATCCCACAGCTGCCAAAACATCCTCCCAGCCGGAGGGAACTGCAGAGGATTACCAAGTCAACGTACGGAGAAATTCATTTCACAAAGCACACTGTGTGAAACAAGTGTTACGGGGCTTATGAGGTATTTCTCAAAAGTAACTTAAAGGGGACTTATGCATTTATGAAAAACTTTTCAGTGCTTGTGCACATACACACACTCACAAACTGTGAATACATTCAACCCAGTCAGTTTTTTTTTTAAAGCTGCCCATATCAGAAATCGTATAGCCTATTCACGGTGCGACTGTTGAGCCATTATTCCACCTTGCCCTTCTATATGAAAGGTCCATTAAATGTCACTGCTCTTGTTTGGTTCAATGTGAAAAACAAAACCTGGCTCTTCTTTACGACGGCTTTGTGGAACCTGTGTGTGGATTCAACATGCCATTCAGACACGGCTCCCTATATGTCAAATGCAGGCGCGTTACAGCGGATGCCGTGGATAGCGAACAACCTCGTGGACATATTGTCCCTTTACACCAGGAGAAAATCTGAAAGCACAATTTGCCTCAAGGTTACTGCGCCCATCTCCCACCAGGCATGAAGCAGCACAAACACACACCAAAGGTATTCTTCGCAGAGGCTCTGCTCGAAGATATAGAACCAAACAAGGCATGCTTCAGTACTAAGACTGGACCCTGCTTCTGTTTTGACAAGGACTGTTTTCTTTTTGCCAACATATAACACACACACACACACACACACACACACACACACACACACACACACACACACACACACACACACACACACACACACACACACGCGCACACACACACAGAAGGTCAGTTGGCTTGTGTGTTGTTGAGCATTCCGCTGTCTATTGGTCCATCTGGAGCCAATCTGACCCTACCGCTAGGAACAACAACTGTGTGTGTGTGTGTGTGTGTGTGTGTGTGTGTGTGTGTGTGTGTGTGTGTGTGTGTGTGTGTGTGTGTGTGTAACCGGTAGAAAAATAGAGTGAAAACTCCCAATACCATTTGCACACAACCACAGGCATCATAAAGGCCACCTAAGTGTGTGTGTGTGTGTGTGTGTGTGTGTGTTTATATCTCTAAGTTTCTCCGTGTGTATGTCTTTGTTTCGCCGGGTTTTTCTGTGTGTATGTCTGCACGCCTGCATGTGCGTGTTTGTGTGTGTCATTTTTGGGGTAGTTTGTTTTTGTGAAGCCTTTGTGACAATCTGCTTTTCATTTCCTGAAGGATGATTTCCTTTGTGTCCCTCTCTCTCTGCCCAATCTCCTGAAGAGAGAGCGTCGGTTGCTTTTGTACTCCAAAAAGTGACAGCAAGCAGGCGTACAAATGCAGATTGGCAAACACATTTCTCTGAAGAAAGTAGCATGTGGTAGGCACAAAAGAAAGTGCATACTAACAGCTTTTACTTTAAGTGTTGCCGTAACTTCCGACGATGAGTGTTTTGTTAAATGTTTGTACTGAACCTTTTCTTATACATCTCCAAAGTTTCTCCTCAGTGTGTGAGATCAGGGAATCCAAGCAATGTCTCGTGTTTCTTCTTTGTTTTGTTTCATACAATCTAATTATCAAAGCCATGAGATTACGATTCATCAGATTAGATTTTCTGCGCAAGTTAAGGACTTCCCATCCATAAATTGTGAGACTCAACTTTGAAGCTATCATGGATGAAAAGTCCTTTAAATTCCAAGGAATAAAATGGAAATTTAAACATTTCCAATTTCATGATGACCAGGCTGGATGATTGAAGGCTCCAGCTACTTTTGTCTAATTAGTTAAATTGTCCTATCATGACAGTGGTAACATTACTGTTTAGAGTTACTGTTGTGTCACTGTGTTACGATTTCCAAGGTGTCAGTAAACACGTTGTCAGCTCAGGCCCTGTGAAGCCGGTCAGTAATATCAGCTCCTGACAGTGATTTGTGTGAGGCAGCATACTTGTGATGGGCAGAGAGTTCCAGGGAAAGCTTTATTTTGTAAGTACCGTGTTATCTGTCTAATAGCGGTTTTAAAACATGTTGTAGAAGTGTATATAACCCCCAAAAATCAGTCTCTGCCACTCATGGAAAGAAAGTCACTACAATACACTACAGTACACAGAAAAAAAGAAGAAAGAGAAGTCAAACTGTAGCAGAAATGTTACCTTGTAGTTGATTAAAATTCTCTGACTTAGTTATTTGCAGTTTTGGAAAAGTCCTATTACATCAGGACTCCCTGGAGGAGGACGGAGGTCGATGGTGACTCATTTTCACACCTCTTCTCGCTCCATGGCAAACCCACTCCTTAGCATAGGCAGCTAATTAAATCTCATAAGTTTAACTGCCCTTGATTCCACCCGCCTATCATTTTCTCCCCTTGTATTTTCTCCTCTCTCCTACTGTCCTGCATTCTTTTCCATTCTCTTATTTCCAGTCCCTCCCTCTTGCCTCCTCTATGTGTGTCCACTTTCTTTTATAAGAGTGAATCTCTTATAAAAGAGGATACTAAAAGGATACTAACATGTATGTCCCTAAAACTGAAATTTGCATTGCAGCGTACAAGAAAACTACACTGCAGCAGGACCATTAAAGCACACATGTCTCATTCAATCAATCTGTTTAGTCCAGTTCTTTATGTGATATGGGATTCTTTTTCTTTTCTTTTCCCCACATATTCATCTGAATGACTTGTATGGACTGGTATACCCATGGCCACGACAAAAATGTTCTTAATGAAGATTTAGCCAGGTTCTTGATTAGGGTTTTAACAGAGAGGATTATGCCTTGATTGTCTCATTCTGCCCACTAATAGAGTTAATAACAAGCGTATGGAGCTCTCAAGGGGGTTTGACAGATCTATTGTATCTTTGTGGCTGAGTGTGTATTGTTCCTTCGTTTCTATTCCTCATAATTCCCCTCTCTTCTCCCACAGTTCCCCTCTCCTGCTGTGCTATTCTGTTGGTCTTTTCTCTGTCCTGTGTTGTATTTATTGTATTGCCTACCCCCCTCAGGGTAGAGATGGGCCATTAGGTTGCCATGACTAAAGTTTTGATTATTGTCCAGGTTGAGTGGGTGGCATCAGAGAAATGAGTTATCTGAGAAATGTCAAACATTTCAAAGGCAGTCAATTGCTAAAATCAGGTGTGTGAAGTGGAAAGAGACTCTTCCACTAAAGTAGCACAACTTCCATCAGTTAAAAGTGTTCTTCAGGGACACAGAGAAGCCTTTTCTTCTACTTCATAATGCCTATCTGGTTGGTTATTGAACACAACAACAGTAAATAACACAAACAATCTTTTTGTCTAAGACCTCTTAAGCACTTCCCAGCCTCACCGGACATATTTTAGGGGTCATGAGATGTATAACGAATAGGAAAGAAGAACACGACCTGATGCGTCTTAAATGATTTATTGTCGTATTTATCTTGTGTAGACTCTATAACAATGTTCAAAAGATATCAACTGTGGCGAAGACGCAGCGTGTGACAAAGGTGTTGCTAGTTGACTTTGCTCTATCTTCATAGGTCACAAGACAAAAGGGCTGAGCATGACTGCTACAGTGGGACAAAATAAAAATAAAAAAGTTCATGTTTAGAGAGTTTTCTTCTTCATTTTTTTTAACCTTTACCAAGGTAAACATGAACATTTTCATATTGACAAAGGAAAATAATAGCAAACAAGGATACACCATATGAATAAACCTGTTGATAAATTAAAGCACCTATAGGCCGCAACCTTTAGGGGTTTCTATCTGGATTTTTACTCGACTCTGCACAAAGCGCTTTGGTCTTTCTACTCTTTTGGTTGAGTCACACCACTTTCATTAACCTCATTTACAGCTATCGATATGACACACAAGCTGCTTTTTAAATAAAAAAAGCTCTAAAAACCTTCTGCACTCTACCCAGCCAGCATCAAGCAGCGGATGGGCAAAGTTAGCAACTATGGTGGACATAGAGATATTTCTCTCAGGAGTTGGTGGAGACCAAAGCAAAGCTAAAAGAGTGAATGTTGGACTTGCATTCGCCAGGTGGCCCGAAAACAGAACTCCAAATGAATGCTAATGTTTTCCCGTGTGTTCTGGACATGGAAAAAGGCAACTGTTTGCGAACACATTTGTTGTATTCACAGCCTAGAAAAAAACTAATGCAGGTTTAAGAACATTTTCATTTAAGAGCCAAATACGTTTAAAATGCATGCAGATCTATAGTTATATTTACTGTAATACAAATATATATTTCTAAAATGTATTGAGGCTTTTGGTCCAGATAAGCTCCATTGTCACGATACGTGTCATATCATGCAGCGTTTACACAAACACTGCAGCTCTGCAACGTGTCTGTAATACATCCTCTTGTTTGGTGTCTTTTGCTTTCATCATCCTGCTCGTTTGTTGCAGTGGAACCAATCTATACAAACCTATACAGTTATGTTCTGTAACGGAGACTTACTCTGACGTGAATGCAGAGTTCAGTGTGTGTGTGTGTGAATGCAGAGAGGAGCTAGCGGTGAAGGAGGTCGAGCAGCACCAGAGTCAGTTATGTGTAGGATGCGCAGTGTTGGCTTAAAACACGATTTTACCGTCTTCTGGACACCAAATCAGCAAATGGGGTTAGATGAAAAATAAGTGTTAGTCAATAAAACGTCCAACCAAGTGCACCTCCACGCCTGCTATGGTGTGCAAGTGTGTGTGTGTGTATTTTCAGTCAGCTGTGAAATGGGTGATTCCTCCTCCCGGTTTAAGGACCGAGAGTAATGATGTAGAATGGAAGAGGTTTATAGAGGCATTAAGCCCACCTCTTACTCCCTCTCTCTCTCTCTCTCTCTCTCTCTCTCTCTCTCTCTCTCTCTCTGTCTCTCTCTCTCTCTCTCTCTATGTCTGTTTGTCTGTCTCAGGCTCTATTTCTTCCTCTCTCTCCCCCTCCGCCTCAATGTCCCCCTCTCTGTGTTTTTATGGTGGCATTATTATCTCGCTCTCCCACCCATTACTGTTCAGGTTGGAGCAGAATAATAAATTTCAGGATCATGCCGAGGCAGCACTTCTCCAGCGAAAGCTCATTCTGTAGACTCGACAGAAACACTGCACCGAAACACACAAGACAACAAAGATTGTAGCATATTCTTGTCCTCCCTACTTTTGAAACATTTTGTCAATATATTCTGAGGGAAACGCAGTCATTAGTAGAAGCAGTTGTTGTTGTGGCTTTGTGTTCCTGTTGAAGTATTTGGTACAGTAGTGCTACTGCCTTGACATAGATCCTAAATAATCTGTGATGCTTTTGTCACATTCATCACAAAATATATACAAAATCAAACAGTAGTTCATTTCATGCAGTACGTGCAATTCAAACTTAAAAAACTAAAATACTTTGGAACAAAATACACAATACATAATAATAATTTCTCATTTCCGATTCGGATTTCAGAGACTTTTTTTTGACTTGCCAGTATGTTTGCTGCATTTTTTTTATCATTGAGATCCAACAAACGTGATTAATGCAGTTTCTTTTCTTAGTTTCTTTTGGTTTCACTTGTCTTCTTAATCCCCCTCCCCTGTTGGTACGTAGTGTAGTAAATATGGATGCCTCCTCCTGTAAAGTGAGACTATGTAACTTTTCAATGAAGAAATAGCACATACTGCCTCTTGATTAATTAAATTAATGAGCTATAAAACTCTCCCTTGCTCATTTCAGTTGCTACAGTCTTACTTGGTCTGGTATGACCAGTAGCTCATGGTGGAAGCTAGTGAAAGCTAATCATAGCGAAGAGTCATTGATGTGTAACTAACATTACTGAGTTTGCTGTCATTTTTGACTATTCTCTATTTGTGCTACTATTGCACTATATTTGACCATTTACCATCCTCTAATTGTCACTTGTGGCATCTTTCAACACGTCATGTTTGTGTAATGTTAACATGAATTGACCTAACTACCCTCTGTTTCCTTTTCTGTCTGTCTTCAGCTTTCAGCCTATGGAGGGAGTTTGGTCTACGCTGTGTCTTATACCACAGACCAACAGCAGCAGCAGATGGCCATAAGAGTGACCTCACAACCTGACCTGGTCATTGAGGTAAGTTTTCAAACAAGCACAACGACTACGGCGTCAGAGGGCATTTACATGCTTATATATTATATATTAAACACAAATTAAGAATTTTCTCACAATACATCTACCTGTATGCACTATTTTATATGGTATGTGTGTGAAATAGGTTTGAAGTGGAAATCACTAAATGAAGCAGCAAATACAAGCTGTTTAAATCAGAGGCACACACACACACACACACACACACACACACACACACACACACACACACACACACACACAGCAGCTGGCAGATAAATGCTGAACTTAGCAATAAAGATGCAGATAGAGTCTCTCTTCACCTCTCTTTATAATGAGCAGGTTGCGATATGATGTATGGCAGCAATAAGCAAAGCACCAACACTATTAGTTAACTGTTCATATCTCCTACATCACTAAACAGCATTGTGTGTGTGTGTGTGTGTGTGTGTGTGTGTGTGTGTGTGTGTGTGTGTGTGTGTGTGTGTGTGTGTGTGTGTGTGTGTGTGTGTGTGTGTGTGCGTAATGCATGTTTCTACCAATGACATGTTAAAGAAGAGGAATTTTAATTAGAATATTTTTTTAAAGATCTGTAATGAGCTGCAATAACATGTGGAATTCACTTCTAATGCAATGACAAAAAAATTATTAAAAGATGAATAAGTATTCTGTAGAGATGGGATTTTACCTTAAATATGGACACAAATGCAATATATATATATATATATATATATATATATATATATATATATATATATATATTGATTACATATTTGCAGAAACAAAGGAAGATAGAATGGGAAGAAGGAAAGGAAAGATGGAAACATGTGTAAGGAAGGAGAAAGAAAGAAGGAAGGACAAGATGAAACAGAGAGACATAAGGAAAACAGAATGAAACAAGGAAGGACAGAAGGAACAAGGGAAATGAGAAAGAAAGGGAAAGAGAAAGCAAATAAAGAGAGATGGCAAGCCAAGGAAGAAAGGACGAAGAGAGATGGTAGGGAGGGAGGAAGGAAGAAGGAAAGAAGCAGAGGAAGAAGGAAGACAAAAACATGGAAATCAACAGGGAGGAAAGAAGTGCAGAAGGAAGGGAAGTAAATAAACAGAAGTGAAAAAGGAAAGAAAGAAAACTGTGAGACGGATAGTCACAGACCAATGAACTTGTGTTATTTAAAGAAGTGTCAGTCAGATCGACAGACTGGGAGGAGAGGAGGACAAGTGTCGTCCCTGTCAACAAAAAGCCTCTCCAAATGATGACGATAATGAACCACCTACACATTGTCAACCGCTTTCTCTCACTTTGCTGTCTCTCTTCAGCCTTTTTGTTCCCCCCCACTGTTTACTCTCTGCATATCTGCAACAAGTTGTGATATTGTTTGTGTGCGTGGTTTTGTGAAGCCTCTGTTGCAAGTATGTGGGATCTGAATAGACAATAATCTCTCTGTCTTTGTTTGTCCGTACGGCTTTGTTGATTGCAATGTCTTTGTCTCAATACAGCCTACTTTATCAGCCCTCCATCGGCAGAGTTATAAAAAAATATGTAAATACCAAGTCTTTCAAGACAGCAATAACAACAACAAATGTACTGCATCTGAAGTTTCTCATTCTGCTTTAAACAACAGATGAAAACGTCATTTTGTGTCCAAATTCTATTTGAATGCTCACGGATGCAAATCAATATATTTTGAGTTCCAATGCCAGTAGCACAATATGATTTTTCCATAAACATCTACAAACAGATTAAAGGAAATGGAAACAAATAAAATGCCCACAACTCTCTGTCTGTTTTTTTTTGTCAAAGTTTCTTGTGTAAATAAAACATTTGCACCCAAACACATTCCACAAAAAGACCAAATCCAACATTGAATTCATCCTTCTAACAAGGATTGTGTGTGTTGCCAAAGCATGATGTACTTCTTCTCAACACATTTTTATTAATCCGCAGCTGAAAATAGTCCCCAACAAATGTACTTTTCCTCCTGTTAGTAATGTGTGCTCGAAAGTAAGAGCCTGTCTTTCAGACACTTTATGAAAATAATTTTCTCTGAGGTGACTTTTTTTTGTCAATCTGCATCTTTTCTTTGTCTCTCTCTCTCTCTCTTTCTCTCTCTCTCTCTCTCTCTCTCTCTCTCTCTCTCTCTCTTTCTTTGTGTCCCTATCTCTGCATCTCGGCCATGCTACTGCTGCCTGTCT
Organism: Myoxocephalus aenaeus; assembly: GCA_038501785.1. Lineage (NCBI taxonomy): Eukaryota > Metazoa > Chordata > Actinopteri > Perciformes > Cottidae > Myoxocephalus > Myoxocephalus aenaeus. The sequence continues at coordinate 2,488,845 of JBAMJR010000009.1, forward strand.
CCTCATATTTCCTTCCATCTCCTCTCTTTCAGTTAGTTTTTAATTGATGGCTCATTGGCATGCTAAGTTCTCTCTCTCCCTCTCTCCCTCTCTCCCTCTCTCTCCATCAGTAGTTGTCACTCTGCGTTAGCCGATACATACCATTGATCTGTTCTCAACAAGAGATAGTCAGATACCAGACCTCTCAATTCACTTTAAATTCAGTCCATTCAAAATGTCAATAGAAACTGCAGCTCATTACCTAATGACACATCATTCACTCTTCCGCTCTTTCTTCCTTTCCAGATCAGTTAAACATTGGCCTCTGAAAGAGGTGTCGTACTGTAGCTACTGTCTAGAACTGAACTTCAACAACAAAGGAAAACACCCCAAAAATGTAATTACAATGTTTTCTTCTTTCTCCTCCAGGGCGGCGGGATCAAGATTATTGACAGACGGTTTGGCCAGCCAGTGTACCCGCCCTCGCCAAGCACCAATCGCATTGCTCTCCTTCCAGAGAATTTCGTTTCAGAGAGCGCACAGCCGATTAGCCGGAGGGATTTCCTGTCTGTGTTGGCCAAAGTGACCAGAGTGATGGTGCGGGCCTCTTACAGCACAGAACCCAGCGCTGTGTACAGGTAGAAACACACAAATTACACACACGCACGCTTCAGACATTCAAAATGTACACAGCCATTACGCAATGCTCCAATACGTAACATGTTACGTATTGATTCGATAGTATGGAGGACCGGAAATGACTTAATTATAAATAAATAAATGCAGGAATAAATACAGGAATAAATAAATAAATGCTTAAATAAATGTATAAATAAATAAATACAGGAATAAATAAATAAATGTTTAAATGAATGTATAAATAAATAAATACAGGAATAAATAAATAAATGCTTAAATAAATGTATAAATAAATACAGGAATATATAAAGACGCAAGACTACTGGAGGGGTCCTGGGAGTTTGCCCAACCAGTCTACATGTGCTTTGTGGACTTGGAGAAGGCTTTCGACCGGGTCCCTCGGGGGGTTTTGTGGGGGGTGCTGCGGGAGTATGGGGTGCCGGACCCGTTGGCACGGGCCATCCGGTCTCTGTACGCCTGCAGTAGGAGCTGTGTTCGTATCCTCGGTAGTAAGTCAGACACGTTCCCGGTGGGTGTTGGTCTCCGCCAGGGCTGCCCTTTATCACCGGCCCTGTTCGTGACTTTCATGGACAGGGTATCTAGGCGCAGCCAGGGGGCGGAGAGGATCCGGTTCGGGAGTCTCGGGATCGCATCTCTGCTGTTTGCGGATGATGTGGTCCTGTTTGCCTCCTCGGACCGTGACCTCCAGCATTCACTGGGGCGTTTTGCAGCCGAGTGTGAAGCGGCAGGGATGAGAGTTACAGTGGCTTGCAAAAGTATTCATACCCCTTGAACGTTTCCACATTTTGTCACATTACACGCCACAAACATAAATATATTTTATTGGAATTTTATGTGAAAGACCAACACAAAGTGTCACACAATTGTGAAGTACAAAGAAAATTATACATGATTTTAAATTTTTTTCACAAATAAAAAACTGAAAAGTGCAGTGTGCAAAATTATTCAGCCCCCCTGAGTCAATACTTTGTGGAAGCGCCTTTTGCTGCAATTACAGCTGCAAGTCTTTTGGGCTATGTCTCTACCAGCTCTGCACATCTAGAGACTGAGATTTTTGTGCAGTGTGGCGGAAACCTAACACTGCACATCACCCTGAACACACCATCCCCACTTTCAAACATGGTGGTGGTAGCATGATGCTCTGGGGGTGCTTCAGCAGGGACAGGGAAGTTGGTCAGAGTTGATGGGAAGATGGATGGTGCCAAATACAGGGCAATCTTGGAAGAAAACCTGTTGGAGTCTGCAAAAGACTTGAGACTGAGGCGGAGGTTCACCTTCCAGCAGGACAACGACCCTAAACATAAAGCCAGGGCTACAATGGAATGGTTTAAAACAAAACATATTCATGTGTTAGAATGGCCCAGTCAAAGTCCAGACCTAAATCCCATCGAGAATCTGTGGCAAGATCTGAAAACCGCCGTTCACAAACGCTCTCCATCTAATCTGACTGACCTTGAGCTGTTTTGCAAAGAAGAATGGGCAAAAATCTCAGTCTCTAGATGTGCAGAGCTGGTAGAGACATAGCCCAAAAGACTTGCAGCTGTAATTGCAGCAAAAGGCGCTTCCACAAAGTATTGACTCAGGGGGGCTGAATAATTTTGCACACTGCACTTTTCAGTTTTTTATTTGTGAAATTTTTTTTAAAACATGTATAATTTTCTTTGTACTTCACAATTGTGTGACAATTTGTGTTGGTCTTTCACATAAAATTCCAATAAAATATATTTATGTTTGTGGCGTGTAATGTGACAAAATGTGGAAACGTTCAAGGGGTATGAATACTTTTGCAAGACACTGTAGCACCTCCAAATCTGAGGCCATGGTGCTCTGCCGGAAACCGGTGGACTGCTCCCTCCAGGTAGGGACAAACTGCCTACCCCAAGCGAAGGAGTTCAAGTATCTCAGGGTCTTGTTCACGAGTGAGGGTAAGGTGGAGCGGGAGATCGATAGGCGGATCGGTGCGGCTGCAGCAGTAAAACAGGCGCTGTACCGGTCCGTCTTGGTGAAGAGGGAGCTGAGCCGGAAGGCGAAGCTCTCCATTTACTGGTCGGTCTACGTTCCAACCCTCACCTATGGTCACGAACTCTGGGTCGTGACCGAAAGAACGAGGTCTCGGATACAAGCGGCCGAAATGAGCTTCCTCCGTAGGGTGGCCGGGCTCAGCCTTAGAGATAGGGTAAGGAGCTCGGACATCAGGGGGGAGCTTGGAGTCGAGTCGCTGCTCCTTCGTGTCGAAAGGAGTCAGCTGAGGTGGTTCGGGCATCTAGTCAGGATGCCTCCTGGACGCCTCCCATTAGAGGTTTTCCAGGCACGTCCAACTGGTAGGAGACCCCGGGGAAGACCGAGGACACGCTGGTGGGATTATATCTCCCGGCTGGCCTTGGAACGCCTCGGGATCCCCCAGGATGAGCTGGAAAGTGTTGCGGGTGAGAGGGAAGCCTGGGTCGGCCTGCTGAACCTGCTGCCACCGCGACCCGACCCCGGATAAGCGGCTGATAATGGATGGATGGATGGAGGAATATATAAATATAAGTTATACCTAAACAGGACATCATTAAATAAATCTATTTCTACATTTCTGTATTTATGTGTCCACACGTATTTATTCATTTATTTATTTCTGTGTCCTTGTATGCAAATAAGCTGGGGCGGTCTGAACCTCATTGTTAAACAGGATTGGTCAAGTAGGGGAGCAAGACAGAAGCAATCGATCCCTTCACATGGCCCCTGTAGACAAAGTCAAAAAGCTGTCTAGGCTATGGTGACCATATCCATAACACCAAAAAGGAGGACACTATGCAGTATTTTGTGACAGCTTTTTGACTTCATCTACAGGGGCCATGTGCATAAATAAATGAAGAAAATGAAGAAATACAGAAATGTAGAAATAGATTTATTTAATGATGTCCTGTTTAGGTATAACTTATATTTATATATTCCTGTATTTATTTATACATTTATTTAAGCATTTATTTATTTATTCCTGTATTTATTTATTTATTTATTTATACATTTATTTAAACATTTATTTATTTGTTCCTGTATTTATTTATTTATACATTTATTTAAGCATTTATTCCTGTATTTATTCCTGCATTTATTTATTTATAATTAAGTCATTTCCGGTCCTCCATAAAATGCTCACCAGCTTTAGAAATGAAATATTAGTTTTCGCTTGAAACAAAACAACTTGCCCAGAGTTGAGTCTCTCAGGCAGCTCGTTCTTTTAGCCTGTGAATAACCCTACTTCAACCTTCTATAACCTGAACATAAAGGTGGCAGTTTAATTGGTGAATCTTTCTGCTTTCTTGGAGTAAATTCTACTTGAGAGAATGATCTCTGCTCATAAATGTTCTAAAAGCCTAATCAGCCAAATAGCCTTGCTCAGCTGTTTCACTATACACTATATAACTACTGTGTGTGTGTGTGTGTGTGTGTGTGTGTGTGTGTGTGTGTGTGTGTGTGTGTGTGTGTGTGTGTGTGTGTGTGTGTGTCTGTATAGACTCCACTCATTCTCAATGCAGGTAGCTCATCCCGATGCCAGAGGAGAGAGCAGAGCATCAGCTGTGGAGAACTGCTCTTGTCCTCCTGGTTACGCTGGAACTTCCTGTGAGGTAAACGCAGACACACACCTACTGCGACTTTAAAGAACAGTTTTGGCAAAATAGTACATAAGCAAAAGTACCATAAAGTCAAAAGAAAATGTAACTAATATATTTTGACTTTAAAACGTTATGAACTGTTTGTTTTTTTACGGATCAGATTAAATATATTTATTAAAGCTTAAATACTCTGTCTGTTTCTAACTGTGTGTGTGTGTGTGTGTGTGTGTGTGTGTGTGTGTGTGTGTGTGTGTGTCTGTGTGTGTGTGTGTGTGTGTGTGTATTTCAGGCGTGTATTCCCGGGTTTCGGAGGGTCAACGGGACTCTGTACAACGGTGTGTGTGAAGCTTGTCATTGCCATGGACACACGTCTCAATGCCACGAGCTCACAGGACACTGCCTGGTAAGATGATCAGTCACTTGATGAAGATACTTGTCCGTCTGACTGTACTCTGCGTTGCTCGAATTGGAAAGCCAAACACTTTTTCCCCAGGGAGAGAAGTACCAGACAGTTTTGAGGGCAGCAAATGTACAAACTTTCACGAAAAGGCTTTATTGCTTTTGATGATCACAGAATGTCAAAAGATAATACCCAAATCTGAAAAAAAACATTTACATACATTTACATACATTTTAAAAATTGTGCAGAATATATCAAGTGACAGCATTATCATTTTAGAGAGTGTTGCATGTATTGTGATTGTACTCAACACATTATTCACTGGAATTCCCCTTTAACTGATAAAGCCGTCAACCGCATTCATCGTCATCAGGAACATGTAGTAATGTCTTTAGATCACTCGGAGCAAGTGCGGCAAAACAAGCGCTAACCGGGGTGGATATCCTGAAGAAGCTTAAAAATGGGAGACCACCCAACCCTCAATATCAGTTTACGCCCAACACACACATCAGAAAATAATTTATGGTTCCCTGAAACCATGTTGTCCTCTGCAAAATACACATTGACTCTGTTTTTAATAGTAAAGTTAGAAATCACTTCACCAATACAATTTCCTCGGAACTACCATCTAGTGGCCATCAGAGGAACTGCAGCTGAAAAGCCTTGCACCCTGACTTCACCCAAACGCACCCACATTTTACGTACACATTTTAGTATACTCTAGAGACACACACACACACACACACACACACACACACACACACACACACACACACACACACACACACACGCGCGCCGAGCTTTTCATGTGCACCGTTCTGCACACACACATTGTCACACCCCAGTCTACACATTGCCTCAGGCTTAAGCTGTCAGTTAGCATCAAACTAAACACACACACACCAGCGCACACACACACTCACACACATAGAGCTGTGGGTTTTGTATTATCATGTTGTGTTTTATTATAGATGAGGAGGATGCTAGGATATGTAAGAGAGAGAACACACTCCAGACAAAGACAGACAGACGGATCTCTCTCTCTCTCTCTCTCTCTCTCTCTCACACACACACAGACATGTCCATACATAGTGGCAGGCAGACAGACAGATGCACACACACTCCTTCCCCTATGACTGTGTTATCTGGCTCTAGTTGAATGACTGATGCTGCCGTGGCCGTATGAATTAACACAGCGTCTAAAGTGTAGAGTGTGTTTCAGACAAGAGACATTTGGTCTGTAAAGGAAATGGTTTGGAACATAACTGGCATACACACAGACACAGACATGTACATTCACACACAGTAGCGACATGAAATCAACTGTTGTTGTAGCTGAACTTATAAAAAACAGAATTTGTCAGCCCAGAAAAGAAAAGAAAGGACAACCTGATTACGCAGTGGGAGAAACACAATTTAACTTTACAGTAAGTAGTCAAATGATCTTAGACCAAAATATATAAAATACAAAATTACTCTTTTTATTCTGCATCAGAATGTGATGCTTTTAATTAACTTTATTTTTTAGGCAGTTTTGGAATTATTTAGTAAGGCAGTGATGTTCGTTCACTCGAGGGATTTAAAGAGTGTTGTTGGTTTTATTTTCATTTTGAAATACTTCAGTCACACAGATAAAAGACCAATATTCACCATTCACAGAAGAAATAATATTAATATAGAAATAATATTTAAAAAAAATGTATTTTGCACAGCTTTGTAGGAAAACGTTCACGTTTGTGAATGCATCAGCACGGCCTTAGCAGTGAGCACGAGTTCTCGATACTCACCAATACTCAAACTCATCAACAGGATTCTGGAGGACATTATTGGGCCTCGTCTTTGGCTGAGGATGTACCTGTGAATCATATATGCTCGGTTACTATGGTAACACAATGTGACGTTAATCCTGAGCCATATCATTAACCTTGAACTCGTTGGGATTGCTCCTCCTGCTGCTGTCCGCTTGACAATGATTTGATGTGACAGCTTTATTTAATAACAACAGTTTGGTTGTGTCACCGAGAGTCTGCTCTTCTCATCGCAGAGCCGTAACCCGTGAGCCTGTTAGTTTGACCTTTCTACCCTTTAACCTCGCGCAAAGTGTGACATTAATTATTCTAATAGTGTTGTTGTTCGCTCTTTGGTTTTCTTCTTTTCCACAAATTTGCATCCTACATTTGGGATTAACGGGAATTCATTTGGGGGAAAATGGCAAAACAGAAATGGATGAATTGGATCTAGTTGCACCTGTCTGTATTCAGCATATTACACGAGAGATGATGCAAAGGTTTTTTATTTATTTTTGCAATATATAAAAAATGTAAAGACCACTTTACTGACCTAAAGAACATTTTAAAAGAAGATGAAACGGTATCTTGGTATCTTCTTGTCTAAACGTTGATTCAATACACAATGGGGCGTTGAGATTTCCATCGATGTGGAAACTGACACTAAGGTTAACTCTAGAACTGACATTTTATTTTCCTATTAGTTTATTTATTTCCTTGATATAAATGACTTTAACCTGTGTGTGTCTCCTCCAGGACTGCTCCCACTACACCACCGGCCCACACTGTGACTCCTGCCTACCTCGTTTTTATGGCAACGCCACCCGGGGGTCACCTGCAGACTGTCAGCCCTGCGCCTGCCCACTCTATCTTCCCAGTAACAAGTAGGTTATGGAGACACTGGGGTTAATGGTGCCACGAGGACACGGTTTAATCAAACACTTCAATCTATCACTGCTGACCCCTCAGCACTGTGGCCCCTATTCTTTCTTTTTGACCCGTCTCTTCATCACGTTCTCGTCGTCGCTCTTGAAACTCGGGCTCCGTGTTTTTGTCTCGCCAAACAATCGAGGCTTCATCACTGTGTGCGCGAATATATTGAACATGAATAGAATTATTATATCCACAGGTACAGTGGAAGCATCAATTTAAGTGGAGAAACATCATCCGTGTGGGTAGAAATGTCATCATTGTTAGCAGAATAAACACAACTGCGGTGAGAAAACTTAACAGTCGAAACTCAGGCACCATGCAAGTAATTAAGGCTTTTAAAATGTTGTATCATACCGTTCCTCCTGTATGGAAAAACACCCGCGCTGTTCTGTGCCCGTTCACAGTCTAAAATCACGGTCTTTCAAGTATCTGCTGAAAGCAGCCCACTTGAGCGGCGTGGCTCCGGGCCGCTCACCTGATGGTTCATCCAGGAAGCATGGAGTCCCCGTATGGATGGAAGAAAGAGCTCAATGCATCTTGGCCAAGCAGCAGAAGTCACCTTATTACCGAACATAAGTTCAGTGCCCGTCCTATGCCGGCCCAGAAGAAGGTTGTTGTTGATCAACTTTGAACTTGAAAACGACGGTTGACGAACAGCAAGGCCCAATTAGTAGCTGTCGTTATTCTTCTCCCACCACGGTGTGTGTAGGGGTCAAAGCTATAATACAAGCTATACACCCCACTAGAATGTAATGGGTTCAATAAATAAACCGTTCAAGTCTTTAATGAAGGCACTTGTAAAAACTTTGCAAACGGTGTTGCGCAACAAATTCAATGATAGAGCTACAAATCAGAAAAAGATGATACGCAAAAATATACTGTCAAATGAATTAAACGCTTCATTAACAGTGCGTAATTGCACCGACGTGTTACATTGCAGCCCGTTTCACGGCCGCCGGCTGCTGTTGAACCCATTATAGACACAACCACAAAGAAAATAGGATCCAGCTTGAAAAATACCAACGTTTCCCTTTAAATCTAGGAAGTACAGTACAGTAATTAATCTCCTAAACATATACAATAAATCCCAAATACAAAGAGTAGTACATAACAGTTAGTACAGTAATTCAACTGGTTCTCAGGATGTTCCTTCGTTGGCAGTAAACCGACTGCAGAAGAACTGGACTGACAAATCAACAATCACTAATAGGACTTACACCGACAGACTCCAACAATGTTGTCATTCTTTTAATCACAGATTTGATGAAATGGAGGGGGGGAGTTTTTCTAATAAAAAACAGAATTTGATGTTGCCCTAAGTACAAACAACATATACACATTGGTTAAGTTGGATATGTATCTCTATTTCTGCTATCACACACACACACACACACACACAGACACACACACACACACACACACACACACACACACACACACACACACACACACACACACACACACACACACACACACACACACACACACAGGCAGGCAGCAGCAGCTGGGAATCTCCATGCAGACATGACACGTCATGTCCAAAATTCTCCGAGCTAAAGAAAGACAGAACTCTCTCTGTCTCCCACCTCCCCATAAACCCCCTGCAGTAATAATAGCTGGAAGGTGCCGTGCCTTCCAGCCCCTCAAATAGCCCCCGCGTCCCTTATGTTTACTGTAGCCAATCGCTCACATAGCCAGCCAGTCTGACTGTTCCAGTTAGCTGTAATGTTTAAAGCGGTGTCCATATCAGTTTGAGCCTGGGAAGGACGCTGGCGATTTACAGCAAATTGTTAGAAATCAGTGCTGTTCCTCTTTATTTAGAGCAACCTTGTTTTTAGTCCGTCCATTAGATTTAAATCTATATAACAGATTTTCAGGAAAATTTATTTAAAGATTCTTCCTCAATTATCCATAAAGCCTTGAATCACTTGTGTCTACATAGATCTACCTACTCTTTGATTTAGAGTTTAAAAAAACTGTTCACCACAGTTCTTACAGTCTTTATTTCATTATTATTTTAAAAATATTTCCAACAGGTAGCCAGTCGTGATCTATTTTAAACCCACCGCTTCAATATACCGCTGGTGACCCCACAGTCGTCTCTGACTCTGTGGCCCCTATTCTTTCTCTTTGACCCTTCGCCTCTCCTCTCCTCTCCTCTCCTCTCTCCTCGCGCTACATTTTCTCATCTTTTCAGAATATCACCACAAATCGAGGCTTCCTCACTGTGGGAACAAATATAATTGTAATGGCATGAATCGAAATATCACCACCACAGGTAGAGTCATCAGTGTAAGTGGAGAAACATTATCCCTGTGGGTGGAAATGTCATCACTGTTGGCAGAATCAACACAACTGTGGCTAGAAAACTTAACACGGTAGACACTCAGGCCTCCCACAAGTCATTTAAGGTATTTAAAACCTTTTATCATGTTGTGGCTGCTTCATAGTCACAAATCACACATGTTCAAATTTATTCTCAATCGCTTGGATTCTGAGCAAACCTATCAGAAATACACCTCTATACACATAAAAAATACAAAGGAAAACGGCTGACATCTTCTCCAGGTGTATGCACAGCAGTTCATTGGTTACATCTGATTACTTCTTGAAGGTCCTTTCAGACAATGTCAACTCATCCACAAAGCCTTTTCTGGGTTTAAGTGTCGGTGAGGCTGCAGCAGTATAACTAGCAGTCATTTTGTGGGTTGAGTCACTTGAAATTTGCCAAATGAATCCTTGTATAAAGCCTTAATTCTCCCAGGATTTCAATATTCTCCAAAAAAAAATCTGCATTATTTTCTATTATTATTTGTCTTTTGATGTAGATCTGGAGCAGATGTAGATTAATAGGTTCAAACGAGTTCTATTATTAGAGTAACTCATTTGGATGATTGTGCCGCCGTGGCAGAGGCTCTTTCCAAGTCATTTCTGGTTGTGTCTCAGTGTTGAATCAACCCTTTATATACTCATTTGATATTTTGTAGGTTGGGATTGTGTTGCCAAGTGTGACCTGATATCAGAATACTAAAAAGCTCAGTCATTAAACTTATCTAACAACCTTTGCAATCCTGTTTATAGCTCTGGTTATAAAAGGCTGTTATTGGCAATGTTTAAATGTGCTTCATGATGATATTCTGATTTGTATGCCTGTCAGGCTATTTCATCAACAATTAAACAGTGTGATTGGAAATTGCATAAACCATGAAAGTAGATTACATCCATTTTACCCTCTCTATACAGTAGCATCATATCATTTAGAATACAAGTGAACAATGTTCTGTACGTCCTGTATGTGTATGACACACATGTCTAGTGCAGTTAAGAAGTTGTTGTTTTTTGCAGCAGTGATGTCTCATCACATAAAATTGCTTGTTTGTTTTGGGAGACTTGACTTTACTCGACACATGTTCTTCAGTCACATAATTTCCTCCAAAAACTACACAACACCTTGATTGTAGCTGGTTTCATAAACCTCCTACCTTATGTATAATTACAACCCAAGAGTTAAATGTTGTTTTACAGGCACTGGCCAAATTAGTTTATTTGTAACTCAGGGAGCCAGCTTGCAGTTAGCGAGCCAGTCAGTCAGCCAGTGAGTCAGTCTGGGACCTGGAACCCGAGCCAGCAGAACTATCTATAGTTTATGGAAGTGGGAGGGTGACGGAACGAGGGGAAGAGACTATCATTTACTCTGTCCTGCTTTCTCTCAGTTCATTGAAGTTACAGTTCGTAGAGAGAAAGAGTGTTTTAATCTTCAAGAGTGTGTGGAAGTACAGAGGTGTGGGTGTGCGAGAGAGAACATTAAGTGTCTTACAAAGTGTGCATGTGAAGATTGTAAAGGGAAAGTAGGGACACAGGTGTGCGTGTGTATGAGGAGACAAACAATGGCCTTAACTCGCCTCTGTCCTCTCCTCTTCCTCCTCTTCCTCCTCCCTCTCTGCACACTGGGACAACGCTACCGAACACATCAACAACTTCAACAAAAACAACTTCATCATCCTGGCAACTACGACAGTTTCAGCCCCACCTGCCACCTCGATGAAGAAGGGCTGTTGCTGTGCGACCAGTGCCAGCATGGATACACGGGACCAAAGTGTGACAGGTAACACACACACACACACACACACACACACACACACACTGAACATTAAACGTTACATACTGAAAAACACAATGTAGCTTAATGTGAAAGTGTCGTTAAGTTCATTATTACTGAAAACAGAGCTAGAAATCCCGAACCATTGAAATGTTTTGTGTTGTGAGTCTAGATCGAGTCTAGATCGGTTTCATAAGTACCACTATTTAAAAAGCGTATGTTTCATGACCCAACTGAACTATCTTTTTACCTTTTTACAATTTCATATGTGAATAGAAGTGCTAATCTTGAATCTTTCCTAAAAATGACAACAGAAACTGCTGCTTTTTGACCATTTTTGAGGGCTCTATGTCTCATTGTCCGTCTAACTTTCTGTCCTCAGCACATTTATTAGCTAAGTGACATTCTTGTTCCGTTGGCTGTGAGCTTCTTCACCAGCTCAGTCCTAATGAGGAGCCTCTCTGGATGCTAGTCTTGTTAAAACTTGAGGCCATGCTGTCATGTGGTGACGCCAACTGAGTAAATATAGTATTTTCACCATGCAGGCCCACTGAAACACATTTGGACACTTTTGTATTGAACCAAAACTGCCCACAGCTGAATTATCAGTTAGTATTCAGTATATTTAAGTTTTTTATTTTTTTATTTTGAAAAACATAGTTCTTGTTGTAATTACGGTGTTAACATGTTGACGTCAAGTTAAACCTTGTAGCTCTGTGGTGTTTTATTGAAATGTGCACGTGTGAGCTGAGCGTGCAGTGTGAGGTCAAACGGCTTGATACGTTTTAGTAATGTTTCCTTTGTGATCGACGGCATAAATGAGTAAGTGACCTCGTATAGTTCATATTTTTCTTGGCGGAAGAGGAATATTTGTTTCTGTTTCTGCAGTCTCGTATGAAGGTCTTTGTCAGAAAGCTACCAGTACAGTATATAAGTAAGTCATAAGCCATTTATGAAAACAACTTTTGGGTTGCCAGGTTGTGACAAATCCCTTTGGCAGGTTTTAGTTTATGCATTTTATTTGGGAAAATGCAGTTAATGTTGGTTATCCATCAATAAATACCCAATAGAACATTTTAAATATATATATATATATATATATATATATATATATATATATATATATATATATATATATATATTTATAATCATGGTTTTCTCATGTTCGAGTCATCAAATCTGAAGTTGTAAATGTTGGTAAGTCATGATTAATAACACGTTTATGATTGACAACACAACCACACGGGTGGAGGATACTGACTTTATCAAACTAGATCTACTGGTGACTCCATAGCAACAACTCTTTATGCTCCTTTGCATTCATGAGAAACATATTTCACATATTTCTCTCTTCAAAGCGTTGTCTTGATTATTCTATGGTCGACATTGAAGGCAAAATTATAGCATGCCAAGCACTGGATGATATTCCTTTTACTATGATGTGTTCATCCTTGAATTTTCTCTGACTGAAGTTAGAATTTCTGTAGATTGTGTATCACCTCCGTTTTCCTTGTTGAGCATAGGAAATGGAAACGCTTTCATGAACTGTTTACAAGTTACATTTCTATTTTATGGTATCTAAATTGACAATTATTATAAGGAATGTAATCTCAAGGATTGGTCAAACAGGTTTTCAGTTGCCCATTATCCAGGCTTCTGCTGTGTGTTGCCAGTTAAAAGAGAGCTGCTGGGGGACGCGGGGGCCCACAGGGGCCGCAGCTCGCTGCCATGCATAGTCTGCATGCCTCGCCATGCAGGAGCTCTCTGTCTGCCTTTTAGTCTTTTTATAAACAGCATTTGCCAGTGGAAAAAAAAAGACTCATCATCAGTCTATTTAGCTTTTTACTTTGTCTCTCACAGAGAGGCATCTGCTACTCCAACCCAGTCAACAACCAGTATGACCCAGCGCCCACTCTGGGCCCAACCAGTATAGTTCACTGCTCTGACTTTCTTTCTAAAGTCCTCTCAGGTCCATCCGTGAGAAACAATGTGGGTTCAAATGGAACTCGGTGGGATAAGACCCCAATAACGATCAGCAGGCATCATCGGAGCCACTTTTTCTTAATTGAGATGGTCGTGTTTGTTTTGGGGCGATTGTGTTTCAAATGTGTCTGTATACATATTTGTGTGTGTGTGTATGTGCAGGTAAATATGTCTGTGTCTTTGAATATACATTCTTGTGGTGGTGCACAAGACAGCTGGTAAACAAGGAGACAGAAAGAGAGGCTTGCATTGACTCAGAGCATATAGGAGGCGACATAATGTACGATTACATTTCCATAATGTAAGATTATATTTCATTACTAAAGACAGTATTAAAGAGGTAATCAGCAGTTGGTTGTTTCTTGTTATATTAGTCTAATTAATACCTGCTATGCACTAACTGCCATCACACTTCATTATCTACAGTGCTTTTGTTGCTGTTAATGGTAATTCATTGCAATGTGCCAATTTGTCTGTATTATGGGCCTAAACTAAATAAGATACTCCCTTCACTCGATGCTAATAGACTATCTACTTGCTGCTAAATGATTCTGCCTTTCAATCTCCTGTCTATAAACAGTCAATTTACAAGTAAGTCCGCAAACACATTGTGAGTAGGGAGCTGCTTTTTAGTGATATCATGAGTTTGCCAGTGTCTCTAGATGTAATTAGCCTTTAAGGGCATTTCAGATTTTACACATTTGTTTTCAGTGATTCATATGAGGAACTCCATGAATCCAGCTTTCATCTAGAAGGGACCAGTACGCATTGGGGATGGTTGTGATGGTTTTCAGTGTGATCATATGTCTTCATATTAATGTCAACGACCTTGTCATGTTAGGTCAAGTCTGGGTGATCGGGCACCCGGGGGTTGAGCCACTTGGTTGGTTGTATTTTTTAAATCACACAACACATCAGTGGTCGTCGCAGACACATCCGGCCGAGATCTGTGCACCTTTCTAGTTTTGTTGAAGAAGGTTCAAAGTTACGATCTCGAAGATCTTAGATCTGAGGTGATCGTATGGGGATAAGCGGGGAGTCCAGGTGCGTTTTTGATCTCACAGAAAGGGAGAGACACACATTTTAAATGTCTCTTTTATGAGAAAATAATTGGTAGCTCCACGAACTGAGTCACGATTGTACTTTGAATGTTTTGGGATTCAAACCTGCACGATGGAACGTTGTGCTTTGGCAGCCTCAAGTGGCAGCGAGACTATTAGTTATTCATACTGAAACAAAAACAAGACATTATTTGATCTCATCTCCCTGCTGTAATGCACATACATTTAAATGAAAATGGCAAAGTAACTTCAAGATGTTTATTTATATGAAAGTCCCATTATACCTCCTAAAAACAGCTTGCCCCAATTTTTGCTTTCAGATATACAGGAAAAGGAAATATACAGTCGCACTCAGAGAGAGCAAGCTGATCTAAAAATGCTTTGAACGTTATTTAAAAAAGAAATGTACGCGAGAGGAGCAGAGACTGTCTTCCCCTGGCACCAACTCCCCATTAATAACACTAAAAATAAAAGAAGATAACTTTTAGGATCCCAACCCCTCTCTTCCCTCCTGTAACTCTACCAGTTGTGCTCACCGTCCGTTTCCTGTACACTCTGAAGGCTTCGACCAGGTGTCTGACCCCCAATATATCTCCTTCAGATATCCAAGACTCAACTAAAAATACCTCCACTTCCTCTTCAAGCCTAAGTGACCACATATGCACACACACACACACACACATCCACACAAAGTATGTAACAGAATAGAATAGAATAAAATAGAAACCTCAAATAGTTAATCAATCTTGCAAATAAAACTAAATGCAAACACACACACACTCCGATCACAAAGTGAGATTGCTGCCAGTATGATTCTCCTCTTGTCAAGAGGAAAGTACTTGTGGCGCTACACACACACTAATGTAGATACACACACACACACACACACACACACACACGCGCGCGCACACACAGAGAAGCTAATAAACCAGTTCTATTGAGTACCAGGGAGGGTCAGTGGTAATAATGGCTGGCTGCTCTTGACTTTCTCTCTCTCTCTCTTTCTCTCCTTTCTTTCCCTCCTCTCTAAATTCAATTCTCTTTTCAATGTGAAGACCTTTCCCCCTCTCCCTCCTCTCCTCTCTTCGCTCTCTCTCTCTCTCTCTCTCTCCTCTTTCATCTCAATTCCAGTTTTAGCCTGTAGAGCTTTATTTCAGCTTAGTCCTGTTTTATTTGGTTTCAGTGGCTCTTGACACGGCGCTGCACTTTCAGGTTAATGTATTTCGCAGCATCCGGACTTCCTCTTATTATTAATCAATCAAAAGAGGATGAAAAGCAGAAATGAAAATCTTGGAACGGCATAACCGTTCACACATGTATGAGTGTCCCTGTCCTTGCTGAAGGGTGCAAACAATAATTATAAATTGTGGTTCCATAAATGATGGCAATCAAGAGGATTTCTTTATTTTTGTTGTTGGAATTTAGTATTAAAGTACTAACAAGTATTAAGTATAAAAACAAAAATTCCAAATCATGTTTTCCTTTCACTGACAACACAAATAATATACATTTCTACAGATACAAAGTAGTAGTGACAGACGAGAATAAGACATGTGTAGCATTGCATCACATTAGCAGGAAGGAAGTGGTGTTCAGATGTTTCTTGCTGCAGGTTCAAAACAGTTCAGGAAATATTTTTCTGAGAAAAACCTGGACATGCTCAAATAAACCGTTTTGGAACGAACTGCCCGAAGACATTAAATCTCTATCGTTTTTTAAAGCTTATTTTTCTCAACCTTCATTTCATATTTGTTGATGTTTGGTTATGCTCTGTTGCCCTGCAGCTCTGTGTGGGTATATCTTTGGGTTAATGTGTGTGTGTGTGTCTGTGTGTGTGTGTCTGTGTGTGCGTGCGTGCGTGTTTAATATGAACGAGACAGCAGCCTTGAGCTGAGCAGTCTCGCTGGTCAAAGGCACACCCGTAACAGCGCTGATGATTCCCGTGGACTCCGCTCGATGAGCTTTATTGCTTGTTTATTTTGTGATCGTATATTGGTTGCCAGCTCTTGTGGGATGAGACCTGCTGTAATTAGTGATCTTGTATTTGGGGATCAGTATGTTCTTGTCATACAAGCTGCAAACAGAGGTAGACTATATTGTGGTAATATTTACCTGCTGAAAATTATAAAGTTGTTAGATATAATAGAAAGAAGACAAAGTGAGCCACTGAGTATTTTCTTGCAGACCTGAAAGCTGAAAACTGCATTTTTAAGTATTATTTGCTTCATGAAAGCCGAGCAAACTGTATTTTTAATAGAGATGACGGAACTACTCACTCTTTCAAGAAGACCTGATGCAGTATTATCCCAACCCAAAAATGTATTCTG
Source organism: Myoxocephalus aenaeus (assembly GCA_038501785.1). Taxonomy (NCBI): domain Eukaryota; kingdom Metazoa; phylum Chordata; class Actinopteri; order Perciformes; family Cottidae; genus Myoxocephalus; species Myoxocephalus aenaeus. The sequence continues at coordinate 2,505,676 of JBAMJR010000009.1, forward strand.
AGAACAGGAATGAAAGGATCTTCTTTCTATGACTTGAAAGCACACCAGATGGGACGGTGATCAATTGTTGAGAGGCTTTAAAGGAACTTTGTATTGAATTGTACGGGATTGTAGCGTTTTCAGATTATACTGACAGCCCAAGCTTTTGTTTGTAGAAAAAGGAGAAACTTGGAGGAAGGTTTGTGCAGTAACAGTTTAAGCCCTGTCGTTCTTAATGTGGCAGATCTGTGTCTTTTTGTCTACGTTCACACGGCACGCCTTAGTGATCAAATTGGATTCTTTTGTTTGGCTGTTCACATTACTCTTTTTGGCCAACATATCAGATTCTAGTGTGAACTGGTCCCGGTCCTGTAGCCCCAAATGCGTATGAAGTCTAACACCTCGTATGAAGTCCCTCTTCCTTGTTTTTATATTCACCAAGTGACTCGCGGCAGCGCATAATTCTGAAGAATCGATCTAGAGTGGCGTAAAAAGTGGCATGACTTTCTATGTGACTGTTCAGTATAAGGGTGGCATTGCAAAACAATCTGAACCTGTATCTGATTTAGGACCACATATGAAAGTGGCCTAAATCACAATTGAAAAGATCAGATTCCACGTGATTTGTGCTGTTCTCACTGTCACAAAAACCCCAAATCTGATTTGGGGCCCCTTTTGCCTGGACTGTGAGCATTTTATGCGACCACTAGGTCACAAAGGCAGAAGTCAGAAAACCCCGCAGAGACCTTCATAAAGCCCGCAGCTGTCTGTGTTGATATCCTTTTCCAATTTGTGGGACCAAATAAATACAAGAACCATCAAAATATTCCAAATATCCTCTTTTTATTGACAGCTAAACGCGTTCAAAATGAAAACGTCCATCATCACACAGTTTCTGTCTCTCCGCTGCCCCCTAGATGTTCCAACGGGTACTACGGCCAGCCGGGGGTGCCAGGGGGTATCTGCCAGCCCTGTGAATGCCACGGCAACCTGGACCTGTCCACACCCGGCAGCTGTGATCCAATCACGGGCCGGTGTCTGCGCTGTCGCCGAGGTTACGGCAGCGCGTCTTGCGAGAGTTGCGCTGACGGTTACTACGGGGATGCCGTCATCGCGAAAAACTGCCAACGTGAGTAAACAACAAGCATCGTGTCGTACAGCGATCAGTCGCCGTTGAAGGTTAAAATGTAAACGTGAGTGATGAAATACTTTAATTGATTTCGATAATACTGTAGTACATTTTAAAGCGGCACTATGTAGCGCCTGATAAAAGAAACAGCACAATCATTCTTGAACAAATTTAAAGTTGGCCTCATAAGTAATAATGCTAAATTCAATATATTCAAAAGAGTTTGCTGCTACAACCGTAGTTGGTTATGGTGGCTAATAACGAAAGGTTGGCCTGCTCTTATTACGTAAAGCTGTCATTATTTAGTTACTTCACTGACTTCTTACTCTTTGCTGCCATTGTTTCACTGCATTTAGCCTGATTCTGGAGTTACCCCTTGTGTCCAGACAGCTGGTCAGTGAACGCCACACAGGCTCGCTTTAAAGCCCAGCAAGGCAAGTTTATTTGTATAGCGCAACAAGGCGATTCAAAGTGCTTCACATAAAACCATTAAAAGCCTCAAAACATAATGCAGAAGAAAACATGATTTAAAAACAATTAAGGACACTAATTTTAAAACATAAAAAAACTGTCAAAATGCAAAACATATAATAAAAGTTGCAGTCAGTATGATGTTTTTTTTTATTGTATATTCCAAAAATACAGTTTTGGTATCACTGTCATGTTATGTAAGGTGATTATAGGACACATCAGACATTGCACAGTATCAATATCTTAACTGTAAAGCCCAGATGTTGTAAGATGTTGTGTAACTTCGGCGACTCGTGTTAAAGAATACACGTCACCTTCCCTGGCCCACCGAGAAGGAATTGGGTCAAACTAACATATTGATTGATTTATCTTGAGATATTCTATGAACAAGTGATGCTATAATCAGATAAAAATAAAAAATAAAAAATCCCAAACATCGGAACTTTAAGAGGAAAAAGCCAATACTGCACACTCAGCAGGGGCGGTAAAGTGAACAAGAGTATTTCTGCTATGAAACTCAATTTTAGCTAAATGATACCTTTTAATCCTTTTACTAAAACACTGAGTAGATACGCCATCTGGAGTGTGTGCAGTGTGTGTGTGTGTGTGTGTCAGACTGCATCGGCGAGCCAGCTGTGCCAGTAGGAGGTGTGATGTCGGAGCGGCCCACTGAATGCCAGCTGTGTTTAAGAGTGAGAATTTAAAAAAACTGTACCTGTAAAAGAATAAACAATAAAAGAGAGACTGAACAAGAGAGGAGAGAGATGGCAGCGGATACCGACGTACAGATGGCTCTTGTTTGTGGAGATCATCATTTAAACCTGTGCTGTTGACAACAACGGTGGCACTGGCAGCGAGACAGGCAGAAAGACAGATTAACAGAGAGACACACAGGCAAGGCCCATAAATAGACGGATAAAACTCGCAGGTAGACTGCCTGACGGGAGGTATTAATGCGTATTTGATAGTTCATTGTTCTGGAGTTGTTTCCCCTCTCCACCCAGGTAAATGGTTATTGATTAATCAGCCTGATCTATTGCTCTCCTACAGTGCTGATCGGCTGCTCGTGTCTTGGAGGGTTGTTATTGATCGTGTACAAATGACCACCAGGAATTATTAAAACACAACTCTCTCTCTCTGTGCTTCTTCCAGTCTATCCGTCTCTCCTTCTGTCTGCCTCGCTCTCCCTATCGCCCCCAGTCTTAATGAATTTTATTGAGCGGAGCAGGAGAGTTCACGCCGAGTCCATTTGTGCATTATTAGACTGTGAAAATCCTTTACTTTTTTCTTTTGATGTCACGAGTTCCCATTTGCGGGCATTTTTGTTGCAGCCATTTTGTGTTTCTGTCTAACAGTGGTTTACTTTAATTCAGCCGGGGGTTTGAAAATGGTTTGACTTTGAAAGGAAACTTGACCACAAAGCAGTTTGTTTTGAGAAAATGATCTCCTCAGCCCATTTCTCACATGGGGAAAAGTAGTTAAGTGGTTTTAAAGATGTGTGAATTGCACTGTCACACATTTGTTTAATAACTGGTCCAATGTAGATATATTGTAATTCAATAATGTAATTATGTTTTCTGTGTCTGACTCTTAAATGAATGTTTCATGGATATTCATGCGGTAGAACAATAAACTTAAGGGAACAGTGTGAAACCGCACAATTCTAACTTTACCACTTTTTCTAAATTTTTACATAACTTCTTAAATTCATCTTTTAAAAAGGAACTTGCATATGATACATACCCATGTTTATATACAAATGTGCAGAACAATCTCAGCTCTCTATATAATTGTCCTAAGACACTGTAAAGAGATTTGGCCCTAAAGCTAAAAAGTTAGATTTTTTGTGAAAACATACCTTTACTAATGTGGATGAACAGTTTGTGCTTGAAATTGGTTAGAAGAGTAGAAGTGTTGTCTGTCGCTCTACTTTCACCAAATGTTAGAGGGACTGAGTAATTACTTTATACTACAGATCAAGCTTCATGGGATGTGTGCAAATGAAAAATAAACATCACAACAGTTTGTTTTCAAACAAAATATTTACTATGTGTATACAAAAGGTGTCAGTTTTTCAAGAACAGTTTGTTTTTCAAACAAAATATGGAGTATATAAAAAAAATATAAAAAAGTGTCAGTTTTTCCAAGAACAGTTGTTTTCTTTTTCAAACAAAAAATGTACTATATATATAAAAAGAAAATAGAAGAAACAGACTATTTACAATATTCTTTGAGTTTTTCAACTGGCATGCCAGTCTGCAAAACAGTTTCTGTCCGGCAGCAGGCAGAGGGGAACGTCACACTCCCTGCACTTCCACGGTGTGTCCTTTCGCTTGCGTCCTTGGCTTTGGCAATAGTCACACCCCCTGCGACCCGTTGTGGCGTTCATTTTGGAGTCCGTTGTTTCAGCGAGAAGCACAGGAAGATGACCTTTAGGTGCCTCGGGAGGAGCGGTGCGGAGCGGCTTGCCACAGAGCTGAGCGGTCAGCTCCTCCATGAAAGCTCGGTGCGTCATGGGTTCTGTTCGCTGGGCCAGACAGAGTTCCTTGTGGAGAATGAAGCTGTTGGTGGTGGCGATATCCAGAAAATGATAAAAAAGGTTTCTGTACCAGTGCATGGCTTTGTGTTGTGCAGAGTAATACTGAATGAGCTGGTCGGATACGTCAACTCCACCCATGTGCTCATTGTACTCTGCAACTGGTGTGGGACAGGGGACCGATATCTTTGTCCAGGCGCCATCTTGCTTCATCCTCTTCTGCACAGTTTTACCAGAGTGCGCTTTGTGGATTGTGGAGCAGACAGATACTTCCTTCAAGTCCATCCATTTCACATAGACGACGGGGCCGTCGCGGATCCATCTCATGGAGCCTCTCTTTGACTTTTTTGTGAGGGCGTTCACATCAGTCCGAGGGAATTCCTTGCGCCACTCGCTGTAAGTCCCACAGGCGGCAAATCTGAGGTCATGGAGAGCCCTGAAGAGCTTGGGTCTAGAATAAAAATGGTCCATGTAGATGTGGTAGCCTGTGCCAAGGTAACCTGGTCGCACAAGGGACATCACAGCATCATAGGCCAGGCCGTGTCCGGAGGGGATGTTGCTTTTGCCGGTGTAAATTGAAAAGTCCACTGTGTAGCCATTCCTTGAGTCCGCCAAGACAAACATCTTGAATCCCCACTTTTTGAGTTTGTCCTTAATGTGCTGGGTCATCCCACTTTTAGTCTTGGAGGTTTCAGCCACAGCCAGCGCTCTGTGAGGATGATAAAATGCCTTGCAGGCATTCTTGATGGTGTCCATCAGGGGGTTCAGTCGGAAGAGTGGGTCATGGTCTGTGCCCTTTTCCCCGTCATTACGGGCGGCCTCATCAGGGTCGCTAAGCTGAAGGTTCCACGATATCGTTCTGTGTCTCTCGCGTGTCATGATCTGTGATGGAAGCGGCAAGGCAAAAAGGTGATTCTGCCTCCAGTAAGCTGAAATGCAGTCTAGTTTTACCATGGCCATGTACAGAACCAACCCGATGTACTTGTAAAAACACGGTACGTCCACATCTGTCCACTTGAACTTTTTCCCGTTTTCCATTTGTTTAGCAGCATGCTTGTTTGTGTTTTGGCACAGTGTTTGTATTGTTTTTACAGGGAAGAACAGTTTGAAGAGGTCAAGGGGTATCGATGTGGAGATTGAGCTGACCTGTGGCCCTGGTGGCCGAGCTGGTTGAAACCTTAAGACAGGGGGAGCAGTGTTGTCCTCGGGGGCCCCGGGACTTCTTTGCTGGCTGGGCTTCTGGTGATGATGGTGCTGGTGCTCGGGGCCCCCGGGACTTCTTTGCTGGCCGGGCTTCTGGTGATGGGGGCGCTGGTGGTTGTGCTCGGGGCCCCCGGGACTTCTTTGCTGGCCGGGCTTCTGGTGATGGTGGCGCTGGTTGTCCTCGGGGGCCCCGGGACCTCTTTGCTGGCCGGGCTTCTGGTGATGGGGGCGCTGGCGGCTGTGGCAGTTGTGCTCGGGACCTCGTTGCTGGCCGGGCTCTCATTGCTGGCTGGGCTTGCGGTGATGGTGGTAGTTGTGCTCGGGGGCGCCGGGACCTCTTGGCTGGCCGGGCATCTGGTGAACCCTCTCTGTAAAATAAATCACCACTAGTCATTACTATTGTCGTGTTTTTAAATACACATAAGACGTGCACAAACTGCTCTTAATTGTAACCCTTTATTCCTCCATACCGCCCCTGTCACAGGTTGTGCTTCCCACCTGAATCCCCCCCTGGGTCATAAGTCCCTACATGTACCATTTCTTATTAAAACATACGTGAACACCAATGTACCAACATACATGTATAACAAATACCACAACTACTAAGTGCACTGGCAGAAGGTTATCACTCACGCGCGTGCGTAACGTTAGCTAAACGTGCTAAAGCAAAACAACGTTTTTGTAAAAACACTTACCCGTCTTCAGATGTATCGCTGCTGTTTTCATATTCTTCGTCATCGCAGGAGTCAAATCCTTCCGGCTCTGACGCTCCTGTGTCGTCCTCGGCGCTACTTTCCGATGTCGCTGAAAGTTTACCGCGAACAGTTAACTTTGTCTTCGTCATTTTCTCTCTTCTCTCTGACTGAAAGCTGGCGCTGCTGTGTTTTTATGAAGCGGAAAGTGAGGGGCGGGGCCTTAGTGAGTGTTCATTGGTTAGTTCACACAAAGTGTAGACGGACTCACGAATCCACGAATCACCGTGAAGGGCGGAGCTCCACACCTACGTCACACGCACGTCACAGGGCACAGCCACGCTTCGAGCAGCTCGCTGTTTGTGTGATTTCGAAACAGTTACAACCTGTATTTTATCACTGTGTGAGTATCATTCAAAGTACATAATCATCTTTTTATGAACACACTTTATACTTTACATACATACTATATGATCTTAGATGAACAGTTCCACTTTTCTTGTCATTGCAGACATTTCACAGAAAGTTCAGTGTGAGGAAACTTTTTTTTTCACATCACATTTTTCTGGGGGGGGGGGATTCTGTCCTACATTGGGGAAGATGGACTTTTTTTTTTACATACTGTAACACAGTAGTTTACACAAGTCTGTCTGACTTAGTGACAAAGATTATGAAAACCCAACCTGAAGGAATTGACTGTTTGTTAAAGGCATACTTCACCTACAAAATGGCCATTTGTATATCAATTACTCACTCAGTATTACCTTGAATTTTTTACTTTGTTTCCCTGCGTGTCTTCACAGGGAATGACGAATCAAAAACTGAGAAAAGTCTTGATGAATTTAATTAAATTAAATGGGGGCTGTGTTATCTATACTATGCTGTTAAAGTTAAATTAAAGCATTAATTTCCAAACTCTCACACAACTCCTGCAGTATAATCCAAGTATCATTTATTTCATTGGTGCAATATAAATACATATTAAATACAAAAATTATTCTGTCTGTATATATAATCCTGCTATTGTGGATTCTTTGACTGTTTATTTATATTATTTTTATTTTATTTTTTATTTTACTATGTGTCTCTTGTGTGCACTTTACCTGTCTGCTGCTGTAATCATGCAATTTCCCCACTGCAGGACTAATAAAGGATTATCTTATTTTATATTATCTTATCTCTTTATCCAGTCGTATGCTCACTACTTCTCAACACGTGCATCTTTGCTAAAACCTCACTATTTAAAATACGTTGGACTAGTACGGATGTGCACAGGAGCGCCTGCACAAGCGTTTATGCAGACGTTTTATTTTGATATGCATGGTATAATTTTCACTGTGACTTCATATTCAGCTCACATGTGCATGCACTTTTTATACACGGGTAAAATGTAAGCATACTTTAAGTTTCAGACTTTTGTTCTACAAGTTCTCACATAATTTTTGTGAGGGCATGCGTGTGCCGACTAAAACCTTCTGCACATACAACAACAATTAACCCTGGTTCACTGCAAGACTCAGGCAGCTTCATCAGGCTACAGAGGAGGCCTACAGAGGTGGGGACAGGATTCTGTACAACCAGGCCAGGAACACACTGACGAGGGAGATCAAGGTAGCTAAGAAGAGCTACACTGAAAAGCTGGAAAACGAGTTTTCAGCCAACGCCCCATCGTCAGTTTGGAGAGGCCTGGAAGTACTCACAAACTACAGGAGACCACCTCCTTTTTCAGTCCTGCAGTAGGTCATCAATCAGGTCATCAGTCAGTTGGTGATTGTCCTCAGTGCCCCCCACTGAGGACAATCACCAACTGACTGGCGACCTGAATGGTTTCAAACTGCCCCATCATCAAACAACCACCTACACTCCTGTCTCCTTCTCACCTCTCCCAACCGACCCCCCACCGGCACTGAGGATCTGCGAAGAGGATGTGAGTCAATTCATCTGGCGAACATCCGCTCTCTGGTGTAGAGGATTGATGAACTGCTTCTCCTGAACAAAACAAACACGGACAGATCTGCCGCCCTGTGCTTCACTGAAACCTGGCTCGGTGCGCACATCCCGGACAGCGCACCACATCTGCCGGGCTTTCCGACTCCACCGAGCGGACCGCGTAACGGCTCTGTCGTGGGAAAACGAGGGGAGGCGGAATCTGCTTTTATATTAAATAAAATTGGTGTACAGATGTCAAAGTATTAAAGTAATCATGCAGCCCTCAGTTAGAAACACTTTTAATAGACTGCCAACCATTTTATTCATCACAGGAGTTTTCCTCATTCGTTCTGGCCGGTGTGTACATCCCACCTCAGGCCTGTGCGAGTGAGGCACTCCAACACCTGGCAGAGCAGATCAACAACATGGAGCACAAACACCCTGCTCATTGTTCTTGGGGAGTTTAACAGAGCAAACCTCAGCAAAGAACTGCCACAATACAGACAGCACATTAAGTGTAGCGCCAGGGACAAAAACACACTGGACCACTGCTACACTGTACTAACGGATGCATATCGTGCAGTCCCTGGTGCAGCTTTGGGACTCTCTGATCACTGTTTGGTTCATCTTCTCCCGTCCTACAGGCAGAAATTAAAATCTACAAAGCTTGTGGTGAAGACAGTGAGGAGATGGACCAATCAGGCCAAGCTGGAGCTACAGTCCTGCTTTGCCTCCACTGATTGGAGTGTTTTTGAGGCTGCTGCTACAGACCTGGACGGGCTAACTGACACTGTGACGTCATATATCAGCTTTTGTGAGGACATGCGTGTGCCGACTAAAACCTTCTGCACATACAACAACAATAAACCCTGGTTCACTGCAAAACTCAGGCAGCTTCGTCGGGCTAAAGAGGAGGCCTACAGAGGGGGGGACAGGATTCTGTACAACCAGGCCAGGAACACTCTAACGAGGGAGATCAAGCTAAGAAGAGCTACACTGAAAAGCTGGAAAACAAGTTTTCAGCCAACGCCCCCTCGTCAGTTTGGAGAGACCTGGAAGTACTCACTAGTATAGGAGACCATCGCCGCCCACTGAGGACCATCACCGACTTGCTGACCTGAATGTCTTCTATTGCAGGTTTGAAAAGCCCACTTCCACCCCGCCCAACTGCCCCATCATCAAACAACCACCTCCACTCTCTGCCTCTTCTCACCTCTCCCAATCCAACCCCCCATATGGACTGCACCATATGCTGCAACACCTTCACTCCCCAGGGACACATGCAAGGGTTCTGTTTGTGGACTTCAGCTCGGCATTCAACACCATCATCCCCGAGGTGATCGGCCTCATCAAGAACGGCGATGAGTCTCAAATGAGTCTCAAATTCCATGTATGTGTCATACACATGGCCAATAAAGCTGATTCTGATTCTGATCTGCAACCTCTCACATTTTGCAACAAATGTACCTTCATATTGTGGCCACACAAACATATCAAGCGTATAAATTATGTTTAATGCATTTATTACACAACGTTCCATCTCTTTTTATTGCCCCTCAAGGCCTCTGAACACCAAATCTCATCTCATTTCCCTCTTTGATGTTGATTTATAGTTTGGACTCAATTTGCTCTCTCCCTATACCTGGACTTCTCTCCAACACTAATTGTGGATTGTTTGGTAACAGAACATAACGTATTTCAGGTTGCCACAAATTATTATATTCGCCATCAAGACCAGCACTGAAAAGATACCAAAAAAACACACACACAACAAAAAAGCAACATTTTATCCCACAACAAGGCTTGCATTGTAACGACTGACAGAACGGAGTCCAGATGGTCCCCGAAGGGTGAGGCTAGGGGGCTGTGAGACTGTGTGTGTGTGTGTGTGTGTGTGTGTGTGTGTGTGTGTGTGTGTGTGTGTGTGTGTGTGTGTGAAACAGAGACGGCCGTATATTTGCATGTTTTCTTGCATGTTTAATCAGACGTGTGTGTGTGTGTGTGTGTGTGTGTACGTCTGCATGTGTGTGGTTGAGTAGGTGCGGAGGCGGGGCATGCATGCCTCTCTGCATCTGCGTGTGAAGCAGACATCCATGTATGCATTACGGTATGTGTGTTTCTGCATATTTGTGTGTGATCGTGTGTGTGGACATCTGTTGTACGCCTCGCTCTCTCTTTCCCATCCTACACTCAGGTCTGTCCTTCTGTCTCTTTTACATCTAACAGTAGAGGCAGGAGGTAAAAGCACGTGTCTATGCAATGTGATGTGTGCTACAATTTTTTTGAGAAAGGTGTATGTGTTCTTTTTATTATTATTTTTTGCATATACAGTTTGTGTGTACGCATGTGTGCTTCTGACAGCCCGTCCACCAGATGGGCGCTGTGATGTTCAAGCTTTTAATTGTATATCTAAGGGTCTGATTGGCGTGTGTGGGAGTGTCTTTTTTCACCCTTTTCCCGTAGGATTTAAACAAGTTTAATAAAGTTGCGGTATCTCAGATAGAGAGGGAGAAAGAGATTTGAAAGGTCGTACGTGAGAATGGGTATTGATATTTCCGTAAATAACCCATTCAGGAAGCATAACAACTGCACACACACGACAGAGGCCATGAATTCAATGCCAGAGAAAAAGGACACGAGGCAGAGATGAGAAAAACAACTGCTTTGATTTGATGTTTAAGAAGACTGGTTCAGTTAGTGTTAGTCTTGTGTAGCTGGTTCACATGCAAACCCCACACAGAAAGGCCCCGCCCAGATCTACCGTACCACCCGCGTCAGCTTTTTCAGTAGTTATTAATTTGGCAAGCTTTTCTTTTTTTTTTTTTTTACTTCTCTGTATTAAACCAGATTTTAATCACAGGTTATTGTGCGGGTGTTTTTTAGCTTTTATTATGGCAGGTTGTGAGCTAGAGGGAACAGTATTGAGTAGTTCACCGTTGAAACTCTTCCCTTTGTGCACATTATATGTTTTATTACAGTCAGATTCCAGCAGTAGTTTTATCCTTTGTATTTTAATGCATCTTCATCTTTGCACATTGGGGTCCTAAACTGTTTTGAAATCACATTTACGACCTAAATATCTGGATGATATCTAGATCATTGTTGTTGCTCGGTGTCGTAATTGTTATTATTTTTAGGCAGATCATAATGTTCATGGGGTAGCCACATTCTGCCTTCAGGAAGCAGATTTATTTCACTTCATTTCAGCTTTTTTTGTATTTAATTAAATTTTTCTATCTGACAACATTTCAAAAGATATGTTGAAATTGTCTTGGCAGTGTGTGAATGTGTGAGTCCGGTGTTTCATTTTCCTGAGCAGCAGTCACGAGGCATTTTCAGACTCACAGATGGATTTCAAAGCCCTAAGCAGTATTTCATCTTTTATGTTCTCTATTGTTTCAGTTTTTCATGAAATTAATTTTCATTAAAAGGTGATGAAGAGGTTCACTCAATCATGGTAATTGTGGCTTTGTCTGGAAGGAGGACTTGCTAGCTCTGCTTTTTGTTTTTCCTGTGCACACCTGTGCATACTGGACACCGGCTTTTCTTCACAGCAAAAAGGTCAAATCTACATTCTCAAAAAAATAAAAATATGTTATTGTCCTCGGTTGCAACTTTGCGTTTCCATTAAGGCTCAAACTTCTGGCAAAAACAAAAAGCAGCTTCTAGACGAATCTATTTGGGGAAGAGATGATTTTCTCTAAACTGCATTCAGAAGGATATTAAAATGCATATCGACAGCTAATCCTTAAGAAGACCTTAAGCAGGATCGGAGCTTATCCAGTCGAATAGTGTGAAGTTAATTCACTCACCAACCTGTGTTATTATGTGTCATTATATGTACTCATGTAGAAAATGCCATTAAAATAATGATAATTGATAAACTATGCTCTCTCCTTTCCTCTCCTCTCCTGCAGCCTGTCAGTGCCATACTAATGGCTCTGTATCTGAGGTCTGCAATAAGGAGACTGGACGGTGCCAGTGCAGAAAAAATGTGGTTGGGCGACAGTGTGACGAGTGCATTGTAAGTATTTTGACAGATGCCAATAATCTTTACAGATATTGCTAATTTGTGTTGGCGCCATTCCTGGTGTGGACTTTTTATTCATTCATTTTCCCCTGGTGGCAGTAATTCTACCCTTTTTTCTTGCTGTAATCTAGCAATCTGTACAAGCTGAACCACCTGTGGTCTCCAATTACATATATTGTGGCAATACTTTTATTGGTACTACACATCATTTATTTTTCATTGCTTTACATCAGATGTGTTTTTTAGTTAACCAGAAATGTGGTACCAGGTGGGTCGAAACGCATATTTATGTTCCTTCTATTTGTAGTTCATACTATTTAATGAGGTGATTTAAAGAATTAAGGGCATAAAGAGACAATTTGAGTCCCTGTTACTCATCAGTATCCTCCAGAAATCAATTTGTAATGTATATTACAAATATATGACATTGTATATTTTGTATATGTTACTTTTTTGTCAGCTACCAGGTTGTGATAGGCAAAGTCACACATGTACCCCATGTTTCTTTAGCACAAAGAAGATGCAACATTTTTATTATTACTAATCGTTTTACACAAAACATTTATTGTTTAAAATGTAAACTGATATTTTTGTTAGTATGAAGGTCATCCATAGTCAAGTGCTATTTTCTAAGTTGTTGATTCCTTTGTTATTAACATAACTATAATTCTAATACTAATACAATGATTATGATGATGCTAAATAATAATTTCTCCTCCTTTTATCTTTAGTTTTTCTTCTTTTTCTTTTTTCACTTGTACTTTAAGTTTGTTATTGTTATGTGTCCTGCTCACTCACTCTCATTGGTCCTCCCTCCACTCCTCTGCGTTGTGATTGGTCCAGCCTAACTGCTGGTGGGATGCTGAGCGTCAGGATTGTATTCCCTGTCGCTGCAGCCCTCACGGCTCTATGTCTCAGCGCTGTGACATCGAGGGCCGCTGCATCTGTCGCCCCGGCTTTGTGGGCCAACACTGTGACCTGCGTCGCCAAGGTTACGAGAGGCGGGAGACCCGGCGGCCGGTGGAGCGGGTCCCCATCGAAGTCGCTCAGCAGCGATGGGGGGGGTCCTCCCGCACGGGGGGTTGTCCCAGGGGGGCATACAGGCCTAAGACAGGGGTAACGCACACTGCACGGTGTGTTTAAAGTAGCATGGGTGTGTTTACGTGTTATGCAGACATGTCAGATATTTGTGTTGCTAAACAACAGGTTTTAAACACATTTGACATGTGTGTCAAGGATTAAACTTGTGTTTTTGGATGTGATGGTTTGAAGTCCAGGTTTTTATAAACTTGCATGGAAAGGGTGGTGTGTCACATGTTTTTTACACAGCATTTTCAATGTTTTTTCTGTTAAAGATATTTCCCTTTGAAGACTTTGCTGAGTGTAGGCAGTAATGCATCTGTAAACGTACACACAATCAGCAATTATTAACACATTTTCATATAATTGTGCCAGTGAGACATAATTATAAAAATGTCACCTCTTTAAGCTACTCAAGATGTTTGTTGTTGCTGAATTTGTGTCGTAAATAATGTAAATGCTTTTTATCCTCTTTTTTTTTAGCTGAACTGTACCTCAATTCAAACTTTTTTTTTTAAATCTTGCAACATTTCAGAAGATGTAGCTTAATGGGAAGTGATGAACCAACAAGCATGATGTTGTGTTTTTTCTTTGCAGCAACCAGGATGCATTTTCAGACTCAAAAGCCCTAATTTCTGTCTAGTCATCTTTCATGTTCTCTCCTTATCGCAGAATAGTAACCTTGAAAAAGATTGAAAATCACAAATATTTAATCTTTATTCCCTAATTTTCACAAGTTTTGCATCTGATGTCATCCTAACCCCCCTGTCTCTAAAATGCTTGAGTGTGTCTGCAACTTGTCTCACCTTAAATTCACGACCTATTCTCAACTCCAATTTACAACCCCTTTGTCTTTTTCTGTGTTCCTCCAGTCCCAGACCCACGGCATTAGCACAGGTGGAGTGTGTGCCCCATGTCACTGCAACTCATTTGGTTCCAAGTCATTTGACTGTGATGAAGTCGGTCAGTGTCGGTGTCAGCCGGGCGTCACCGGACCCAAATGTGACCGGTGCGGCCGAGGATTCTTCAACTTCCAGGAGGGCGGCTGCACACGTAAGCATAGACCATGATGCAGAAAGGGGAGTGCTTCTTTAAAAAGTTGATTAACCCAGATATAACAAAAGTACAGGTAGAGCTCAATCCACTGGAAACCCTGACAAAGCATGTAGATGTGTCCTGTGTTTGTACTGTAATTTGTAATGAAAGTAATATCAGCAATCACAAAATGCTGTCCTTATTAAACTGCTGTTCTGCTCCTCTTTCTTTTTAATATAAAGTTTACTCAAATTGTCTGCAGTGCAATTCTATTGAAAAAAAGAAGGTATTGTGTAATTTCAAAAATGCATCTGCAGTCCTTCACACCATGGTGATTATTTCGCCCACAAGCAGGCCAAAGCTAAAAATCATTCACACAAAACATCAGAGAAAAATATGACAAAAAAAATTATGTATGTGAGCCGCTGGCTTTGGAGAAATGAGTGTGCTGCTTTGTATTCATAAATACCTTACTTTGTCATACAGGCTTTCTTTTTCCCTCTTCCAGTTGCACAGCAAATAACTCGTCGTTTGAAATGTCATCAGTTTCCTGCATAAATCACAAACTTTCTGTCTTATGAAAGTCAGACTTGCAGAAATTATGAAAACCTCATGATTTCATTGCTATTGATTATCATTTATTTTTGACAATACACCATTTTATAAATTGTTGTGCAATGTTCTACATGACAGTGGAAACGTTGCCAAGAGAAACTAGCTGCTGATATAAACATCTTAAAAAAAAACACAAAATAACAAAGATGACCAAATAATTACAGAGCTAAAATATTTCTTATAAATCTTGGATGGTGAACAAGCAAAATAGCGGATAATTATATGTGAATAATGTTTAAGGAGGAGATCATTTTAATTAATCAAATCAAATCATACATTTTACTGGGAAATCCATTTAAACTGTTTGAGTGTGTGTGTGTGTGTGTGTGTGTGTGTGTGTGTGTGTGTGTGTGTGTGTGTGTGTGTGTGTGTGTGTGTGTGTGTGTGTGTGTGTGTCATTGTGTATGACTGCCTTCTTGCATTCATGCAAATTGAATTTAATCATCTTTAGTAATCTTTAGTTTTGTGCATTTTGGTAATAGATTTACATTCATTGACATTGTGTTAACCGTTTCCTTTTAGAATTTTCATCCTGTTATGATCAGAGCTTGACATAAAACTACAGAGATTCCAGCTAATTCAATTTCCACAGTTTTAGTTTTCAAAGTTAAATCAGTATGGATTTAACACCAAAACTGACTATACTCACACCTTAAAATATAGGTCGACGTTTGCCCAAATTGTACAGCATGTCTCTGATTCAAACGAGCAGCATGCTGGTATTGAATGTGTTGGAAGTGAAGATGGAATTATTTCTGCAAATGTGTGAACAAAAAAATTATCTGTGTAATACAGTTAGAGGCTGTACTCGAAGATAACAGTGGCAGCTGTTGTGAAAAAGTTACATAAGCTCACTTTAAAGTGTAACTTCACCTCCAGGTCTGACCTCAAGTCCACCCACTGCATCATTTTGCAAAAAAATTTTTTAAAAGAAAGTAGGCATGGGACTAGGAGGTGAAACCACGGCCACTTCCCGGCTGTAGCCTCCTAGCGGCTGTCGTCTCCTAGTGGCTGTAGTCTCCTCCCGGCTGTAGCCTCCTAGCGGCTGTCGTCTCCTAGTGGCTATAGTCTCCTCCAGGCTGTAGCCTCCTAGCGGCTGTCGTCTCCTAGCGGCTGTAGTCTCCTCCCGGCTGTAGCCTCCTAGCGGCTGTCGTCTCCTAGTGGCTATAGTCTTCTCCCGGCTGTAGCCTCCTAGCGGCGGGAAGCTCCGATACACTCACTTTCTGTAACCGGCGTAACGTTAGCATGAAATCATGGTGGAATTAGCAAGCTAATGTTAGCTAACATTCTCTCTGTAAATAAGAAAATTAAGCAACTCAGTGCTTCATCTACACACGCTTGTCACAGCATAGGAACGCGTGTTGCTGTTGCCAGATAATCAGTCATCAACACTGATTCAACACGTTTTGCACAATGCTACACGGTGGTCACGGAAAAAGTAATTACCTATTGGCTGTTTGTTGCCAGAGCTAAGGATTTTCATTATCGTTGCCCAAGGGTGTGTTGCGTCATCTGAAAAATCATTTTTAGATTTCTGAAAGTTATTGAAAGGGAATATGTTCAAATGATAAAACCATATGTCCTTAAAACTTGAAACCGCAGGCAGCAGGTGCAGCAAACGTGTGCTGCCCAAATTATTAAGCAACCACGCACCCAAAGTAGGACTGTGAATATCCTTACCATATATCTCCTTATGCAATTTATTATTGATGCCAACCACTATGGACAGCTAAGAATAACAATAATAAGGCATGCATCAGAAAGACAAGATAGGACTGGACATTATTTGCCTTGATTCATCTTAAAATCCCTACCACAGGGCAGAGGTTAGGTTACAGAAATAATATGTTGGCTTGTGTTTAGTGTTTAGTATTCCAGGCAATTTACTGTTAGAATGCAAATATGATGCCGGCTATGTGCATGTGGTTTTCATAAATTCATTTACAGAAAATGACTCGCGACTGACGCCTTTCTTTCATTAGCAATGTACATGAATGAATCAGGAGCCATTCCATTCAATTTCAGTTGATTGAAATATCATAAAAAAAATAATGCAACCATCCTGTCAAGATGACTTTACATTTCACGAGCATTACATTTAGTGTGTACTGAGCTAGAAAGAGAGTCCTCTGGTATTGACAATTGTGTTTCCTGTGTAATGGCAGTGAATGAGTAAGTTGTTTCGTGACTTAATAAATAGAAATTTGCATTCACCCGCGTATCGGAAGTTGAAACAAAAATGACAGCTTGTAAACCATTGATTTGTCTGCTGCATTTAAAGGATACTTTCTGTCCTGTCTTCCAGCCTGTCAGTGCAGTCATGTGGGGAATAACTGCGACACTAACACCGGACAGTGTATCTGTCCTCCAAACACTATTGGTGAGAGGTGCGACTACTGTGCTCCCAACCACTGGGGCCATGATATCGTAACTGGATGCAAGGTAGGCTGGGAACTAGATTTACAAATAGCAGTTGGGTTTGTGTATTTAGTGTAACCTACAGTTTGTGTAGTAACGCATATATATATACATACATCCTACTCTTATTATCACAGTGCTTGTTTACACAGCCTTCTGTCTGTATTTCCTGCTCTATCATTCCCATTTCCTCTGCCTCTCTGTTTTGTAACACAACTTTGTTCAAAGGGTTTGAGAAGTAATTGTTCTGATCTAAAATGATCACAGCAAAGGGCCGCCAGGCAGCAAAAACAGGAAACTAAAGGAAGTGGCAATCGTACATTAGCAATTAGAGGCTTGAACATGAACACACTGTAAGTCCCGGTTTAACAGCAGATTGATCCAGCAGCGTTCGTCAGGACAACAAAGAGGTACACAACGGATCTTGGTACCAAACAAACATAAAGGTGCAAAAGGTTCCAAAGACAACAAAACAAAGTAGAACACAGCGAAGCAGAAAGGAACAACATAACAAACGAACAACAATTCATCAGAATGAAACAGCAAAATCATTTTTAACACTTGATGAACAGCCTTATCGAACATCAATTAATCAAATGTCTATGAAAGTCAACGTCAGTCTTGTGTGTAGCACATAACAGTTATACAGTTATAATGTTTCAATTGTAATACCAGCCAATATTATTCAATGATTGTTTTTAGTAAGAACAATATGTTACCACTGCAATGAGGTCACTTTTTAAGTGATCTCATACTGTACATGTACCTCCTCATGTTTAATATTTGGACATCAGCTATCCTGGTTCAAAGCTCAATTAAGATCTCTGAGCTTCAGGCATGCAAACAGATCTTTTACCTCATAGAAGTCATATAAAACTCTACACTGATATGACAGTATTCAGTTGTACGTCTTGGAAACTCTTCAGGTTTAACTGTTGTCTGCACTAAGGGATCAAGAAGAATATTTGCATTGTACTTGATGAAGAAAAAAAAGGTTTCTGTTGATGTCTGAACAAAGCTGAGTTTGAGCAACATCATTAATCCTTGTGTTTGTGTTTGTAGGCGTGTGGTTGCAGTGTGATCGGCTCAGTGACCCAGCAGTGTAACGTCAACACAGGCTGCTGCATGTGTCGCAACTCCTTCAGAGGAGAGAAATGCAACGAATGTCAAATTGGATACAGAGACTTTCCTCAGGTGAATGATCTGAATGACACTAGTACTGCTATTATAACTGTTATCACTGGAGAGACTCTCTGAGGGGATTCGATCATTGGGGGTGGATTGTCTGTGGAACTCGACTAGGACAAGGGAGAGAAATTAGACATGACAGTGCTGTTATTATGGATTTTATGAGTATAAAAAGCCTCGATAAATGGATGTGTTCCACGCCTGATTGATGAAGCCTAATAGTGTTCTCACACCACTGGTTTTATTTCGCCCTGAAGTCATCTTTACGCCAGAGACAAACTTTTCTGCAGTGCTGCAACTTATACTTCCTCCATAACTTAAATTGAAAAGATGAATAGCATGCTATACAAATAATAAATTGCCAGATATTGTCTACATGTGTAATTCTACAACACATGAGAATGGAACAACTCAAAATAGGTTCTGTTTTTAACAAAACAGATTCTGAAGAAACAGATCAATTTAAAAAAACACCATGTTAGTCAAAACTCCATTCAAGTCTTAGTTTGAAGGCAGCTTTCTTTAATTTGACTTTAAAAGGTTCATTAATACAATCACATTGCTTCATTGTGTAGCTGTATTAAAAGTTAAATAATGAATAATACTAGTTTTTACACTGATGTGGAACTCAGTAGCTTCAGTCAAATGGGGGAAATAACTGAATAAGTCTGTGTTTGGCGTTTGTCTGAACTTCAGTGATGTTTCGACTGACATGGGAGTGGGAAGATGATGTCAACATTTTTATTTTGGAGTGAAGTTTAATGGTTTTGGTGAAGCATAAAACTAGGACACACTCTGGTAGCTCCTCTCTCAGCCTGTCGTATTGTTGATAACAGAAGCTTGGCCTTGTCTGCATTCACGTTTCCCACAGTGCACCCAGTGCGAGTGTAACGTCTCAGGATCGGACAGCCAGACCTGCGACCAGGAGAGAGAAGTGTGCGCCTGCGCGGATCGAACTGGAAAGTGTAGCTGCAAGGTACAGTAACACAAATACACACTTTCACTTGGTCCTCCCACATGATGTTAAAGAGGAATTCTGGACTTTATTTACTTCACTTTTCTTCATTCGGCGCCCCTTCTTATGTCACATGCAGGCACATTAGAATACAACACCCCCATGTCCACCGACGACTTGACTACCCATTGCAGGGGTGCACAATTTCTTTCTCTCAGGCCTTTTTCAGGAGGGGGTCTTAAAGAGACAGGCACTAAAACAGAGTGTTTCAGAGAGTGACCCCATGCATTTTCAGACAGACAATGTGAGAAAAATGTTGTGATTTTTTTAACATTCAAGACGATAAACATGTTCTAGTAGAAACCCCAAATACGTATGAAGCTAAAAAAAAGGCATGATATGTCCAATTTTAGTTTAATTGACAAAGAAAAAAGTTTACACGGAAAAATGCACGATTGTCAAACTGATAAAAACCTGCACATCTTACAACACACAGTTAAAGCATGTAACACATTATAAACATCTGTGTTTGAAAACTGAGCTTGTGAGATGTAGTCAGTTTATCCATTCAGTGACTACGTTCTGCTGAACAGCTTTTACTTTTCAGAAAGTCAACTTAAAGTCTGAGTGAATTTGTGAAGCTAATAAAACAACTGCTATTTATGGTTCAGAATCCCACCAGGATATGATTTAGAGTTTCGACCTTATTTGCCAATGCAGATTTAAAACCTACTGGACGTGTTATTCTTCATCTGTGTATATTGAGACTCTATGCATGTGAGGGTGTGTGTGTGTGTGTGTGTGTGTGTGTGTGTATGTATGTGTTTTACACTACATGTTTGACAGTGTGTGATTATTATTATTATTTCAGTAAATGTAAGACGGGGATCTCTGCGCGGCGTCCTCCATTAGCTGGCACACACAAATAGATAGACTGATGCATACATTTTTCTCCTATAAATAAAGTGTCTATAAATAAAGTGTGTGTGTGTGTGTGTGGATGCCATCTCTTCGCTTCTACCTTGTTGTTGACAGTCATGATGCAAGCACACACAGTAACACACTAGTAAACTAAACAAAATAAAAAAGGACTACAAAATATATAATTATTGGATGTTTATAGGCATAAATATCATATATTGACACTCACACACACTCCCCTACGTACACACACATACTGTAGAAGGCATATATTTCACACCCTGCATCCTCAGTGTGACAGGTTGGTCGTATATCCCACACGCACGCCTCTCATTAATACAGCTCTCAAACACACGCACGCACATGCACACGCACACGCACACACACACACGCACACACAGATACATGCACATATTCAATATATGGCACGCCTAGACTGGAGACACTTTTCATCTCCGCTGTCACTTGCTTATCACATTATCCAACATAGACAGCGACAAATGCTAAAACAAAATCGTATGTGCAAATACCAACACACACACACACACACATGCACACACCTGATTCATGGCCTGTATTGAGGCTTCAGATCACTGGGTGTCATCTTCACTCTGAACAGTTTGACTGCCTGTCACTCGTTCCATCTACACCAGCCTCTCAGTTCATCAGTTATTTCAGCTGTATGTTCGCGGTTATGCTGGTTCGCTTCTCTGTCGGTGTTTATTTATGGCAGTATGTGACGTAGCTGCATATCCTTATGGCTTCAAATTATCCTTCAAATTAAAGAGGCCACATTTACATTGGCAAACATTAAGATATGGCCCAAACGTTTGAGGTCTTCTTAACATGCAAGGATCTTATATAATATCATAATATAATAATATCAATGTTGAAACGTTGATGGACGAACAATGCCACTAATTGAGCAATTGTTTCAGTTATTTATCAAAATCCTTAACATACACTAATTCTTGCCTGTCAAATGTGAACGTTTTCTCTATTTAATATGATCATAAATTAAATAACTTTGGGTTTTGGACTGATGTCGTGAGACTTTATAAACTAAACCAAAACATTATTAAATAAATTGATTGATTAGTCACTAGTAATAGTATAATGACCTCCTATTGACATAACAAATAACCGTGCTAATATTGACATTCTAGGTTCGTTCACATTGTTCTTGGTCCTTACTCGCTAACCGGCAGAATGCTTTGACAGAACTCAACATTAATTGGATGATGTTTTGTTGACAGGACTGAGACTTTTCTTAGCAGAGAGAGAATCCTTCATATACAGACCTGTCCACAATCCCATTTTATACCAGTCCGCCCTCAGCTTATTTACTCAAAATGTAAACAATTCACTGCAGTGAGATAATAATGCAACCAACGGAAAACATATTTTCTGTGTTGCGTAGGATGGATGGATTTTAATATCTAAAATATGTGACGCAGCCCAAATGAAAGTAGTAGTTGTTATAACGTTGACACTTTTACAACCATGTCAATGTCGAGGTGGCTATAAACGGGTGAAACGGATTTGATGTCAGAGTCACTTTTTCTGCTCGAGGAGTTTCACTTGCAAAAAAATAAATAAGCCAACGCAGAAGTGCCAAAAACTGTGGTTCTGCAATGGCCGGCTTGAGGCTGGCTCCAAAAGTGAGTCATGTTAAAATGCCCAACGTCACAGCAGAAATAAACACGGTCACAGCCACGGTTAATTCCTATAAATACTGTGTGTGTGTGTGTGTGTGTGTGTGTGTGTGTGTGTGTGTGTGTGTGTGTGTGTGTGTGTGTGTGTGTGTGTGTGTGTGTGTGTGTGCTTGTGTGTGTGTGTGTGTGTGTGTGTGTGTGTGTGTGTGTGTGCTTGTGTGTGCTTGTGTATGAGTCTATGGCTCAGACCTTACGTTCTATGTCCTGCTGAAGTGTCCTGAAGTGGGGTTTTTTTATTCCAAAAGCACTGCTGTAGGTGTGCTTGCCTGAAGGTCAATCTGCTTTCTGACCTCAAGTTTTGAAGTAAAGGATTAGATGTTTTCCAAAGTTACATTTAGTTTCTCATAACTGGCCCATGTCACTGTATTGTATTTTTTTCAGAATGATTTTAGTCCTCATCAGCTGAGTGGATTAAGTTGCTCGTGACTTTCCCTTCGCCACTTCACAAAAACAGTTTTTACTGAAACAATGTTAAAATGTTCCTCAACTGTGTTTGTTTGCCTATTTTTGTTGTTTCAGGCAAATGTTGAAGGAGACAACTGTGACCGCTGTAAGCTGGATACATTTGGGTTGTCTGTACGAAACCCGCTGGGCTGCAGCAACTGTTACTGTTACGGACTGACGCGCTCCTGCACAGAGGCCCAAGGACTCATCAGGATGTGGGTGAGTACACATCTTAATTTGAACTTCTTTTCTGTCACTGTTATTGTTTAACAAAAATAGATTTAAGTATTCGGAAGAATAGGATTCAGTGACTCAAAGCTTTATTGTCTTTAATAAATGTTTCATAAATCGACAAAGAATGACCTCACTGACTTCACATTAAATACATTTCTTAAATCCAACTGGTCCAAACCCTTTTGATAATATATAGAACAATATATTTAAAGAGTAGTTTCTGGTCTGGATCTCCACACACTGTCTGTGCCAGCTTCCTTGCTGAGACGAGCACATTTGACAGCTGGCTGCCTACAACTGACTCTGCACTATGCCAAAGCTGTAAGCTTCATGTTCTTCATTAATCATTATGTATGGATAATTAGAGGCTTGTTCAAATACTTAAAGTTTATAGGTCTCATATCACTTGATTTCTGCCCAGTAGAAAGCGTTAGTCAGTTTTTTTGCAGCCTTCCTGGTGGCTGTCAGTAGGTGTGCCATGTTACAGATGTACAGAAGGTGGGAGGATGTTTCCAGAGATGAGACAGGTGTGCTGGGAATATTGGAATTTCTATTGCACAAACACAGTTAAGTGCCTTAAACATGGTTGAAATATTCAATCAGAAAAGTGTATTGGTTACATTTTGTGATGCATTTGACATAGTGTAGATTCAGGAGGAATTCTTAGCATCCTCAAAAACCTCTAGAAGGAGGGAGAGACAAATAATGCATAGACACAAAAAGCATATTGATATCATTCATAGTGTCTTACACTTTCCAAAGATATCATTATGTCTCAGATTGCAAAATAAACATCCATAAATGTATCTGAAATCAGAAAGAAATACACTTTACATTACATTATACTTGTCTGTACATCCGTGGGTCAATTTCAAATAGGAACCACAACTAGATAATTTAGCATACATTTGTTTACATTTTGGTGCCAATTTGTCAAAATGTAAAAACCGATGTAAACAAACGGGTCTTAAAAGACAGCACCTTATAGGCCCATTCCACCAGACCAATTGTAGAGCTTTTACACGTTCTCCTGATGGCTTTCTTTTTATTGATTGTTAACAATCGGCATTTGCTAATTTGCACCAAATACAAAGTAAAGCTAAGGCTGATGGCGAAACATTTTTTTTTGACTAAATGGCTGGTGTTTGAAGAAATATGAATTCTTAGGTGGACATGAATGTCTGCATTGCGGCACTCCATCCAATAGTTATTGAGAGGAAAAGTCAGGAGAGCAGCAAATCAAATCATTTGGGAACCATCCATGTTTATTCAAAGGCCTGTGCCAGTCCATCAAGTAGATGCTGAGATATTTCACTGGAGAAGTGAAAACTTGCAGTGGATGCTTGAGGAAACGTCCGGTGAGCACCGACGTCAGTCAGCAGGCTCCATCTTGCTCCGTCCCAGACCGGCTTGTGTTTCGGCTGGCTGCGATACGTATAAAGCTCTGAGTCAAAGACAGAGGCAGGTAAGAGCAGCAGACAGCAGCAGACAATCAGCCAGCAAGTTGGCAATCAATTGTTGAGTGGCAGCCTGTTTTTAATAAAGGCCCCTCATCTCAGAAATGGTTGCCATCGGCGATAAACTGTCGTTTCCGTGGTAACCGTAGAGTTTTCTGATGGAGTGTGGCGAGAGGATTCATTTGAACGACACACATTCACTTCATTTATTGTTGACAGAGAGAGAGAGAGAGAGAGAGAGAGAGAGAGAGAGAGGGAGAGGGAGGGAGAGCTGGACAGAGAGAAAGACTGAAAAAATTGAGAGTTTATTGGAAAGAGGGAGATTTTCTCTGAACCACTGAATCGTGAGATTACACTGTGTGGAGTGGGACACACACACATACACACACACACACACACACACACACACACACACACACACACCATAGCTAGACACCATACACATACGCTATACAAACACAGTACACATGCCTTCACATACACAAACACACACAAAAAGCTCACACTACAGGGGATTACATGGAGGTAAGGGCAGAGGGACACACACTCACACACACACACACACACACACACACTCACACACACATTCTACCATACACACACAGCCACAGACATTTATCCCTGATGGGAGAAGTTTGTGTGTGATTGGACAACTATTTACTGGCTGTTAAATACTGCTGTAAAGATCTTCACCAATATAATAAAGTACAAACCTTCATGGAACTGAGATCAAATGAAAGCTGAGACAAAGACTTGCATGTATTAAATGGCTCCTAATATCTATAAATCAGTAACTTCTATCTGTAGCTATAAACGAAAATTAGGTATATAACATAAAAATGAAATGCATGAGAAAATATTAAATCTCTATGGTACAGTATATACCTTTCTGACACATATTAGTACCCACATATGGGTACTAAAAACATTATTTTTAACTTATAGATGACGCAGTGTTTTGTATTTTATGTCGGCACATTTTAAATTGGATCAGGAATCCAATGTTATTTTTAAAAAGGATGTACTAAATACTTACATGTATACAAACCCTGATTTATAAAGTACTGTTAAATAGAAAAGAGTACATGAAAGTTATAAGGATCTAAGGAATGAACTCATCTCAGTCTGTACACATACTTCTTCCATAGGCACTGCATATCTCATATTCAATCAGAATAAACAAATAAGTTGTATGAAGACTCAACTTTGCATTTATGGCATACTAAACTTTTTTGTCACTTTATACCTGTTTCTTATTTGATATCATAGGGTATCAATCACATTGCCAATGAGAAACCAGCTACAGTATATACATGTTTGGAGTTCTATTCATTTTGAAAGGAGTAATTTCCCTTTCCCCTTGTGACTGCCTCTCCATTATGCAGCCAGTATTGCCAGTGTGTCCAAGCTAAAGTAACTTCATAGATATCACTCAAACAAAGAGCACTCTTCCATTATGCCTCACATATTATTCGCACAATATCAACTTATCAGCACGGCTGGACTGCAGCTACAGAGAGAGGGAGAGATCCAGGCTCCAGCAGATGAATCTGATTTTAAATCAGTCCACTCAACCACAACCCACAGTCAATAATAAACCCTCATATTATTCAAGTAATATCGAAATATCAACACATAAAGTGGGAGCCAGAAAGAGAATGAGAAAGAGAGGGCTAGATTTTCTCCAAGCTGTTTCATGCTCTCTGGTACGTGAATCATATTTGAGTTATTACTGACAGAGTGACAACTTCAGTTATATCCAGAATGGAAAGATATTTTATATTGGAAATCAAAAATCAAGAACAATCCTTTCCAGAAAAAAAGCAACAACAGTTGGCTTGACCCATTATTAAGAAACAATCAACAACACTGTCTTATAATAATAATGAATCCCTTATTAGTCCCACAGTGGGGAAATGTATTCTCTGCATTTGAACCCATCCTTAGTGATTAAGGAGCAGTGGGCAGCCTCGTCGAGCAACTGTGACAATACCACTATTATTCAATCCTGGGTCCTTTTGAAAGAATACACAAAGCAAAATTCATGGCAGAAATGTCCCTTGTGTGCAAAATACAAAAAAGAAAAGCTGATTTTTTTCTTCTGTTTATGACTTCAATATCTTAATTGTCACGTGTATATATAATACATAAACACACATTAACTGTCAAGCCAGCAACAGGATTGTTAGCAAACGCCAAAAAGTCATTTAAATAACAATTAGCACCTCCCACTTGACTAAAATTCCCATACCCATTCGAATTATTTTGACTGTGAAACAAAAGGTTTGTTTTTGCAAAACATATGGCCAGTATTTGGTAATTAAAATACATCTATTCATGTTCCGATCACATATCTCTGTAAGAGGTGCCTTCATTTGGCCAGTTATTAGAGCTGCATGGATCCATCCTCATTACCTTGAATATTTCACAATCCTCTGTGTCCACAGTTGAAACGCGGATGTCAAACTTTCTATAACAAGATAGCAGTCTCAAACAAAAAGCATTTGAAATCTGCCAAAGTCAAAGAGAATGGAGCATTGTTTGAGTCTGTGTCATTAGGAGGTGAGGAAAAGAGGACATTGTGTGACTTAAAGAGGAAAAGACACTGATGCCTCTGTACACATGTGACTCATGGACTCATGCACACCTCATTGACAGTTCTGTGTTATGGTATGTAACATATGTGGTTTCATTCAGGATTATTCTACCCACCCATATATGCACATACTTATGCTATATCTGGCTCAGTTTGTGTCTACATGGTGAAATAAGACCATGGTTGAACTATAATTTCTACTCAAGCCCAAACCCTGCAGTGTTATATATATATATATATATATATATATATATATATATATATATATATAAAAAAGAAAATTGTGTTTCTTTTTTTTTACTGAGAACATAACATCCATGATTGTTAGCCATTCTAGTCAATGTAAACTAAACTTTGTACAGCAGAATCCAAGTCTTGTGTATCCACCCATATGCTCAGTGCATATAGTATGTACACCAAGTTCAAATGGAAAGGCAGCATGATATACGGTATGAACAGCTTCCGTGGAATGGTTCCTTGGGGTAAATCTTCAAGCATCAACATGCGCCACATTTATATTGTCGTCACTGTTGTGTGTCCTAGTTGGCGCTGAAGCCGGAGCAGACGGTGCTGCCCCTGGTGGATAAATCCAACACTATGGAGACGAGGAGAGGAGTGAGCTTCCAGCATCCTGAGATCCTCGTTCACACGGAGCTGGTCACCTCAACCCTCTCTGAACCGTACTACTGGAAACTGCCGGAGCAGTTCAGAGGCTCAATGGTTGGAAAGCTCACCGTGTTTATTATTTTTGAATTGTTTCCTACAGCAATCTGTAATTCTCTGACCATCAAAGTAATAAGACAAATCTACGTTTTTTTGTGCTCAAATCAAGCGTAGTTTTGTCAAAGAGGTGAAAATTCACCACATTCAATCAATTCCTCAGATCACAGCATATGGTGGGCAGCTGAAATATGCAGTGTACTACGAGGCCAGAGATGAAACTGGTCCTTCCTCCTATGAGCCTCAGGTCATCATTAACGGCGGACCCAACCGCAACATACAGATGACCCGCAACATACCGGGGCTGCAGATTGGCCAGCTCACTCGACACGAGATCGACATGACAGAGGTAGAGTAAGGCTGCAAATGGAAGTAATGGAAGAAATATTTGAGTTATCAGTTCAAGAAATATATTCTTCTATTAAACACCAACTACTAAATTAATGGAGCTAAACTGAATATCGATTGCACTTATTTTTGGCGAGCTCTGTCGGTCAATACAAACAGGGTCTACTACACTGGTAATAGACTGCAGTGATAAAATTGATTTGTCAGTGTGTCTAATTTGAGTGTGTGTGTCTGTGTGTGTGTGTACAGCACGAGTGGAAGTACGCAGATGGCAGGTCCATGACTCGAGAGGACTTCATGGATATTTTGTTCTATGTGGACTACATCCTAATTAAGGCATCGCACGGCAACTTGATGAGACACAGCCGGTAAAACACACACACGCACGTATGCACATACACATGCAGTGGCATGCACCCCCATACAGTGTGGTCCACTATTAAATATGAAATGTGATGGCTGAATAAAAGAAGAAAAAAAACTGTTTTCATTTGCATCTCAAGGATTAATTAGCTTGTACTACTTGCCATTTGCACAGCAGATACATTATAACCTGCTGCAAATCATTACTAAAACATATATACAAGCGGGATCCTATGACATTGTTGTATTAATAGATTTGACTTCTCTCTTTTCCAGTATTTCAGAGATCAGTCTAACGGTGGCCGAGCAAGGCCGACCCACCAAAGAGAGCGAGAAAGCACATCAGATAGAGAAGTGCGAGTGTCCAGTCGGATACTCTGGGTTTTCTTGTGAGGTGAGCGCACAACTACACAAATGCTTGCACACGTGTGAGACTTCATACCTGCAAAATGTTAACTTTAAAAAAAAGAGGTGTTTTTTAAGAACTTTGACATACTGCATGCAATCCGTTGTTTTTGTACTCAACAGGCATGTCGTTGCCATAGAATTTTCAAGTGACTACTTTCTGTAATTTCTCTAAATAATTTAATATTGTAGAAATGTCCGTACTGTACAAGTGCAGATGTAAATATATCTGAGACTCCTGCTTTAGAAAGAGATGTTGCCTTAAAAAAATGATTTGTAACCAAGATACGTACTGAGCAGGATATTTTACAATTGAGAAAATCAGTGCTCTCTAGTGAACAAACAATGTAATGACAACACTGTTTATAAAAAACAAACTTCTTTGTCATGTCTGTACCGCAATTTCTTATTTGCATCAGTGGACATTTACACCAAAATCAAAGTCTTTGCTACAATGTAGTCTAAAAGTGTACTCTTAATATGGTGAGAGAAACTAGGAGACATACAAGGAATTTACTGAATACATCGATGTCAAAATGCATCACAAGTTTTGTGAATTCAATTCCAGTATTTGTAATAATCTATCTGATGAAATTACTTTCATCCAGCAGCAAAAAGCCCACTACATACACTACCGTTCAAAAGTTTGGGGTCACTTAGAAATTTCCTTATTTTTCAAAGAAAAGCACTGTTTTTTTCAATGAAGATAACATTAAATTAATCAGAATTTACATTGTTAATGTGGTAAATGACTATTCTAGGTGGAAACGTCTGGTTTTTAATGAAATCTCTACATAGGTGTATAGAGGCCCATTTCCAGCAACTATCACTCAGTGTTCTAATGGTACATTGTGTTTGCTAATCGCATAGAAGACTAATGGATGATTAGAAAACCCTTGAAAACCCTTGTGCAATTATGTTAGCACAGTTTAAAACAGTTATGCTGGTGAGAGAAGCTATAAAACTAGCCTTCCTTTGAGCTAGTCACATTTGTGGGTTCGATTATACTCTCAAAATGGCCACTACAACTTAATGAGTGGGCTTTCTCTCCTCTCTTAGCGCTCAGAGCAATGAACGCTTTCTGTCTGCTGCCTTCAGAGTGTAAACATGGAGGTCACAGACTGGGCTTTCAATAGTGTCTCAAAAGTTTCCAATGTACATGTAGTTCAGAGTTTTAAGCATCTCCGACGCCTTTCAGGCTCTGGTTTTTTTGTTGCTTTGCTTAACTAGGATTAAGCCTCACTGAGCGTCTCTTCCACTCAGTTGTGATTTTGTCAAAGCAATTGACTTTCAACTGCGTCCAGCTCCTTCTCTTAAGCCACAGAAAGCATATAGCAGTGACTCAATCTTCAGTTTAATGAGGATTTTGTAGAGGCAGCTTATGATACACAGAGGCAAGTGTTCTGGGCAATTCCGCTGGATAGCGGCGCCTGAGAGTCATTTAGGTATTATTGTGTTAATCTCAAAGGAACACACGAGTTGCCTGCAAACTTTTGACCATATTTTTCAACCTCTGTTTCATTTTGTCGTTTTCTACTTGGAGTGCAGAGGAGGGGAAAACAAATTGCCATGTACATCATTTAGAAGCTACAGATACTGTTGAAAAACTGCCAAATAGCAAGCGGTAGCTAAACTTGAAATGTTCAGGTCGTAGAGGTCTTTGCTGACAGATGGCCATTCTATTTGTAGCTGCCGTCGTTGTTAATAAAGTATATTTAAACGGGCGTTTAGCGCTAGCAGAGGGAACAGATGGCTCTTTAAATGGACTCCATTAATTATTACTGAACAGGAGAGAGAGGGAGAAAGAGTTACCTTGCATGTCTGCGTCTGTGTGTGTGTGTGTGTGTGTGTGTGTGTGTGTTTGCGCTGAGCGGGTATGTGAGGGTGTGGGCATGTGTGTGATCAAAAGTTACGGGAATATCTCCTAATTGTGTGAATGCAAGAGAGAGTGGTCAACAGTTGCCTTGAGAAATTACAATTAGGTATAATTATGTGTGTCCATGTGTATAGTGTGTGTGTACAAATATCATGCTCAGTGTGGGAATTCTGTGGGAACACAGGCTGTCAAAACTGTATCTTTTATGTCTGTCTTTCAGCTTTAAAAGACTCTTTAAAATATACATGTATTCCCTCATTATCCCTCTCATTCTGTCTCTCTGTGTGCAGGAGTGTGCTGCAGGTTTCTACCGTCTTCGCGCCGGTTCCATGACATCTGCTTCAGCGTCCAGACTGCCAACCGCTGCCGGCATGGGCAGCTGTGTTCAGTGCCAATGCAGTGGGCACTCTTCCACCTGTGACCCTGAGACATCCATATGCCAGGTAAGTGTGTGTGTGTGTGTGTGTGTGTGTGTGTGTGTGTGTGTGTGTGTGTTCTGCCACTGGAGACCTCCATAAAGCCATATGCCAGGTAGCTTCTGGAGAAGAGACTGATGTGTGTGTGTGTGAGAGAGAGAGAAAGAGAGAGAGATAGAATAAAGTGTGTGTGTGTGTGTGTGTGTGTGTTGGGAGGAATGTCAGGTACTGTAATTAGCTCGGCAATAATTAACGACCCTTGGCTCATTGACATTTTTTGTAATTTCCTCTCCTCTGGATCTGACCCAAAGCTACACCCTTACTTTTAGAAAGAGGGGAGAATAGGATCTTCTAGAAAGATCTACCATTAAAACACCTTGAGGCAAATCAATCTGACCCTGAAAGTTGAACACAAATGGTTAGTTTGACGCTGTCAGTGATCAGCACAAATCCCGGCTGTGACAATAATTTCCATAATAGTGTTTCATGTTAATTTTCTAACTGTTCAGATCACAAACTAGGTAAATTATACATTCAGAGCATTATTATAGCATCAAACAACAATGTTACATGACATTTAGCTGACACATCGACGTGGAGTAGCGGAGCCGGGGCTCGAACCACAGCTCCTCTGATTGAACGACGGGCATGCTAACCACTGAGCCACAGTAGCCTATGTAAAGTAGCCTACCAATCGGTGCAGCTCTGTGATCGCACTGCGGTCACAGCTGATGGCACAATCCTGAACAACGGGAAACCTAGCGCCCAGCCTCCTGTTAGCCGTCATCACTGTTGCCGTTGTTTGCACCTTTGAGTGTAGTTTATGGTCGCGTGCCAGAAAATGACATAATCACGGTCTGCGTGTCGTGAGCGAAGCCTATTGGTCGTGCAGAATATTTGTATAATGCTTTTCAGACGTGACTGTCACAAATAGTTCACTGATAAAAACACTATTAATAGGCCAGGGATTATAACAATAAGGCCATCTGGGTTTTAGCTGCTTTAGAAAATCAACATTTAAATATATAATTTGTAGCCCAATTATTTTTTTTACAGGGTATTTAACTGTCTTTCTTTCTTTCTTTCTTTCTTTCTAATGCATTTCAAACTTCACAATTTTTTAGGGGCTTGTATGAAGACAATAAAGTAGTTCATGAATATGAGATATGAGTTTACAGTTAATCACAATTCCTCCTCTGCATTGTGGTGTTTGGTCGGCTGCACTCGTTGTCTTCTTGCTTCTTTACAGTACATTGTGTCAGACTCAGCCCTCTGGCGTTTCGGACAATAATGCAACAAAAGCACATCGGTTATGAATGCCTTTGTGCATTGAGTGTTTGCGCACCATCTGCGGAGGCGAAGATGCAAAGCGCAAGTACATAGTTGAGAGCCATGTGGAGGCAATCCCTCAATCAACCTTATGCTCTGAATTTGGAATTTAGCACCTTTAAGTCGTTATTCATTTATTTAGTGCAAAGAAATAAAATGCCAATCTCGTAAAAGAGAACCACCTTCATGTTTGTTTTAAATGATATTCGGCCTGATGTCTCAAACTGGTGGCTTAGGAGACAGATCTGCCGATGTCAGTTGTTAGCTGTTAGCCACTTTCAGCCTTTTCACAATCTGGTCAGTTTTGTCGCCATCTGAAGACTTTGACCTCGGGGAGCAGTTGGTCACATGCTGCTCAAAGGTCATCGCTCAGATTTGATCCACAGAGAAAACTGTACATACTGTCAGAAAAATCCATTAACTGAGATTCAGGTTGCACAGTTTATGAGAAGCCATTTAATAATTTGGCTTGAAACAGATAAATAGGTATAAGCACGTGTAAAAAAAAACAGAAATAGTCAGGCAGCTGCGGTTTCATGGAGGCTTCTTTGCACATAAAGTTTAATATTTTTCTGGAAGACTTGAAATATGCCTCGTAAGTGCAAGTGGCTCACCTTCTATCGTTTAACAATTGCAGCACTATTACAAATGTCCTTTTTAGAAAGCAGAGTTGTATACACAGCCGTGCATGAAATTCAGCTCAATTATTTGTCACAAGCTTGGAGTGCTGGATTTGGTGTTTGGTCCTGGCAAAGTGTGACTCTCTGATTACCGACTGAAGAGCTAAACAGGACAACTAAAAGGATCAGCAATTATGTGAAGTGTTTTTGCGCAGTCTTCACTCTGATTTAATTTAATCTGGAACTGTCACCAGTTTAATGGAACATTTTATTCCACTAATAGTAATTAAAAAAATTGTTCAGTCATCACAAAAACCTGACTGGTGTAAACAGCTTGAATGTCATTCTGTTTAAAGGTCTGGATTCAAACCGTAACTCCTTGTTTCATGAGATCATCTCAACTCAAATTAGTATCAGCGCTGTCACGATAGACAAATGCCGCCTGTTTCCCTACACCCCAGAGAATAGCTGTGCTCCAATATGGATGTGAACATGTTCTTGTTTCCCCTCCGCTGTTCTCTCCTTTCCAATTATTTTCATTGTTTGTCTTTTTTCCACTTTCCTGCTCCCTCCTCTCGTCTTTTATCCGCTTTCCTCCCTTCTACTTCTTTCTATTGTTTCTCCCTTCGTCTACTCCGCCTTCTTCTAATTTCCTTGTTTCTTTTATCTGCCCCATTCTCATCCCCTAAATTCTCTTCCCTCTCATCCTCAATTATGTATTTACTCATCCTTTGTCTCCTTTCATCACCCCACCACTCTGTCTTTCTCCGTCTCTCATTTTTCTTTGCCCCAATCTTCCTTTGCACCCCCCTCTCTTTCTTTCCCACCTCTCCGTAATGTTTCTAGTTTTGCCAATTTGTTTCTCCCCCGTTTTACTTCTCCCCTCGCGCTTCCCTTGTGTTTGATTTCTGTTTCTTTCTGCCTCCCAGCCATTTTTTCCTCGCTATTTCCATCTCGCTCTCCATAACAGGCGCCATTAGCATTTTCTAACCGAGCGGGCTAAATTGAAAATGCTAAACGAGTTTGTTTCTG
Organism: Myoxocephalus aenaeus; assembly: GCA_038501785.1. Lineage (NCBI taxonomy): Eukaryota > Metazoa > Chordata > Actinopteri > Perciformes > Cottidae > Myoxocephalus > Myoxocephalus aenaeus. The sequence goes on from JBAMJR010000009.1 coordinate 2,539,412, forward strand.
AGGTAATTAGTGGTAACGAGGAACACAGGAAGTTAATAGAAACGACTTGCCTCGTTAGAAGGCGACTTCCTGTTGCACTGATTGAAGTTCCCATTTTCAACAAACAAGGCGAACACATAAGACTGAACCCTGGGGATATGAAGAGGAGAGAGCTGCGTGTTTGTGAACAGTATGTAATGTATTTGTGTGAGTCTACATTGTGTGTTTGTGTGTGTGTGTGTGTTTGTATGATTGAATGCACAGTTCAGTGTGTGGATGTGTGTTAGTTTGCTATGTGCCTGCATCTGTGAGCATTTGTGTGTGTTTTTGTGTTTGCAGGTCGTACATATTATGGAAAAATACTGTATATTTACATAAACACACTGTATTTTGGCATAGCATCCGTCAAAACACAAATATTGTATAATGAGCATAGCCAAAAATAAGAACACAAACATCTCTGGATATGAAATACTTTGGATATATTTATGGTTGTGTGTGTCATTGCACCCTTGTGGCCATCCTCGTAAAAACAGGTGAATGAAATCCTGCAAAGTAAATGAGGATTTCGGATGGCCTGCTCTTATGGAACGAAGGTTAATGAACTCTTTTGACGTGCGAGATCGCACCTGTCAGCTAACAGCTAGCGGGCCGCTGCTGTGCACGCTCTCACAGCACCTCATCATGCAGCAGTGGACTGGGCCTCAAAACCATTAATTACTGTGTGTGGACGGCTACGTTTCCTATCAGAAATAGTGCAGGCTATCGATGTGTGTGTGGGTTTGTGTGCGAAGGCCCTACAATGGCTCACAAACCGTGGCTGGCGAAAAGAAAAGAGTAATGACTTCTCCGCTGCTCCGCTAGAGATGCTCGGCTCTGCAGAAGCAGCTGCGATCACACTGGGTACTTCCCAGTGACTGTCCGGATGTGTGAATCTCAATCAACGATTTTCCTGGGAAATAAAAATCCCTTGATGGTTGTTTAGTCTTGGTAGAAAAAAATCTAAGAGGATAGGCAGCTCCTGAGATTGACCTGCTGTGACCTTTCTGTCATGTTGTCAAACACTTCACTAATCCTCTCCAAGTTCACCACCTTACAGCGAAGTCCACCAGTGATTAAAAGTGCTACTTATATCCAGAATGGAGAAGGGAACTGACATAGAGTAATTATATCAATATGCCACTACTTTTCCTTCTTGTGCTCGTCATCTAGTCCCTGTGTAAATCAACCAGGATAATTATCTCACTCCCCAAAAAGAAAAGCCTCCTCAACACCACTTCTGTCACTGTCAGTGATCAAGAAGGGGATGATGGGTGACCCCTTCTGTCGTCTTTTCAATTGCTCATTGTCGACTTCAGATCGGTGGACGCATACAAAGGATTGTGCACAGTTTAAGAATTACAGCAATGTCCTCTAATCTTCTGTTTTTTTCTTGCTCAAACAAATCTGCTGTCTTGTTTTTATGGTGCCAGTGGCAATATTCAAATGCAACATGCAGATAAAAGTGTAGCTTAACTGTGGTTCATTTAATCTGAAAATTAGTTTTCTTTTTTTAAAGATGAAACGCTTTCCGAATAAACAGAAAGAGTTTATTTTTTGGGGTAATTGTGTTCCAGCTGCCTATAAAAAGCTCACGCAATCAAATTCTGCTTTTAAAACCAAACACAGACTAAGAACTCCTGCTGGCTGGAGGATGAGGGGACATTAAACACACACATCTGGGCTAGAGCATGAATGTCTTCAGAAATATAACATGAATGTATTATGTGTGTGTCTGTGTGTGTGTAGAACTGTCAACACAACACCGAAGGTGCTCGGTGTGAACGCTGCGCTGCAGGATTCTACGGTGTGGTCCGAGGTTCCCACGATGACTGTAAACCGTGCGCCTGTCCCCTCACCAACCGAGAGAACAAGTAAACCTTTCTGTGTTTATTGATCTCGTTTTGTGGCCGAGGGACTCCCCAAATTGAAAGTATCAATCATGTATCATGTTGTCATAATCGCATGTCATTCTCTAAAATATGTTTATTTACATTTCTGTTATTTCTCAGCATTTTTAACATGTAGACTGTAAAAGCTTTAAGACATTTGTTATAGTATTTTCATTCTGTCCGTGTCTAGTTTCAGTCCAACTTGTGTAACGGAGGGACATGATGACTACCGATGTACAGCCTGTCCGGAGGGATATGAGGGCAAATACTGTGAGAGGTGAGGTACACACAGACAATCATAATCCTCTAATAATTTGAAACAAGATAAGCTTAGAAAAAAGAAAAAATGGCAATGAATCACTTGCACTAGACATTGGGACAAATACATTGACAATGAGGGTCTGGGGTGTCTGTGTGTGTGTGTGTGTGTGTGTGTGTGTGTGTGTGTGTGTGTGTGTGTGTGTGTGTGTGTGTGTGTGTGTGTGTGTGTGTGTGTGTGTACATTGTACAAGTGTGAGGTGCTGGTAAAAAAACTAACTTACTTCCTGTCTTTATATGTTCAGAAACAAATGGGAACTTTTAAATTCAAGTAACAATTGTACTGAACTCTGTCCTTCTTCCCATGATCCACCTGTCCAGGTGTGCTACTGGTTACCACGGTAACCCGCGGATGCCAGGCGGCCACTGCGAGGAGTGTAAGTGTTCCTTATGGGGGGCGCTGCCCGGACCATGTGACCCTGTCACAGGCCAATGCCGTTGCAGGGTCGGGTCATCGGGGAAATCGTGTGACCAGTGCATGGACAGGCATGTGTGTGGACCAGCTGGGATCATCTGTAAGACTAACACACAGCTTTTTATTGAATTCATTGTCGGTGTTCCTTTTTGTTTCTCTCTCTCTCTTTGTTTGCCTGCAGGTTGAAATATCTGGTGTGTACTAAAGGACCAGTGTGTAGAACTTTGTGGCATCGAGCTGCGAAGTTGCAGATTGCAACCTCCTGAGAAACAACTTCCATGAAACAACTGGTGCAGGTTTTACTGGTCATGTGTTCTGAATTATGAAACATGAATCTTAGTGCCAATAAAAAAATAGAAAAGTTAGTAGAAGCTGAAATCATAAAGACCTCTTCAACAATAGAAGCTACAACAAAAAGAGCCCAGAACTTACCGAAGTGTTTTTAGATTACTGAACCCACAGACATCAACATTCTATTTCCTTCTAGTCTATTCTCTCTAGTGGCCCCACCACCCAGCAAGTTTTGCTTTATTTTGGCAATGAAGTGCAAATGAGCAGTCAAAGCTTTTTTCGCTGGTTGCCATGGGAGGTGGGATCGTGGCGGAAGTTAGATTCAAGTCATTTAGAAAATAATTTCAATGTCATTTGGAGCTAATTTAAACTTAATATGACCATAATGGCAGGGCCAATTCGGGGCCATTAGCATGCCCTGAGCTAAGAGAATATAGGAGAAAAGGTTGTAAGACAGAGCCCAATGTGAAATTGCTGCTGTCAGGTCAGAGAGGAAATTGCTTGCTCAGGTCTTTATGTGTACAGACACAAAGCGTGTGCTCATAAATTGGCAGTGCGAGTGCTGCAGTGCACCCTGACACCAAACCGGTCGCCGCTACATCCAGAATAGAATCACACGTCCTGATGGTTTTCACTAAGTGGAGCGATCAGAGTGCCGTTCACTTGTTGAAGAGTGATTGCACTCTAGGCTTTGCCTCTGCTTGGCCCTTTCTCCCGTCCACAACCAAGCGCGTTGGGAGTCGCTAGTCTTGAATGAGCGAAATGCCGGGATCTCCCACATCTACTAAGGACATTATCATTTAGTTCAAAATTGAATTAGGTATTTCAGGGTGTGACCTAAGCAACTAGTCAAATACATTTGCTAATAAAAAGAAAAATGACCATAACGTTTGTACATGATGCATCCACCCATGATTTTGTGTATTTATTTTAATTACATTTTTTGATTACATTAAGATTTAAAACCTACTGTAGGCTAAAATTCAACCAAGATGTGTTGCCATCTGACTTTGACATGTGCTGTATTTGATATCGACGTTGTGTCTAAATATGATGTTGCTAAACTCCATTGTTAGACCTCATTAAGATGACGTTTCCATATACAACTTAAAGATTTGTCATCCCAATGTCAAGAATAACAAAATCAGGTGTGATCAACACAGATAACAAATAATCAAGTCACACAATATCACACCCCGATAAAATCATATCATATAATCCTACTTGTTGCTATTTAATAATCTGATGGAGGATAATAATAATAATGCATTTAATTTATATAGCGCTTTTCGTAGTACTAAAAGACACTTTACAAAACATGTTTTAAATCATCCTAAAAGCTATACAATAAAAACAAATAAGTACAGGATGATGAATAGGATGAAATTTGCTGAGCATAAAATAATCCTTTACCTTTGTGAGGTTTCTAGCTTCTATGGTTGTGATATTAATGTTATATTCTGTACATTTTAGATACTGTGAAGTAAAAATGTGATGATATGCATCATTGGACAGAAAAATGTACATTACGGTGGCATGAACACTTCAGCTTAATCTGTTACAGCTCTCAGCCCACGAGTTTAATGACTTTGTATTGTGTTGAGTTCCGTGGCCATCACAGCTTTAAAACATAGCTTTTAAACATTCAAAACTCCCAATTTAAAACTCACATCCTTGAGGTGAAAAATTAAGTCTTGCAGCTCAACTTCTTATAGAGGAACAACTCAGCTATCCATTTTGAAGAAATTTAAATCTGGAGGATTTTCATTTCAATAAATGTCGGTTAAATCACCATCTATTGCCGAATGAGGTATCGTAATGGAGATTGGGCCTACGACCCACTGATGAAAGCCCTTGCATTTGCAGTATTTCAGAGTCTGGTGACATTTTTGGGATCCCAAAACCCAGCTGCAGCTACGTTTCACGCCGTAGATTCTGCCAAAAAGAATGAAACAGAGATTCTCCACATATTAACTTTAATTTTGACCAAGTCGATTGTTTATCCATAGTTTTCCTTGAAGGTAACGCCATTTAGTTGGTCAATCATTCTACATTATGTTGCCTAAAGCTAACCAAAACTTTCAGAAATGCTTTTCTTCTAAAATGTTATACAGTATTTTCGGCACTGAGAATCCTAAAATCATGAGAGGGCTTTTGGTGACATTAAGATTACTTTTTTTTATCATCTACTTGCCTTTGACTAATATGTGTGACATCATCAAAAGCTAACATGAGGAAACCTCAACCAAGCAAAGTAAACTTGTTGAGCTTTAGACGACAACAGCGCTGAATGATCTCAACAAAGAATAAGTGAGGTTATCAAACATACAGCATCTTCTTGAAAGAAGCTAATCTCGGCCTGTTTTACTAAACATTGTAGAGACAACCAGCACCACAGAGAAACGGCTATTTACTCCCACACACAATGTGTTGTACATTTACTGTACCTGTGTGCGTGTGCGTGTGTATGCATGTGACTGCATGATTGCATTGGTGTACTTGTGTGCTCTTTGTTTAGTCAGAGATTGATTGAGTAAAAAACTGTTTGTATTTTTATTTAATTCGTCTTTGATTTCTCTTGTCAGAAATTATAATTTCTGCAATAAATCATCCTCGGGCTACAGAGGAGAAGAGAAATGCACACACGCATTATAAAGAGAAATGTGTATGCTCCCATTGGAGTGAATCCCCTGGTGTGTCTGTGCTGTGTGTAGTTTGTGTGTTTTTAGCCTGCAGTGTGTGCTCATAATAGGTGCTTTTGCCTCTCAGTGCTGAATTTCATGCACCGGCAGCCCTGTCTTTCTGATGCAAGTCACTTAAACACAAAAACACAAGCAGTCACTATGATCACACGCTGAAGTATTTACAGACTCACAAATAAGGCATCGAAACTCACTCAGTACCAAAAATATACATATATGACATCCTTTCCTTCTTCCGCTCTCGTTTACTTTCTTTTTCAAACTGCAGAAGTGTCAACATGTACCCTCACACGAAGCCAATCAAACCGTCTGTAAACCTCTCTAATAGATAGAGTTGGCCTCATTGCACTCTAATTGTGTGTTTATATTTGTTTCTCTAGCCTGCGATGATGAGTGCTCGGGTGTGTTGATCAGTGATATGGATCGCCTGTATCGCATCATCGTTGATGTCACCCTGACCACGCCCCTCCCACCACCGTATAAAGTGTTGTACCGCTTCGAGAACATGACCGAGGAACTCAAGGTAAAATATGTCTCCACCTGGCTGGAAACGACATTTTCAATCATGTCTAAAAGATGAACTCATGTCTTTATTGAGATTTGGCTTAACCCCCACTCCCTCAAGTCACGGTTTACAGTGATGACAGTGCCAGGTTAACCCATCCAAATGACAATTGTTTTTCCACTTCAAAGAGTATGAGACAGCTTCTTATTTATAACCTGCGACCGGTGATTTTGCCGGCTAAATTGACAAGTAGTTTGCAGATTATATCAACTGTAGTTCAAATTTATAAAAAAAATTACAAAAAAATCTGTAGTTAAGACCTAATTAAGCTGTTGGTTGGACACTTTGTAATGTTCCCACTCAACCTGCACTACTCAGAGGAACATTGTCATTAACATATTAAAGTGTGCTTCTTTTGAAGTGTTTTCAAAATGTTTGGACTTTTCTCCTCCTTCTTTACGAATCATAATTTGGGGCTACTGAGCATTTGCATTGCCAACAACATGATGCGTCACCCTGCTGTTAAACTTTAGCTCAAATTAGCACCACGTTTCCAATTAATTGTGATAAGAAGTTTTGAGCTGTGGTTATCTTTGTTTTCACTGTTGAACTATGTGAACTACATGATGCTTACTGTGACATAATTCAAATATATTGACTTGTATATGTTAGATATGTTTTCTATGACAGTTTATTTTTTCTTCCTCCCTTGCGCGTCCTCTTCTTTTTGGCTCTCCAGCACAGAGGCAGGCAGTTCAAAAGCCTAGCCGTGGGCCAAAATGTGTCAGACACTCTCTCTGTAATTCCTTCATCCCTCTGTTTCTCTCCTGCAGCACATGCTGTCACCTCAGAAAGCTCCGGAGAGATTACTGCAACTGGCCGACTCCAACCTTGGATCACTGGTCGTTGAGATGGACCAACTACACAGCAGGGTACAGACACTTTTGTTTTTCTTTTGGCTCGACTTAAGCCTCTGTCATTGTCTGTCTTCCTTTCTCTCTTTGTCTGTCTTGCGCCCTCTTTCTCTGTCTGTCTCTAAAATAACGAGATGAGGCAAATAAAGACTGTGGTGGGGAGTCAGATCATAGCTAAGGGCAGCAATAACGTACATAGGGCAGCAAAGACACACGCCTTGTCATTTCTACAGCAAGCTGGGCATAGTAATAGAGACGCCACAAAAAACTCTCTCACCAGTAGCCAGCTGCATCAACAGAAAAGCAGTAAAGAAACTATTTCAACCACTTTTCTACCATGTTGATGAAGCGCCAGTGGGACTGTCAGAGGGATTTGTGACACATTTGAATACTTAAACCTTAGTTAACCACCTGGGAAATGGACAAATAATGAGACATTTGAAGCCTGGGCACCATACCTGGATTAACCAGGCATGGACCCCGGAGTATAAATAAGATCGTGGGCCCCCATTAACTCCTCTGTTCCCTATGCAATACCATTGAACCCCATTTTTGCAGTGTGGATATTTTGCTCAAACACAAATGCATTTCGGAAATATCAACATGTAAGCACAAAACTGATATAATGAAAGTCTGAAAACTGGGTTTTGTAATAGGGATCCTCTTCGAGGGCTTCAGGATAAGGAAACAAAGCCGGTTACCCGTAGAGTTTTCTTCTTCATATACAAAAGATACATTTAGTTGTTTACGCCAGCAATTTGTCAATGAGCAGAATGACATGAAACTAATGCCCTCTTGCATGATCACTATACAAACAAAACAGGAACCCACTTGCAATGTAGTAGTGGTCTAGATCTAGAACACCACAGGGCCCTTATTGTAACAATTTATATCATGCTTCAATCGTGTATTTTAGAAAACAAGTTTTCAATTAAATTAGCCCAAACAGTTGAACCTTTCAGGGTCCCTGTATAGATATGAATAGAAGAAGAACAGAGTATGAAAGGATTTGGATCTAGATCAGGATTGGGATCGTAAAACGTTATAAGGTCATCCCTAGTAATGACGGAGGCTTATGAATTTCCAAATGTTAATGAGTCAGAGGCTATTAGGGATCCATTAGGCCACGGGGCCTGTGCCTGGTGGTCCAATTCAGAAATCTATGCTTGCTTTAAAGTATTTCAAGAACTTTAATGTTTTTGCATCAAACATATTCCCACAAAGGCATTTTGAGTTTTTCCTCTTGTGCAAAATACAAGAATCTATACAAACTCTTTGTTTTTTACTTCACAATCTTTAGAGTCGCAGTTATGTCTCTAAAACGAGTTAACTCGAATACGGGGGAAAGAAATCTTGAGCTGAGGGGCTCTACAAGTACCAAGTGGAGAAAAATAACACTCACATTTACGCTGTCAAGCTACACCCTTTTAGGGACTGGGGCCTTGACATTTGTTGACAGCATTGCTATCATCCACACCCCATCACACACATACTCGCTCACGGACACACACCAACCAAAAGGATATGGCACAGCCTTGTCAAATAACAACAATAATTACCTGCTCTTTCTTTCTGTACGTGTGTGTGAGTATCTTAGGATGTGTTTTCATGTCTGTCTCTCATTCTCCTGTTGTGTGTGTGTGTGCGTGTGTGTGGGGCGTGCACATTTAGACAGAAAAACACAGGGTAAACAGACTGAACGGCTCTCTCTCGCTCAAACACACACAAACTGAATATTATTGATTGTGTGTGTGTGTGTGTGTGTGTGTGTGTGTATTGTATGTACGTATTGCCATCTACCTCTGTCATTCTTTTATATCTTCCTCTGACTTTTCCCTCACTTCGTTCAACCCAAGTCAATGTGTTAACTTATTCAACACTTGTTTATTATTATTTTATAACTTGTGTGTGTGTGTGTGTGTGTGTGTGTGTGTGTGTGTGTGTGTGTGTGTGTGTGTGTGTGTGTGTATAGTCCACTAAGGTATCTGCTGACGGAGAGCAGGTGGAGGATGATGCTGACAGGATTCATAAACGAGCTGAGGACCTGGAGCAGTTCATCAGGGACACACTGCTGGGAGCTCAAGGTAACAAAAACGAACACCACCTCTCCTCCGTTAACTGACTCCATATCCTGCCAACTGGGATTTCTGGATGTATCTGTACTGTCTCACTAGTTTCATCTGTCATTAGAGTACCTTGCATTATATTACATTGTATGAAATGCAAGGGATCCATGTGGGACGTTTAGGTTATTAGAAGGGAGTGGGATATAGATAGGAATATGTAAAGATGGAAAAATAAGCTCATGAAGTGTCTAATTTAACGGGCAGAACATATTAAAACGAGGCAATTAAACAAAGATGTAGTATCTTCAGAAAACGTCAAAGTTCAATTGGATGTAAAATAAATGCGATGATAAGGAAGTGTCGTTGCTACCAAGACTATTGTCAGTGTTACCGGCCAAAATCAACCAAAAGCATTATTTTGTTAATTCTATTAGGCCCAGACTTTGAAAGAGAGGCTCCACATCACAATGGGGTTTGCACATTTGTCGCTATTTACACATAAAGGTCATTATGCTTTTGTGTTTTTGCCACATACCACAAACATTAGATGTCGTTCCACAGCTTCAGGTTGTAATGCTGCAGTATGTTCCCAATATATGAGCTCACCGGCAGCACTTTGTGGTACAGGTGGTTCACTTTGGCAGAGGAGGTCTTGTCTCTCTCTCTCTCTCTCTCTCTCTCTCTCTCTCTGCCTGTGTGACTAGCAGTTAGTTGTTCACTTCAGCCTCAGTATGCTTTTGTCAGTGCAGCTGCAGCATCTCCGCGCTCAGCCCCTTCATCTCTGGCTGTGTGACCAGCTTGTGATGTGTTTTTCTCCTGTGACATTAAAGTCACAGCCCTTACACACGCTCCACTGGAAAAGGTATCTCTGAAGTCTAAAGGGGGTCTCAGTGCTTTCTGCTGTGATTCCAGGCCATCAGTGTCTTTCCATGTGGGAACTAATATCCTGTCAGTGGACAGGAGTTGTGCAAACCTTCTGTTCAAGGCGTCCTTTCACCATCTTCAGCCCGGAGTGCTGCCTTTAGGTCACTCTGACCGGTTTGTGTTGGGGTTGGTCGAGCTCTTTTTAAGTTGCTGCCAAGGCTCGACACATGAAAGAAAAGGCACAGGCCTTTCTTTTGCACAACCACAGCTAGTTCTTCTGTCAGCTTCAGTCTTAAGATAACACTTTTTTAAGTTAAAACAGTGGTGTGTCGTGAATTACATTTTCTCTGATAATGTTACACTGTAAACAACCAATCCGCGTTCAAATTGACAGGACGATGACAGCGCCGCTCGCGGCCAACGTACGTAGGTTACCGCTCAGTTACATTATGATGCGTTTAGGCTCTGTTCAGTAAAAATGAGATTTGGGCCGAGGTAAATGATCACGTATCACGATGTAATCTCGGAGAAACTTGAATAAATCCAATTGAGCTGTTCACACTCTGGGTAGATCATCAAAACTATTACCGTAATGACACAATTTGTTTTAATCCATAAAAGTGCAATCTTTTATTTCCTTTATCATTTTGAATTGTGTGTTTTCATGAAGAAACAAAAACACGACATGACTAGGGATCTCTAAAAGTTCTATTTGCTCCCTTTTATCTTTTGTGCTGATCCGATCTGTGACACGATCCGAGCCGTGAGATTTATGATCCGTCGCACAACTGCCTGTCGTGCAGTGTGTCCTCTACATTTTTTGTATGTTGATGGAAATAGTTGTTAAAATCACTTAACCCTGAACCGCTCTAATCGAGTCCTACTTGGATTTTAGCAGGTATAAATCAACTTTTAAGTAACTCACCCTAATGTAAAAAAAAAGTAGTTATTTTGTTAACCATTATGAATTTTGTATGGCTTCTGGGAACAAAAAAAAAGTTACTGACTGTGATGAAACTGTCCTCTCCTTGCTCCTAGCTCTCTGGCCTTCTGCCTAATCACTGTGTGTGTGTGTGTGTGTGTGTGTGTGTGTGTGTGTGTGTGTGTGTGTGTGTGTGTGTGTGTGTGTGTGTGTGTGTGTGTGTGTGTGTGTGTGTGTGTGTGTGTGTGTGTGTGTTTCTGAGGGGGGAGAGAGAGAGAGGAAAAGAGTGTGTTGTTGCTCACTGGATGATTGAGCGTAGCAATTAGAGACTTAATTATTGGCTATCACAAACACACACACAAACTCACCACATGTACAAACACCAATGGTGATGTGCACACATTCATACAACTGTGCACACACACAGACACACACACAATGAGGCGAGAAAATACTGTACTTTCCTCTCTGTGTGTGTGCCCGTGTTTACTAGATTCCATAATATGATTCCATCCACGTTTTAAGTGGTTAATTGGCTTTTAAACCCTACTATGTAATTATATAGCTGTGACACAAACACACACACACACACTCAGACTCACAGACACTCATACACACTCGTACACATACAAATGCAGCCTGCGCACACATGCAGTACAGCTGTTCATTAGCATGATGGCTTTAGTTTGGTCTTGGCTCTAATCACATCATGTTTACATTTCAAATGATAGGAAATGCTGCATTGCCACAACCACAGATGGACACACCGGCCCACACACCTACACACACACACACACACACACACACACACACACAAACACTCACACACACACACACACACACACACACTCACACAAACACACTCACACACTTCCAAGTTTCAACTTGCTTTAATCATTTCACGTTTACATTTTAAATGAGAGAGGAACACACCATCACTGCAGACACACACAAGCAAACATCTTGCTGCATACACACAGTTATGCACAACACACCTCTTGTGTGTAACTGCACACACACACACACACACACACACACACACACACACACACACACACACACATTCCTCATTAAGTTCCAGCATTTTTATTCAAATGAGCCTTAGAGTGTTTTAGTGCAGTTTCATCATTGATTGGTTTGAGATTCCACTGCCTTTAATTTGATAAAAGCAGGGCAAACATGAAGTCTGCCAAAATATCTGGCTTTGAATGATGTTTGTGTCTGTTCGTGTGTGTGTGTGTGTGTGTGTGTGTGTGTGTGTGTGTGTGTGTGTGTGTGTGTGTGTGTGTGTGTGTGTGTGTGTGTGTGTGTGTGTGTGTGTGTGTGTGTGTGTGTGCGTCTGTGTTTAAATGAGTTAAGATCAAACAGTGTGATTTTTTTTCTTCCTTTCTCACTGTTTCCATCAGAGCTTTATGTCTGAATACAGTTTATAGATATATTTGTACAATATTAAAGTCTCTCTACATACTGCATGTTTTTATGTGTACACGTGATTTCTTTCAGTAAACAATTGCAATTTGAAACAGAAATACAATCTATTTTTACAAAAATATTTATATAATATATGTTTTCATCTATTTTTTAAGGTTAGATCGTTGTTTTTTAATCAATTTACATTGTATAGTACAGTGTACTATATTGGAATTGTACCATGAATTAGACAAGATAAGATTGTACCTGTAGATAAATGCATAAAGTACAGCTTCTTTGAGCGACTAGCATGGCTGTAGACTCGTAGTCTTGTTATATTAACAGTTAATGAAATAACTATATGATCTTAGTGATAAACCCACAGAACATGTGAATGAATAACTTATTTACAGACTGTGTGGGCTAATAGTGGCATTAGAATTTGCTAGAGGCCGCCAAATTGAGTCTGTTAGGTAAGTGGTCAATATTATAGGGCCTATCATTGAACATTGTTCTTTTTACACTGAGCCAATACAGCATGATAACAACAAGGCAGTTAAAACTAGTTACACAAGCAGTACATTATGGGTGGGAAATAATTATAAACAATTATGGGGGATGGATCTCATTTGGACCCCCCTAATGTCTATACCATGCTAACGCCCTTGCTCACAGCAGTCTTCATGTGTGTCTGTGTGTCCAGACCTCCAGTCGAAGGCTGCAGACTTGAACCAGACGCTCTCGAGGAGAGATGGAACTCCAGAAAAAAGCCTGAAGGAGATGAAGGAGGAGATCCAGACCATGCTCGCCGAGATGAGAAAACGACAGCTGGGAGGGAAGAAGAGCATCGCCGAGGAAGAGATGGAGTACGGACACACACACACACACACACACACACACACACACACACACACACACACACACACACACACACACACACACACACATCATATATATTTCTCCCACACACAAGAAAGTGAAATATTTTGAAAAACTTCGCAAAAACAGTCTTTGTGACAGAGTGCGCACACACATTTTTGAGCCGATAACGGGCAGATGATGGAGTGAAAATATGCCAAAAATACTCATACCTGGAGACAGGAAATACCTGAATATCTTTGCTATTGAGCACCTTCTTTGCTGTTAATTAGTTATTTGTCTTAGTCTTTCCTTTGTTAAAGTGTTGTTGGTTGATTTGAGCATCATTGTTTGCATGGAACCACACTATTTTCCACCTGTTTAGTTTTCTCCGTGTTATTATTTTTTCACTCATTCCTGGATGCTAATCATTCACCTTGTGTGTCTCAAAGTGCCGTCGTCCCTACTGGGATGCAATCCCACTTTTCCAACTTTTTGCTTCTCGTTCTGCAGGGTGTTTCCCCACTGACTTTCTGTCACTGAACTCGGTCAATGAGAAACATAGAGAAAGAGGAGAAGCCTGAAGTGGAATATGCATAAATTTGTCCTTAAGAAATTTCACCTGCATATAGAAGTTTTTATTCTTTTGAGAATATACCAGAAAGAAAAATCATGGCACATACAAGGTAATAACAGTGGCCAGAGTCATACAAAATACAAAAAATACAAAGCAGTTTTAAAATGAATAATGCAAAAATAAAAAATAAAAAAGGAATATATGCAGCAAACATATTGGACAAAACACACTCGTCCTAACTCTGTCAGTCTATTTCAGTCTCTCCAGTTGTAATGTGACATTTTTCTAAATCAGCTTCTTATTTTTTAGATATTTGGGTATATGTTACATAGTTCTAGTGTTACATGCAACCAATAGCTTCTGTTAATGTGTTTTTATTATGAGAATTAGGCAACAAACTTGGATACCTCAAGTGTTCAATTAAAATGCAGCAACACACAGCACTGTTTGCAAAATGGTGAGCTGTGAATGCCCTTTAATTTCTTTTCATCCTGTGATTTCTTTATTCACTTATATGTGTTGACACAGTAGACGACAGGATCACACGTCTTGCATTGAGCAGATATTTGATTTTTGCACATCCCGGAGCCACAACTTTCTGCTGATGTTTTAACAAAGTGTTTCTCACTGTTCTCCTCTTAATTTCTCTCTCTCAAGGCACTTGATGGAATTGTTAATCTACTCTCTTCATCCCTCCTTTTCTCCCCCTCGTTCTGTCTGTCTCTTTCAGCAGTAAATGTTGATGAGGTCGATGAGTTAATTAAATGTACTGTATCGCCGTAGGGGTGGAAACAGAGAGAAATACAAATGTGGAGTGAGAAGGAAAATCCCAGAGGGAGAGGAGAACAACGGACAGACGGACATGGAGTTGTAGTGGGAGAGAATTTGAGAAGAAGAGAGACAAAGTGTAATCGCCACTTGTCCGTCAGTCTGCAGTTGATTATTTGACTGAACCTTGAGATTTCAACCAGAGCAGCAGCATCACACGCATCAATACATGATAAAGGGATGCTTCAGCAAAATTAACAAAGCTAGCACAGTTACACTATACAAGTGTAATATGTTTCCGTATTTTAGGTATTTTTTTAGTATGCTGTTAGTCTGAAAACGTTGTACATGCTGCTATTTAACTTTTAATTCATATACTGTATTGTTAAATATTTAAATATTGTACTCGTCAGTTAGACCATAGACACTCCTCCCATTTGTTTTTACTTACATAAATATATTCAGTTTTCCTTGCGCTAGTCCCCATAGGGTTCATTAATGTTTCATCAAATCCAGTCATTACCTTGCATGTATCTCCTAAACTGTGTGAACTTGTCCTCTGAGTGGTGTCAACTGGAGTACGATAGCTCCTTGTTGTGTTAATTAATGCTGAAGGTGAAAAATAAGGCTAATTAAGGGACTCTGGCAAACATACGCTTATTTAATTGTTTTAAATACTTCCAAAGTGAGAAGGCTTTCTAGAATTTCTTGTCAAAGCAAAGTATAATGAGACAAATTGGAATGAACTAAAGGCTGCATTATAAATCTTGATGGGCGGGTCAATTGTGGCGAAGCCTGCGAGAAAGTTCAAACAACTTCAACATTCAACATCACACATTCATCACTGCAACATCTTCATAACAGTGAAGGGGCTGAAGGGGCTGGCTAATGCTAGCAAATAACTATATGACATGCCATCCGACCACGTCTGAAGGTGGTGTGAAAATTGCTAATTCAAAGTATGATTGAGGGATTGCCTCCACACGGCTCTCAACATGGCCACGGCTGAGCTGGCGGTTAGCAGCTGGCGGTTCTTTGAACAGTGAAACAACAGCAACAGTCCTGACAGAGCCAACGGTGTTTACCTGAGGGGGATATGCTTCCTATCAGCTGTAACCGCAGTATGAGCGCATTGTAGAGCTCCAGCGATAAGCTAGCTAGTGGGCACACGCACTGGGACTCACATGCATGCCAGGTAGACATAACTTCACTATGTCTTTACATTCAAAATAGTTGTTTACTATATTTCAGGTGAACACAGCATGGCAAAGCTGTGAATGATTGGTGAAATGCTCCTTTAACAAAGCTTGACGACTGTTTGAAGTTCTTTTTTTGTTGTCTGTACTCTCTGAATTTGAATTGTCAGCACTGAGTTGCTTTAAACTGAGTTGATATAATGCAAAGTTATGTCTTAAGATGTCTTCATCTGTTTGATCTTAACTCATTTAAACACAGACGCACGCTGATAGTCAGACACACACACACACACACACACACACACACACACACACACACACACACACACACACACACACACACACACACACACACAAAAGGTCCATGTTAGCAGTGGTTACGTTTGAGTTCTGCTGTAGTCTCGTTCTCTTTGCTTTCATTGATATGACGTGCCATGCCGTGGTGAACATTAGCACGCGTTGCTTCAA
The DNA here is from genome assembly GCA_038501785.1 of Myoxocephalus aenaeus. Lineage (NCBI taxonomy): Eukaryota > Metazoa > Chordata > Actinopteri > Perciformes > Cottidae > Myoxocephalus > Myoxocephalus aenaeus. Next base: position 2,555,596 of record JBAMJR010000009.1, read on the forward strand.
CCGTCCACAAACACATTAATGTTGACGATATTTGAAATGTTTTACACTGCCACGATTTTATCCAATTTAGCCTGAGGGATCAATAGAAGAAAATGTGTAATTTCATTTCAGCATTTCCACATTCGGTCATAAGGAGTGATTATTGTCTTCACACTATCAGAGGCTCTGCCACACATCACAATAACTGTCCTCTTCTTTCCTCTCTGCATTGTTGGATTCACATACTCACAACTTATTCCACCCATCAATGTGTGTAAGCTGTGAACAACACTGAATTAAGTGACCAAAATATAAATGTAAATATTCTAATCGCTCCCTTTCTCCGTCTTCCAGTTTAGCAGAGGAGTTGTATCAGAAAGTGAAGAGATTATTTGGCGACCCCCACCAGGCCGCAGAAGACCTGAAAGCAGAGGTAATTATAACTTCTCATCTTTACTCTTTTGTCTTTGATTTCCCTAAATTAATGACATTCACTTAATGCTTCCCCAGATAAAAGAGAAGCTCTCAGACCATGAGGGGAAGCTGCAGGATGCCCAGGACCTGCTCCACTCTGCCCAAGGAAAGACGAGACAGGCTGGCTCACTGGCTGAACAAAACCAAGCTAACCTCACAGCCCTGGAGGTGCAGTTACAGTAACTCACACATCCACATACAAGTTTTAAATACACAAACACAGTCGGAAAACGCTCTTTTGTCAAGCATGTGTAGTCCAATTAACTACTATTTAAATGATTTAATAATTCAATTCTGTCATGTTAGATTGTTACTGTGGCAAGCAAAGGAGAAACAGATAAAAGCTTTTTGTACAAAAGAATGACAGGAACATTAAGAGGCATCACAATTGGATTACTCTGATCGACAGAGTAATCTTGAACTGATTTTTTTTAAAGAGAAAAACAATAATTGTCACCAGTTTTTGAAGTGAAGCTAAAAGATAAATTAGCAGGTTTTGGACAAAAGACTTTGTCTATACTCATTGTTATATCAATATAATCCACGTGAGTTGACTGACTTAAATCACATTAGTTTTTTAAACGAGTAACAACGATTTGGAAAAACTCCTCAAGAATCATAAAAACCTTCTAACTATCTAAACATCTATTCAACTCACTACTTATTCTTATTTTCCTTGTAAGCCTGTTGGTGATTCATCAGCAAGGAAAGCTCACAGGCAGCACAGATCCCTATCAGAGCAGAACAACAAGCCTTTATTGGGAAGGTTATTATACATGTCCTAGAGGAAGCGTTCTGCAGCGATCCCACACACATACACTACACCCTCTATCCTTCTCGTTCTTTCTATCCGTCTTTGTGTCTCCCTGACCCTGCAATGTTTTTCTCTATTAGGAAAAGCGTTATGCACTGGAGTGGTATATGCACTCCGAGGTTCATACTTTTATTTAATCAAGTCATTCATTGTGTGTCCCTCGTGTCCTCTAACTGCTTTTATTAACCTTTTGAAAACCAAGGCTCATATATGGTTATTTTTTTACTAGTAAGTAGTCGTATAAACCGCATTGAGTTATATTACTTGTATTATTTTATATCATTTTTTTGATGCAACAAAAATCACTGCAAAACCAAGCTTTGACATATTGGGAAGGTGTTTTAGTCAAAAGAACGTGTCGTTCGGTTAAAAAATTGAAAAGTTACTTGTTTTATGACAATACATTGTCTCACTAGAGGCTGCTGGGTATTTAAATTTGCATAAGCCTTCCCTCTTGCTGTGTGACGTGTTTCTAGAAATGTGGGGGGTACACGTAAGTCACAGGAAGCGGATATGTGAGACAGAGAAGAAAAAAAGAAACATGTGATTTTACAGGTACTAATATGGAGTTCGTAAGGACTTTAATTGCTTTGTTAGACTCCCACAAGCCCGTACGGTTACTGAGATGTGTTTGTTAGGGAAATCCGACTTTGTAAAGGGTATTTGTAAAGAGACAGAACAGCCGTATAGTCGGAGGAGTTTACGTAAGTACTTAAACTTAACGGTTACTTTAATAATATTTTATGCCATATGTATCTTCTCACAAGAGTTGCGGAACTGTAGAACTTTAAATGAAGTTAAACAACAATGTGGTTCCGGAGATAATTAAGTAACAAATGTTTTTTAAAAACTGTCCGATAATAGGCGCAGCGGCGCTGCTTTGCCTTGCCGTGCTTTAAAGTCAATAACTGGAAATGGATTTTCTGCCTTTCTTCTGTCATAATAAATTGAAGATCTTAAGGTGTTGGATTGTTGGTCAGACAAACAAACCAGTTGATGTCATCACCTGGAGCTTTAGGACATTGTAATGGGACATTTTCACAATTACTTGCCCATTGCATGTTCTTGCGTTGACACACTATTATCTTTTGCAGCTATTTATCCTGTTTGTTTTTTTTTGCAGAGAAAGCGCTCTGCAGTGAGCGGGGTGAAACAGGAAGCACAGGAGGTCCTCGGAGAAGGAGAGCGTCTTCTGGATGAAGCAAACCAGCTTTCTGACAACATCAACAAGGAGATAGAGGTACTAATGTCCACCAAGTGGAAACCTGTGGAGCCCTTGTAACTCTGTAAATCAGTCACCTTTCACTTCAGAGGAGTAGAGAAGAGAATATCTCTCTGAGTTTTGACTTTGTCTCTTTTCTTCCTTCTATTGAATAACTGTAATGGCATTAGTTACATTATTACTACCTAAAATAATTTGCAAGGATATTACCATGGACATGGCAATTTGGCAGCATTAGATGCACACAAAGTGATTTGAATGTGTCCGTCAACAAGGCCTCTATTTTCTGTCTGTAGGACTTGGAGGAGATGGGTAGAGAGCTGGGTCCTCTTCATGACCAGCTGGATGATAAAGTCAGTCACCTGACCAGTGGTTTAGGTGATGGCGGCCTGGCCAATCACGTCCACGACGCAGAGGAACACGCCAAGCAGCTGAACGAATCTGCTGCCATTTTGGATGGGTAAATATAAACACATTACCACAGAAATGTTTATCTTTGCATCGGGGTAAAGCATATGGTTGAAGCTATTAGATGATTTAATCTGGTAGATTATGGATTTACAGACAGATACTCTATAATCATTTTGATAATCATAGCGCCATCCATCATTTGTAACCCCTTATCCTACTCAGGGTTGTGGGGGTGCTCCTCCGCTGACACTGGGCAAAGGCAGGGTACACCCTGGACAGACATTCATTCACGCTCACATTCACACCAATTTAGCGTAATCAACTAACCTAAGGTGTCAGAACTGTGGGAGGAAGACAGAGAACCTGGAGGAAACCCAGACTGACACAAAGAGAACATGCAAACACCACACAGGAGGGCAAGATATTCCTTTATTAGTCTTGCAGTGGGGACATTTGCAAGCCATTCCAGGATTGAACCTGGGCCCCTCTTGCTATGAGGCAACAGTGATACAGTGATAGATGTTCCTCCTAAATTTACGTATCTCGAAATTCTTCCGAATGTTGGCCCCCCTCCTGAGGCCACTCCATGTTCTCATAAGCAGTCATAGGTTACAGTTTCTCAATTAAGATTTGTTTTCCTCTTTCATGTCAATGTACTTAATTGATTAGCTTTGGTGCTTTGGACCATTGATCCCAATGGGCTTATGTAACATGAGTGGGTAAATGGCAATCGATTGGAACAAAATGCAATTTTAAAGACAATAATTAAATGATTACAATAATTGCAGAACTACTTTTAGAAGTACAAATCAATTTGACAATCTCTGATATCAATAACATACATGAGCTGGTAAATGGTGTGTCTCAGGAGTTACCTTCATTTAGGTTTTCATTACTCAAAATGCGATTATAAGATATCGAAATGTAAATATAAAATTCACAGCCGTTTCTCTCTTTTGGTCCTCTCTCTCTCTCTCCTCACAGTATTTTGGCTGAAGCTAAAAATCTCTCCTTCAACGCAACAGCTGCCTTCAAGGCCTATAGCAACATTAAAGCAAACGTTGATGCAGCGGAGAAGGAGGCGAAGGCAGCCAAACAGAGTGCAAGTGAGGCACTTGCACTGGTAAGTAGGTGCACACACCTTCTTCACACAATTTCTGACTTCTATTCAGAAAGCTGATTTCTTTAGGGTTGAATGATATTCCCTTTCTATGTTTTTCAATACGTTTACTATCAAAAGCTGACATGTATATGAATATTTAAACTATATGTAATCTTCCTCACATTCATGTACTTCATACATACTGTAAATCAATGTAATATCAATGCATGCATTCTAGGTATCAAGCCTATAAGTGTACTCGCAGCATAAGAGGATGGTGTGTGTGTGTGTGTGTGTGTGTGTGTGTGTGTGTGTGTGTGTGTGTGTGTGTGTGTGTGTGTGTGTGTGTGTGTGTGTGTGTGTTTGTTGGTGTGTGTGTCTTGCATGAAGTAACAGTAATGTAAGCTTGGGCTCTCCATTAGTCATGGTTGAGAGATCAAAGCACTTCTCAGTCTCTCTTCCTCCTTCTTCCCCCCACCCCCTCGCCTTCATTCATTATCATGACCACACACACCTGAAATTTCTCCTTTCCTTCCTTTTTCCTTTTTTTATAATTTTTTCCTGTGTTCTATTTTTTTGTTCATTCTCCATTTCTTTGCTTTTGTCTTGGTTCCTCGTTTATTATTTTCTTTTCCCCCTTTATCCCATCATAGTAATTATTTTCCTTTGTTCTGCGTGCCAACACGTTACCCTTTTCTTTTTCGACTCATCCTCCTTGTTTGCATTTTTTTCACCTCTGTCTTTATTTTTATGTTTTACTCCTTTCGGTAAATGGCCGAAGGTGAAAAAAAAAGAGGCAAAGATAGAAAGAAAGAAGGGGTTGAAGTTGGAGAATGAATGTGAGGAGAATTTAAGTCTACTGAATGCATTTCTTAGAATATATTTTAGCAACGCAAGGTAGCGGTGCTTTGATCTTACAGAAAGGTATTATGCAGATTACTGCACCATTTTGTGTGCGAAAACGTGTGTTTTAAATCATGTGTGCGATCTAAATTATTCTGGATTTAATTTTTTGTGACGGTATATTAAGTCACAAATGTTGTACTCCCTTTCTCTGTGTGTGTGTGTGTGTGTGTGTGTGTGTGTGTGTGTGTAGGTTTTAGATCCAGAGGTCCCAGTAAAGGAAGCAGCTCAAGGTTCCCTTCAGATGAGCAACAGACTGCTAAACCAAGCTAAGCAACTTCAAAATGATGTCAAAGGTGTGTGTGTGTGTGTGTGTGTGTGTGAGAGATTGTGTGACCACTGGTCTGGATGCAACAATATGTTACATCCAGAACATTATATATACCGTGCTTTATACCATGGTTTGGGTGAATACTGATTCTGATTGGCTCTAGGAAGTCCATTAATACCTGATAAAGGTTATACAATTTGAAACTACTTAACTGCACTACTTTAATACTGCGGACACCTCAACGTTAGAAATATCCTACATTAAATGAAAATAATGTAGTATCTTATTTACAACAATGAAGGTAGTCCTTCACGGCCTCATCCTCTGAACACCACAGTGTGGCGACTGTCACACACACGGTGCAAGAAGTACGTAAACTGCCCCTCAGAATAGAGCCGGCTACACGTTTGTTTGTGGTAATCTTGTCATTGATTTGGGGACAATGACATGGCTGCATAGTGGGGCTGTGTATTGGAAAGTACAAATACATATCGCAGTACAGGCGTCACAATACGATATATTGCGGTACAATACATATTGTAATATATACTAATGGAGCTGAAAATACAACTTGCTGTATACCTTTGGCATTTGACCATGGTATAAGCAGGATATTTCTTTTCGAGGGGATGGACTTCACGGAGGCCACCGTCCGACGAGCAGCAGACTCCACACATTAATTCCTTATAATAGACACCTGGTCAGGCATCGTCCCTTGCGTAGTCTTTAAGTGGATTACAGTTCATATTCATTGTGTACACAAGTCCTAAACAGTTTAACTGCTATCAATGTCACTCTTCATGTGCCTCTATGATTTACTGTCAATCACTCTTCCCATTAGGGAGCTGAGGGATGTGTTTTTATTAGTAGGCAGCCATGGCTTCAAATCAAACCATCATCATATTTGTGTGTGTGTGTGTGTGTGTGTAGAGAATGCAGATGGTGTGGCGGGGCTGAAGGGCAGAGTTAAAGCAGCGAGAGACAAAACCAAAGACCTGCTGAAAGCTGTCAACGGAACCATGGCAACGCTCAACGCTATCCCCGATGGTATGACTGCACAAACACACAGTGTGTGCGTGTGTGTGTGTGTAGGAGTGAGATAAAGAGAGTGGATCAATATCGCTGTGCCGATAGAGGTCAGTTGCTCTGGTAAGCTCAACTTGACACATGTCAGTACTCAGAGAAATACACTGCAGTGATAGCGAGGCTGTTGAGCCACAGTGATGCACATGGTTGCTTTGGGATCAACACGCAGAAAAAAAACGGTAAATCCAGCTACTACAAAGTGTAAAATGCGATGACCCAGAGGTTAACACAGCTTATTTAATTCCAATTCAAATCCATGTGAGTGAGTGAACACAATACCATTACATGTCACGGTCAGATTGCAGAAACTAAATGGTTATCAGTCTGATTTTCACAGGATCTACCAGACCTTGTAACAAATGTCAGCAATGATTATCAGCTGACAGGGTGGGTGTAGAGTTTCAATCATAAACACCATGATCCTCGAGCACACAGAAGGCGTTTGGTATTCATGGCTGTAAATCTACAGGACAATTTGTGATATGAAGGGGGCAAAGAGTTGTTCTCGAGTCAATAAAGACAACATTTGGCTGAGATTAAGTGAGCTTTATGCACCGTCTCTACTACAAGTTCCCAATGTCCGCTGTGTTTCAGGAGTCAGCAGGATAGTCTTCGCTAGGGTGTGAAACTAATGATAGAACATTACAAAATTGAGTAAATATATAACAAACAACAACTAAAGATACAGTAAATCCCACACTATACTAATATTATAAACTATACACTTTACTGATCTGACTAGTATACTATTTTTACAGTTAACAAAAATGTATTTTAAATATTTCCAATTGTGAGTAGCTCTGCTATTTCTACATTAGGGCAATAATTAGAGTTTAGATAAATGTTGAATTTGACTAATCATGTAGCGTGGACCTGTGACATAACTTAGATCTGTGTGTGTGTGAATGTGTACAATGCCAGTTCAAAATGGTTTAGAATTACAGTCTGATTACACTGCTGCATTTGAGCCACTTCCGGCCTCCAAATGTGACCCATGTGTCTTCTGTTTGTGGTTTGTGCCTCACAGGGCAGCCCACTGCTCCTTATTAACCAAGGATGGGTCAAATGCAGAGAAGAATTTCCCCAAGGGGATTAATAAAGGATAATTTCTTCTTCTTTTCTTTCTTCTTTTTCCACTCCCACTGTAAACCAAACAAAGGAAAAACAGCTAAAATCTTATCCATGAGTTATTGTCTAAATATGAAATGAATATAATTAACTGAGGTTTAAGGTCACACTGAAAGATTACTCCATAAGTATAATAAAAAAAATTGGTTCCATCATATTCACATTTTGACTGGACATTATGTATCATTAGCAGCCGAACTCTGTAAAGCTATGCCACTGATGAATGTTATTTGTAAAGCGTGTGTTTCTGTTCGCTACATTCTTTTGACAGACACAGCAGCTAAGCTAGCAGCCACGAAGGCTGTGGCAGCAGATGCTAACGCAACAGCCATAGACGTCCTGGAGCGCCTTGGGGATTTGAACCTGCATCTCCACGGCCTACAGAGGAACTACAGCGAGCTGGAGGACAATGTCAATGCAGCCAATCAGATGATCCAGGACCCAGACAAAAACAGTAAAGTTCTTCACTATTGGCTTGTTACATTATAACATTATAACAAGTAAAAGCAGCAGGGCAATCTTGTGTTTTGAATATTCCAGTTAACATTTTGGGGGCTAGTTCAGCATTGATAAATACTTTTTAGAACTAAGAACTTTGACCGCTCTCTGAAAAAGATTTGCTAGTGAACTTCTTTTGTATGAAAACATTTGTTTATTTCCTGTTTATCCATTACTTAATTAATGTTATGTTTTTCCTCCTAAACATTGTAGGTTCACAAGCAAAGTAATAACTGAAACTTGAAACTATTTAAATGCTGCTTTTTAATGTATTACTTTGCGGGGGGGTATTGTCTCAGACATACATTGGTGAAATCACCCAGTAACTGACATTTGGTCTCTTTGTCTCTCTCTTTTTTTCAATCCCCACAGCCATCAGTATGTATATTTCAATTACTTTAGTATAAGCACTTATTGTTATAAGTGGTGCACCAATACTATGCTGTAATTACCAAATAATGATGAGTGTAATGTTAACACAAATGTTCCAGGCATCTGTTGGCTTTCCTTGAAAAAAAAATTATTGTCAGGACATTTCCAATCACCACCAAAACACTTTCTCGGTTGTAGGCCAATCGATGACAAAATGATCTGATTTCAACAACAGTATCGGTGCACCACCCATTAGTTTTATGACCATCTTTAATAGCTGTACAGTAAACAGTAGTTGCTTCTAATAGCCGTTCTACCCGGCTCTGCTCGAGCATGACAGCTCTGCACACTGCAAAGCATGGAACTCTCCCTTTTTATTTCCATCTCTCTTTCTTAATTTCTATCTTATTCAGTTTCAAGCCTATACGTGACTTTAAATGGTATAAAAGAAAAGGTTCTCTTTGAATGCTGAGCTACACTAATTGTTCGGCTCTCACTGGCTTCTCCATCTTTCTCGCTTGTCCTCCATTTTTCTCCTCCTTTTTTGAGTAATATTAGTGATTTCCACAGCTGCCATCATTCCATGCTGTCTCAGCTCTAATACTCTGTACAGTATTTATGATAACGACTACTACACTGCTCTGTATCACTACTCTACTTTTATCTCTCGCCCCTCAGTCCACGCTGCAGGAGCTAAAGTGAAGGATTTAGAGGATGAAGCTGACAGGCTCTTGGAGAAGCTGCAGCCGATCAAAAAGCTGCAGGACAATTTAAGGCGAAACATCTCGCAAATCAAGGAACTGATCAACCAAGCTAGGAAACAAGCTAACTCAGTAAGTCATCAACACACTGTCCGATTGAGAGTTAAGTGTATGACGACACAATCATACCCTCAACAATAGTTTTACAATCATGTACTAAGATTTCATGGTCATAAATATCTGTAAACGCACCTTGTATTGTTTAATAAAGTTAATTTAGGGTGACCAGACGTCCTCTTTTTCCCGGACATGTCCTCTTTTCGAGACCTAAAAAATGCGTCCGGCAGGGATTCCAAAAACGTCCGGGATTTTGCCTCGTTGGATATTTGTGTTTCTCTGGGTCTTTCACAAACTAGTTATTACGCCCTTACAAGTTTTGGAAATGGTATCTCCCTCACGTTCCACCTTCTTGCGCGAGCTCTGACTGTAGAGAGAACTGTCATTGGTCGACCGATCTCAGTGTTGCCAGATGCACGATACTTCGCCATTTTCAATCTGGCAACACTGAGCATAGTTGCATTGTTTACAACAGCACATGACATCTGCAGCCATGCCGAAACGTAAATGTAAGTTCACGGACGAAAACAAAACAAAAATACCCATGTTTTTTATTTATTATTTAGAGTATTGTATTTGTTATCATTATTGCTTTAATATATGAGGAGGACTGAAAAGTGTCTTGATTTTCTTATTTTAATATGTGGCTATATATATATAGTATTTATTATTTAGAATTTTTTATTTGTTATCATTATTGCTTCAATATATGGACAAGACACATTAAAGAAGCACTGGACTAAATGCCACAAAAACGATTTGTTTTACATTTGCACTTTGCAATTTTGTTAAAGTTCAATAAACAGATGTTCATATAGTCATTTGTGTAATTTTTGTCATTGCATTTGTGACATTTGTATGCATTCACATATATTCATATGCGGCATGCTTCTCCTCTCAAATCTGGTCACCCTAGTTAATTAATTTATGCAATTATTTTTCATGTATTATTTATGCTGTATATACGTTGGTAATTTCTTTGTAAAAGATAAAAGTGGCTATCTATTCATCTTATCTCTCCAAACTATGTTTTCCATGACAGTAATTTAAGGCTTCTTTTTACGATATGCTATACATTTTTAACCAAATACTTAATTTTAATCTCTCTTGTCTTCACGTTAAAATGGTCAGTTTGGGTCGCAATGTCAATGTTCGAAAATTACAGAAAGGTTCGCAACAAAAATTTGAAAGAGGTTGATTTTTTTCTTCATTTGTCTTCTTTTTCTTCCTCTTTCCAGATTAAAGTGTCAGTGTCATCAGGTGGTGACTGTCTTCGTAGTTATCGCCCTGATATCAGGAAAGGGAGGTACAATACCATCATCCTTAATGTTAAAACCACCACACCTGATAACCTGCTCTTCTACCTGGGATCAGTCAAATATGTAAGTATGCGATTGACTGAGTATAAAGCACAAATATACAAAATTTAAATATTTCATTGTCAAAATTACAGTAGTAGGTGCACTTTGTGCTTTAAATTGTATGCTCATTCTCTTGTAGATATTTTCTGGAGGCTTATCTTAACCTCAATTATAACCAGAGCAGCAATATGACTGTTAAAACATACTCTTCAGCTTCTTCTTTTTTTTTGCATCTGGCCAAAATATCAGAAATGTTTAAAAACCAGAGGGCTTCCAGGAGTTGGTCCTCACAAATATAGATAACAGCATTACCAAAACTTAACTGTGATCTACCATCTATGTACAGTAGAGATTTAAAGCTATCAATCAGACTTGTATTTGCATGATAATACAATGATAATAACACTCATTAGGTCGGTTTTAAAAACTAATCTGTCTGTTTGGCTCTGGGAGAAATAATGATCAAACTTTGGCTCTTGTGTTATTGCTAACAAAATAGAACATCCAGTTGACACTTTCTCATTTTTTATGTTACATATTAAAGCATTAATCATATTTAAAACAATGTTGAGGGGTTGTATATTGTGGCGCATTTATCATACTTCAAAATGTTCCAAAAGTGTACACACACACACACACACACACACACACACACACACACACACACACACACACACACACACACACACACACAAACAAACTGAGAAGTATACATGCACAGAGGGAAGCACACAATTGCATTCCCCTTTCTCAGCCACACACACAGCCTACACACACTCCCAGAGTGATTTGTCTAATATAAGAATAATTAATACTTCTTGACACATACTCACTAACACCCTTATAAACATAGCACACTGCTGTTTTAAGGTACCACTGATAATCCTTAAGTGTGCATATTTGTGGGGACGTGTTTATGTGTGTGTGTGTGTGTGTGTGTGTGTGTGTGTGTCTGTCCTAAGGAGCAGCAGCAATTAACAACAAGTTTATGTTGCTATCTGCTTTAGCCTGATTTCCCCTGAGAAATCACTGCTTTGCTTCATCTGACTGGGAAGTCTTGAACGTGCATTCAAGTGTGTGTTTGTGTGTTTCTCTCACTAATATTCTCTAATAGGGAAAAATTCAGTATGAATAGTAATGCTCTGTTTGTGTGTGTGCGTGTGCGTGTGTGTGTGTGTGCGTGTGTGTGTGTGTGTGTGTGTGTGTGTGTGTGTGTGTGTGTGTGTGTGTGTGTGTATGCACGCACACCTCTAACATTTCACTAATAGTGTGTAATGCCAGTTGAATAATAAAGATGCTGCACTGTGATCTGTGCTAATGAATAATCGCCATTACCCTGGAGAGTCTAAATGTGTGTAGTTGTGTGTGTGTATGTGTGTCATTTGTGTCTTCAAATGTGACTCCCTAATAATCTCTAATTGTGCATAATACTATATGAATAATAATGTATGTGTGTGAATGTGTACTTCAAAGACAATATCCAGATGAGAACATATGCTAAAAATTCTCTTATTAATTTTTTGGGGCTCATACATAAGTAATACGACCGTTAATCAAAATACAGCAAGATCCTACGAAAATCTACTGATAGAGACAGATGGAGAAAACTTCAGCCTTTGTACCCTCAGAATAGAGCTGGGTGTGAAGTCGCTCCACCAGTCACTCATGCTCTATTCCCACAGTGACAAACACTCGATAGGGTTCTCTGTTGTGAGTAATCTCAATATAAATTTTGGGATATCTATTAATCATCATCATTTCGCATCACTGCCGACAGTGTTGCTTAACTCATATGTTCTCTCATCTCAGAAAGCTAGAGTTGCATTATACAAATTTCGACGAAAAAACTACAAATAATTATGTATTATTTTATTTATTGCATTATTTAAAGTAAATCTATCCTTTGCTTGGCTGGATACAGACCGTCTTCACACCTGATGGCTAGAGCTGTATCTGATGACCTCTGGTTGAGATGTGTGAGGTCTGATGATCAGTATGGATATCTTGCCTAAATTAAAACTTAAACTTGACGTGTTTAACCTGCTATCTGATTACAGAGCAGTCATTTATAATGCACATTCGAGCCGATCCACATACATAGAAAGTGACGGGAGTCAAATATGTTTCACATGTCTTACGGAATAAATAGGCTTCATTTTATAAAATGTACCACCACAGTTCGGGATTTATATTAAGGGGGCGCTGGCCCCCCTTAAAACCGCAATTATTCTCTCGGAGACCCCCTACGATTTGTTCTATTTTTATCGTGTCTAGTGATGCGTAATCTTCAAATACAGCTGTTCAAAACACTCACATATCCTGTTGTATTTCATCACAGGCAGATTCCCCTCACTCCCTACGGTGGGCGAGAAGATAAAATCAAGGAATCAATACATGCTCCTGTAGATTTGTTGATTTCTGTATTTACAGAAGACTGTGTCTTCCTCACATCTCGCTTACATTTCGCTTCCAGTGTTTATTCCGGTATGATCCGCGGCTGTATTGGTGCAGCGGGGGGGAATTACTGTGGGGTGACATTACTTTCTGACTTGTTGAGTGAGTATCTCGATGCCTAGGATAGAATGCCACACTGCAGCGCAAAAAATCAACTCACTTGACATCCTAATGTATGAAACTGCCATGTGTTTACTTATTAATGGAAGGTGCCGGAACGCCGCTCTGGATCGTTCAGGCCCACTTTAACCCCCCGGGGAGGCAACTAAATGAAACTTTGATTGTGGGTTGTGGGCAAATTCACTGCTGACAAAACTACTTTGACCAGCTTTTCAGCCCAACTTTTTCTTGTTTGTGCAAAGACCACCATCACAAAGTATTGGATGACTTTGTAAATGTCCTCCATGTAATGTTCCCGATAGCATTTAATGGGTAATTTCCCTGATTTTGACACACTGATTGTGGACCCAAACTAGAGATTTAAAGTCAGGACATTTGGTCTGTTTCTTTTAGAACCCACAACTTAATGTCAGTGCAGCACAAAGTTCATGGAGTACATTAAATACATTTGAAAGCCCACCCCAGCACATAATAGATACAGCACATCTGTATACAAACAAATTCCCCCCTGGGGATGAATAAAGTATACTGTATATCTATCTATCTATCTATCTATCTATCTATCTATCTATCTATCTATCTATCTATCTATCTATCTATCTATATATGATGGCCTTGTGATGGCCAATTAACTGAAGTAATCTGGTTCAAAATTAGGGGATACAATACAACAAACCTAAATAACAAAGAGATCGTCTTTATTTCTCTCTCCTCCTCCTCCCCCTCCTCCTCCTCCTCTCTCCTTCCTTTCTCACTTCAATTCATTTTTGACATGATGACTTATCACAAGCAATATATTGCTCAATGTCATATTTCAAAAAGTCATAATATACAGTACATTGAGCATATGTCTTCGTGTCTCAGGTTGATTTCCTTGCCTTGGAGATGCGTAAGGGGAAGGTGAATTTCCTCTGGGACGTGGGTTCAGGTGTGGGGAGGGTGGAATATCCTCATCACACCATCCATGATGGGAACTGGCACAGAATAGAGGCGTCTCGGTAAGAAGTTAGCACACACACACACACGCACACACACACACACACACACACACACACACACACACACACACACACACACACACACACACACACACACACACATTCATGCACATGCTTTGTATCTCTGACACATATACAGCGTTTTTTTATTCAAACTGGCTTCCAAAGCCAACACCGATGCTGGCTTCAGCACGAAGAATAGTCACATCTAATGTTTCACCTTGTAAAACCAGGAATATTGATGAGCATAGTGATGATACACTGCTCTGGCACTTACATTATATTCAGACATACATACATATCCATAACATGCACCCACAAACTGAACTTACAACGTTCGAAATTGGCATTACAAATGCATAACACATACTGCATCTCCAGGTCCCACTCTGTCTGTATCTTACTAACAGGTTGCTGATCTTTATCACAGTATTTATAGACCTTATTATTTATCTAATGAAGATTTTAAAGATTTTAAGAAAGCCCTATTCATTGCAAACTCTTAAAAAAATGTTATATCATTACTCTTTAATATTATTTTGGGGTTTACCAAGGATATCAAATACAACACTACACTACAACCTAATTCAAACAACAACCAATAGTGTCAGCAAACATAACCCAACAACCACAGGACATCATTCCATTCAAGCTGCGGTGGAAACATGTTGTCTCACTTGGGAAATGCAGCCTTGACAGTGTGGCGCATCACTGCAGAGATGCAGTGTAATCTAGTAGGTCTAGTTTTTCTCTGTGAAAGCTAAATTGGTGCTGTATACAGACTATCCAACACCAGAGCCATTCACAGCAGCATCATATATTACCATGCAAGAGATTTCCCAAATGTGTTTTCCAATGGGATCACACAGACTATAAGTCTTAAAAATGTCCCCCTACTCGACAGAGAAATGCTGTTCCTGCTTTGAAAACAAACTCCAAGGTGGGAGATTTCACTTTACAGCTCTGAGGTTGCCCTGCTACAAACTTGTTCCACTACGCATTTCTATCATTCATCTTAAGCACCAAGAGTTCATAAAAACTGATTCCAAGTGGCTTCGACATCTTCAGTCATTGTAACTGTCTTTCAGGAAATAAAGAATGGCAAACAAAGTCACATCAAACCCGTCTTTCTCCTTCTCTCTGTCTCCAGTAATGGGTTGAATGGCACTATATCAGTATATCCTCTGGAAGGCGCTAAGGCTGCTATGATGCCGACCCCGGCCAGTGCCAACTCGCCCACGGCCTACACCATCTTGGACGTTGACCAGAATGCCTACCTGTTTGTAGGAGGAATATTCGGCGATGTCAAGGTATGTCCGTCTCTTATATGTGTGTAACAGCATCAAGAAACCTGTCGATCTCATTATTTTCCTCCTTCTATCATTTAGAAAGCAGATGCCGTACGAACAACAACGTTCACCGGCTGCATGGGGGAGACCTTCTTGGATGGTAAACCTGTTGGACTGTGGAACTACAGAGAGAGACACGGAGACTGTAAAGGATGTGTTGTCAGGTATACAAACACGTATTCATAAAGTTTTCATATTTTATAAATGCTAGTGCAGTGACCGTTCAAAACATGGCCGTTCAGAACAGCTGTGAGAGAAGCTACAGGGTGCCTGGAAACTGCAGCTGTCACTTAAGCATACTTCAGTGAACCAATTGTGAGAACTGCTTGCTGGTAAATTATACCGAATCATTCATTTAATAGGCAGTGTGCAGTACATACTGGCAGTTACATCCGGCCCGCCTAGGGCAGTTATTTTGCCGGCAGTAATGTTGTAATAGGGGATATGGATGCCCCTCGATACCCGGCTCTAAACGGGAACCGATAAGATAAGTAAATAACAGGAGTATCGATGAGGTCTGGCGTTAACGGTTCGGTACTTTAGAAGTTACAGAGTGAGATGTGCAATACTCCTCTCTTTCTCTCTGTGTCTGTCTTTCTCACGGAGTCGTGCTTTACTCTGACACACACACACACCGACTCAATACAGCGTGAGACACACATCATGGATGAGAAAACAAAAAGATCCAAAGTGTGGCTACATTTTACTGGAGTAGGTGCTGAGAACTCTCGTATCAAAAGCAATAAAACCCTCACAAGTAAAGGGAGGGAACAGCAGCAGCTCATCACAGCCTTTGGCCAACAAGCAGAGAATAAATTCTGTGGCGAGCAGCCGTCCGTCCTCGTCCATAGCCGGCAACGTTAAAGATGCCATGCAGAGTTTGGTAATGAGAATAGGCTAAACAATGACAGCTAATCGCCCAGCTACTTGTTTAACTGCGACTGTATTTTAAGGATGTGGGAACTTTTTGTAGATTGTCGGGCTGAGGCTGCAGCCATGACCCAGCACAGTTATTGTAGTCATCCAGCATTCATGTGGCGTGAGCAGGCTATATCCGGTAAGCAGTGAACTGCAGTCAATGAGCTGCTTTCTTTCCACTGTGGATTACATGCTAAACTGGAGAGAGAGAGAGAGAGAGAGAGAGAGAGAGAGAGAGAGAGAGAGAGAGAGACACGCAACAGGCCACGACATTGTGTTTGTTACTTTGCAATTTATTTTGGACATTTCCAACTCTTTTGACAGTTGGAAATGAAGCAATAGTCAAATGGATTATTTCTTATCTGTTTTTGTAGCCCGCAGCGTTCAGATAGTGAGGGGACAGTTCAGCTGGATGGCGAGGGCTACGCCGCAGTGGGGCGGCCCACCAGGTGGAACCCCAACGTTTCCTCCGTGACCTTCAAGTTCCGCACATTTTCCTCTGAATCTCTGCTCATGTATTTGGCCACTGAAGATATGGTACGTATGCAACATAGTGAAAGGGGATGAAACCTAAACGATTATAATCCATGTAAATATCAGAGCTGATAGCCAGGACTAACTTTGCTTTGTTTGCCAAACGAATATTTTAAAGGTACCACCCTTCCTCCACGACCGATGTAGAATCAATAAGAATAATTTAAGTGCGATATAGTCACATTTTAGAACAACAACAAATTATAATCAACACACACACACACACACACACACACACACACATACACACTTGTCATATGACAGTGTAAAGAGCTGACATGTTTGCAAAGTTAACATGCTCTTATCATGTGAAATCCGTTGTTAATTCCCATATTCATATGTTTAGCCACAAGACATTAAAAATAAGGATATATTGTTTTCAGCCTTTCAGTTATTGGATTGTTTTGGGATTTTAAATTTCACTACCTCACAACAATGTTCCCGCTGCTGTCTCTGTAGAAGGACTTTATGTCCCTGGAGCTGTCAGAGGGCAAGGTGAAGGTGAACTTTGACCTCGGGTCAGGAGTTGGCAGTGCCGTATCAGCTAACCGCCACAATGATGGGCACTGGAAATCCCTCACCATGTCAAGAAACAAGAAACAAGGTAACACTACAGCAACAATCTACACTAGGCCACGAGCCAAGAGCAGCATGAATGAGATTTGATAATCTGAAACAAATTAGACTATTATATTAGTCTAGATTACATAAAACAATAAGTATTTATCTTTGTTAAAAACAGGTAGCCTCATTAAGATCGATACATATTTTCTTTTACTCATAATTTACATACACAAGACATTGGTTCCATATGAAATAAAACAATTACAAGTAGCATTTAAAAGATTTAAATTTCAAAGTATATCATCTCTGTCAGCCTGTTCTGTTGTTATTTATGTCTCTTCACCTGTTTACAAAGCCACGGTGACCGTAGTGGACATTGACAGTGGTGCTGAGGAGAAGATAGTGACCTCGTCTCAGGGCTCAGCTGCTGGTCTGAACCTCGGGGAACACCAGAAGATCTATTTTGGAGGGCTGCCTACCATTGGAAACTACAGGTACACACACACACACACTGATTTAACACATTCAAGTGCACATTTAGACAGTTGCATATACTGTACATGTATTTACTGTAAAGCAGGCCGCAATATGTTATGTATATTTTATATATTTCATTCAAAGTGAAAGCAGGATTGTTCACTTTTTGAAGATAATGCAGATGAAGGAAGTTTTTCTAATTAATATGTAATATACATTTTAACCAAATTCTCCTAATGTAAAATGTCTATGACACTTAATTGCTGATAAATTAATCTACTTAGACTGTTTTTTTCTTCAGATTAATGAGTAGGCCAAGTACAATCATCTGTTTCACAACAATTATAACTCTTCCCACATCTTTTAGTCTGTCACAATCCATGTGGCAGAACGTTGATGAGTTTAGATTAGTCATTAGTTGAGACTGTGTTTGTGAAGTGTGCTAATGCTCTGATATTATGTTTTATCTTAACAGCATGACAGCCAGGTAAATAAATACATCTTATAATCAGAATACTTTGATTTATTTTGCCCTCTGCATGAGGCTAGCAGTGCTGATGACGCTGTACATTTCAAAGTAAATGTGTATGTGCCTTTGTTTGTGTCTTGGCTGGCATCTGATGGCTCCTTCACACGGCAGCTGGAAATCACTTTCTCTATCCTTTATTTATCTGAATTTTATGTTTGTCTGTTCGGAAACCATTACGTGGAATTTCTCACATTTTTGACTCTGCCTTATTTGAATCATTACTATAAACATATTCAAATTGTATATTATAATCAAAGTGTCTCTACCCTTTTTTTTTACTGGGCTACACAAATACAGCCCTAATTCACTGAAAACAATCACAAGATTATCTGAGATTGATTTTTGGTTTTCCTTTGCATAAATACTGAAACCTGACATTACATATACATGAATTATGCTATAAATGGATTCATATTATACATTCTGCGTAATATGGACACACGGCATATCAAGACTTGACTTCCAACCGTCCCTCTGCTTCTGGATACATGATGCAATAGCTTTCCTGCTGCAGTAATTCATCTTTTTTATTAATTGTATTACACTATTGAGAGACAGGAAATGCAATGGAGTTTGAAAGGTCTTTAGCTGTATGTACTTTTATTAAAACTATTGTAATATTGTTATAGGTCAGAGGTCACTTTGAAGCGGTATGCTGGCTGTCTTCGGGAGATTGAAGTCTCCAGGACTCCCTATAGTCTCCTCAGCAGCTCAGATTATACCGGGGTCACTAAAGGATGTAATGTAGAGGTAAGAGTGTCTACAGCTATGCAGTATATTTAAACTCTCACAACACTTAGACTCTACTATAGAGGTAATAGAGGACTGTCTAATTGCATGTAGCATATGTCAAAATAAACATCTGCAGAATCTGCTGAAACCTCTCTGTATGATAGTGTTAAGATTGTCCACTTACATTGTTCCATAGTAAGTGATTTATCATAATTTCTTTTGTACGTAACTTTATTCAGGAAGTCTTTCCTATTATGTCTTACAGAAAGTAAGAGATAATAGGAAAGAGTGAAGGTTAGAAATGTAATAAGCACTTCAAACTGTATAATTAGTTTTTCATTTATATGCACATTCCTCAATCGCCTTTAACATGTGCATTGAATCATCTGCATTGAAAATTTCAACAACATGGCATTCACCATGATTTCTATACACTGCTGCCATTCATTCGTAGAAACATTCAGCCATGGTTGCAGAGCTTATAAAGATTGTATGGAGGATTATAAAGGCCCAGGGTTGAGTACATGTAGAGTGAAGGTCTTTCTGTTCCTTATCCGTCTTTTTTCTTCCTTCACCACTCTGCTAGGCAACGAGTGGGTGGTGTGTGTGTGTGTGTGAATATTTTAACTTTGAAACCAACTCAAAATAATGAGAAGTGACTGATGGTGCATCTGTAAAACGGCAAGCATCTAAAAGTTCTTCTCTTGCACTGTTATAGTTAAGCTTGTTAAGACTTGTTTTTCACTACTTTAGCTTTTCAAATCCTTGTTTTACTTTTCCATCTGACTGTGATTTATATAATTTAGGACTTAACAATTCGCCTATTCACTGATGCATATTTAAATACTTGTAATTGTCTCCTTCTCACAGAACCTGTATACAGTCAGTTTCTCTAAGCCGGGATACATGGAGCTGGGCGGTCTGTCGCTGGCGGTTGGCACAGAGATCAGCCTGTCATTCAGCACTCGGGCCGACACCGGGACCATAATGCTGGCAGTAGGCGGAGCTTCACCAATCGGCCAGCAGGTTCTGTTTCATATGTTTCATTCATTTAAATTGTGACTCACTTTCTTCACGTTGCGATTTATTTTACAGGTCCGTAATTTCTAAATAATTCCAGGAAGAATCATGGAAAAGACTTGGCTTGAATGATCAATTTAAAAACCAAAATAATAAACCAAACCAAATACGAAACCAAATTAATACATTTGTTATTAATTTATTATTGAATACTTTAATCTTTATGTTGAATTGTATGGTTGAATGTAATTAAATTATTTTGTATACATTATTGAAACTGATTATTTTTACAAAATGAACACTTTTTCTATTTTCCATATATGGTATAATTAATAATATATATCAAATAATCATTAATAACGGTTAGGTATGAATCCCTATGTTGGAAAATATAAGTAAACTTGGGGACCTGTAAAACAACAAAGCATTAACCCATTTATTCGCCTCTTTTCTGAAAATCTTTCCACCACAGGTCCGAAACACGAACCTGCTGAGCTCCAAGAGGAGGCGCAGGCAGTCGGGAGAGGTGGGTTCAACTCATGGAGACTCTCACGCCCATATGCTGTACCCCTTTACCTAATGATGTTTTCATAAGTGCATATTAATGAGATTTGCATTTTTTGGCAACTGGGCTAATTGGATTCCCCTTTATCAACACACACACACACACACACACACACACACACACACACACACACACACACACACACACACGCATGCACACACATGTCCATTGACAGATATATATAGTAGCTGTCCTAGCTGACCATGCAAGCACGCACGCACACACGCACACACACACACACACACACACACACACACACACACACACACACACACTCATACATGCACACAAGCATTCTTTCTTTAAGTGAATGAAGTTTCCATAAGTGCATATTAATGAGATTTGAGTTTGTTGGCAGCTTTGCCGATTAGATTGTCTTACGGCTAAAAACATTCTCACACAATATATAAACACACACACACACACACACACACACGCATGCACACACACACATGTCCATTGACATATATATATAGTAGCTGTCCTAGCTGACCATGCAAGCACGCACGCACACACACACACACACACACTCATACATGCACACAAGCATTATTTCTTTAAGTGAATGAAGTTTCCATAAGTGCATATTAATGAGATTTGAGTTTGTTGGCAGCTTTGCCGATTAGATTGTCTTACGGCTAAAAACATTCTCACACATATATAACTGATAAATAAACAAATCCAGTCCTTCATCTATGCTGGAAACGGGTTTTTTTTGTGTTTAAGTATTGTGTGTGCACTCGCTTTCCTATTTGCAGGCATACAAATGTGTGTATGTGTGTGTATGTTCAGGTCTGTGTATGGCTGTCGATTTCCATTTTTTGCATGCGTGCGTGCATGCATGTTTAAGCATAATTTCTGTATGTGTGTGTGTGTGTGTGTGTGTGTGTGTCGTATTGGTATGATGGTGTTGCTCACATGAATGCAAAATTGAAAGTGTATGTAGGTGTGTGTGTGTGAGAGAGGACAGAGGGTTACCTCTGGCTTATCCATCATCACTGGTTGTTGGGCGCATAAATCTATTTTTACTAACTATGCTGGCAGGCAGGGCGTGTGTGTGTGTGTACGTGTGGTTGTGTGTGTGTGGAGAAAGGTTAAGCGAGGTTAAAAACACCATCAACTCAACTTGGCCCTGACTAATGGATGTTTTAGAGAGGGACAGAGAAACAGGGGAGAGAGAAGGGGACAGGAGACAAAGGATGGAGGGATAGCGGAGGGAGATTTAGAGGTGAACGGAAGGAGAGAGGGGAAAGAGCAGAACCGGAAAGAAGAGAAATGATACGAAGGGGGAGGAGAGGAGAAATGACGGGGAGAGTTGATTGTAGACAGAGAGAATGGTCACAGAGAGGAGAGATGAAGAAGAAAAGGAGGAAGAAGCTTGGAGCAGAATAAGGGGAGATAAAAGAGAGTGTAGTAAGATGAGGGAGAGCCAGAGAGGGAGCGAGAAGAAAGATGAAGCCAAAAGGAAAGATAAGAAAAAAAAAAAGCATTTCCAGCTTGACCTTTCACAATATAGATTTCACAAATCCGGGGCATTTTTTGGTTAAATAAACAAGTTCTGCAGTAATAGTAGTAAGTAATGAAGACATATAGAAGACGAGATAAATATTAAACAGACCGTCACCCTGTCTGTATTCTGGACACAGTTCTGGTCTGCCATACTTATACAACCTTGCACCAAAATTGGCTCACACATGACACCCAAAATATGATCATACATGTATAAACTTCAAAAGCTGAGGGGTTGTGAAATACTGAAAGTAGAAGAGATGTGTATGTTTTATGTGTGAATGTTTTACATGTGATTTTCTTATGAGTGTGTAGGTCTTTCCATGCATGTTACCTGCAACACGGTCTGTTGCGTATTCTTTCATGTATGTGCGTGTGTGTGCGCGTGTGTGTGTGTGTGTCTGTCTGTGTGAGTTCATCTGCGGTAGTCTGCCTTTGTCTGTACGCGTGACATGTGTCTGCGTCCGTGTGTGTGTGTATGTGCGTGTGCGTGTGCATGCCTTTGTATCTGTGTAAGTGTGTCTGTGCGAGGCAGCGCGGCGAGAGGCATGTTGTAGCTACATCTCAGTTCAATTTGTACCCGACCTCAAATTGAAATTCCATTTTCAGGTGGTAAATTGTCTCCCACTTCGCCCTCTGGCACACAGTGAATTAAAATTCAAATTAGCCTGACCCTGCACCACTGCTCTCTAGCACCTCTCTGTCTGTCTCTCTCTTTCTCTCTCTGCCCATCTCTATCTCGCTCGCTGTTTTGCTCTCTGCCCTCTCATCTCTTCCCCCTATTATCCTCTCCTTTCTGTTCCTCTCATCTCTTGTTATCCTTTCCTCTCCTTTCCTCTCCTCTCCTACCTCTCTTATTTCCCCCCAATTTCTCTCTATAAACCCCCTCACCTCACCTCTCCATACTCATCTCCTCTTTCGCCTTTTGACTTCACTTTAATGCCCAGTCTCTCCTCCCTCCTGTTTGTCATTTCTCCTCCCTTCAATCAGTTTTTTTTTTGTCCTGCCTTGTCCTTCCTTTCTCCTCCTCTCCTCTTCCCGACAAACATTTAAAGAATTACAACATGCATGAGGTGGTCAAATGTAATCCCAGTTGGCTAC
The DNA here is from genome assembly GCA_038501785.1 of Myoxocephalus aenaeus. Classification (NCBI taxonomy): domain Eukaryota; kingdom Metazoa; phylum Chordata; class Actinopteri; order Perciformes; family Cottidae; genus Myoxocephalus; species Myoxocephalus aenaeus. The sequence goes on from JBAMJR010000009.1 coordinate 2,578,905, forward strand.
CTAATATTCATAGTGATGGGATATACTATCAGAAGAATCCTTAATGCAACCGTTTTGAACAGATTCACTTTTATTATTTAAATCCTTGTTTCATGAATTCAAGCAGGTAGCAACTACTGCTGAGAACTTTCTCTTCAAAAAGTCCAAGCTGCTGATGTTTTAAATTCAGATGTTTTACAGGACATATTGATTTTTGTTTGGTATTATTAAATATGTCTAATGTATTTATGTTTTTTTGGTTTAGCAATAATTGTTTAAAAGTTCTACCTAAAAGCTTTTTTCAGACATTTATTCCACCTTAAAGACAGCTGAAAGCTCTTCAAAATGATATATTTATTTTAATATATTTGATACATTTGTTTTGTTTGGTCAAACTACTACAGTCAGAAATCAACGTTAACGCTCAGTTTATTATTTCTAGGAAACAATCTTTAATCTGATTTTATTCATGATTTTGTAATTGCATTTTTGTTTACTTCTGACCTTGTGAGACTTTTATTATCAGTTTTATGTTTTTATTAAGTAACACAGTAATCTTATTACTGCTTACCAGGAGTCTCTTGAAAAGAGCTTTCTTATCTCAACAAGGTTTGGTCTTGGTTAAATAAAGATTATATTTAAAGAAATAACAGACCCACACTTATAAAGGCTTTAACATTAATGCAAATGTTAATATTAGATTCATGCTCAACATCAAAATGTTTCTTTCATAATACTCACTTTCTTATTTTTGTTGAGTTCAAAATGTTGGAGTCTCATATTTCCTGTACTCTATCCTTTTAAAAGGAGTAATGTAGGATGAAATGGCTTTTAACGTGGTATATACTGTGTACCTATAATTGTTGGTATGTAGTAAAATTCAAAGCCCTTCTTTCATACAACGACCGTAAATGTACCTTCTACGTTTCATCTCCAGCTCTGGGTCTTGAGAGTAGTATGGATTTACAGATTTCCACAGATAATGAAGTGTATCTCCATCTCCTGCAGCCCTACCTCTCAGTCTTGCTGAACAAAGGCTCTCTCGAGGTCTCGTTGTTTACCGGCAGCCACAGTCTGCGTCGTGTCATCAGGCGACCTGACCTAGGCACGCTGAATGATGGGATGGAGCACTCGCTGCGCATAGAGAGGCTACCTGGCAGGTTGGTGTGTGTTTGTGTGTGTGTGTGTGTGTGTGTGTGTGTGTGTGTGTGTGTGTGTGTGTGTGTGTGTGTGTGTGTGTGTGTGTGTGTGTGTGTGTCTGTTCAGGCCATGTTGATGTTCCTACCTGTGCCACAGAATGTCATGTTGCTATTGAAGACTGACTTGTACTTTGCATAATCAATTTGATACGGTGTGTGTGTGTGTGTGTGTGTGTGTGTGTGTGTGTGTGTGTGTGTGTGTGTGTGTGTGTGTGTGTGTGCGTGTGTGTGTGTGTGTGTGTGTGTGTGTGTGGGTGCTTTCTATCAGATCTTTTGCAGTGCAGGTGGATGAGGAGGCCAAGAGGGAGGCAGCGCTTCCCAACGACCAGCCAGTGAGCTTGCAGCGCATCTTCCTCGGTGGTATTCCTGCAGACGTAGAACAGACCTCCAACAGAGTCAACGTCCCATTCCAGGGATGTATATGGAACCTCATGGTCAACGCTGTGTATGTAACATCTCCTCCATATATGCACCCAGATTTATTGAAACAGGCTTTTCTTTTTTTTATCTGGGCACTTTGGTCTTTCTTTTTTGAAGTACCAGTATTGGAACCGATTAGAGAAGTTCAAGTTCTTTATTTAACCTTGCACAACAACTACATAGTACAACTACAAGTATGTATAAAAAAGAATTTTAAAATATGGGACAAAATATAACATACAAATACTAAAGCCATTTTTTATTATTCTGATACATCCACAGAGTAATGTGGTTCTAACATCACAAGATACATATATAGCAGAAGAACAGTCAACTTTTGATTACTTTTTTATTTTTAATTCTTTGTCAGTATTTCAACCTGATGGAGGCAAAACTGACCAATTTACTTTATTCAGTAAACTTTAACTGTTCACCTTAAATGCACTACATTGATACTTGTGCTTCAAACAATACAGCCTTCCTACTACCCAAATGTTTACCCAATAACGTTTCCTGGCAGTGGAAGACAGACATAATTTTGACCTCATACACTGCTGGGTTAAAGTGTTGTTAATATGATTTCAGGAAGTCATGATGATGCTGTTGAGGATTATGATGATAAAGTCAGCGTCTCTTTCTGCCTGAACAGCAGTAATAGAGCTGTCCAACATCATACAAATACTCATAAATCAAATTACACTGTGTGTTTATGATTTTGTCTGTTTATCGCTCATCTCATTTCACCCCTATCACCCCGACGCTGTAACTTCTACCTAATATACATCGGACTGTCAGTGAGTCTTCATCATTCTTTTGTACATTTTCTTGGAACCTACAGTAATGTGTATTGAATATATAATATAACATTTTTCTTGAATAATTATATACATACTTCTTTTTTCTAGCACATAGGAACCTTGCCAGTGAGTGTGTACTGTGCTCCTGACGCTTGATCTTGTTCAGGCTACACGAAAAACAAATTTTAGAGGCACTGTGATTAAATACAAAGTTTATGGAAACACAACTGGATGCAAATTTGTTCTAGATGGCACGCATTTTCACCCCCAAAATCTACTAACTCTGTCAGTAGCCATTGTAATAGTAAATTACGCCTGAAGGTTCAATGGTACAGATGTATCATGTATTGTTTCCGTTAGCTTAACTGCTTTGGCCGAGCAAATTACATTACATTTCATTTAGCTGACGCTTTTATCCAAAGCGACTTACATTTTTGCTCTATACACCAAATGGGCTGGGTTCTAAAATGCATCACTTTATATATTTCAGGTACTTTTCAGGTACTTTTTCAGTCACTTTTCGTAATCCACATGAACCCTTGTTTACTTTAAAACTAATGTATGGCTGGTGGGTCATAAACAGAAAGCCTAAATCAGAGCACACAAGGCCAAATTGCCTCCTACCATATAAGCGGTTTCTGATAAGCAATGTAGCATTCAAAAGGCTATTTTTCAAACGGAGTCCGGAGCAATGCTCACTCTACTTGAAAAGCACTGCGGCTCCATTACATCACTTCACAGAGAACAATGGGGGCAAAACGGCATCTGTTTCAAGCTAATATTTTCTGGTCTCGCTCAGCTAAAAACAAACTTTTTCAACTGTCTTTAGCAGTTTAGACAACAGACACTTGACTGTTATTACAGACATGTGCACTAACCACAGAAACTTGCATCATTGTTGGACTCACAGTGATACCACGCTGCAGTTCAAGGCAGTGTGCCGCTGCAGAATGAATATAGGGGAAATACAAGTGGATATTTGGCATTATTTTTGGCATAAAAAAAAGACCTGGCTGGGGTTCCGCTACAATTATAGCGGAAACACTAACATGTATTGAACACCTGTGCTGTATTCAAATTAAAATGGACTGCCAAATTGTTTCTGTTGGTGTCAGCTAAACATCGTGTAAGTTAAAATCTAATCGCTCGTCCATCTCTCAGTCTCTCAGATTTCTCGCTGCCTGTGTCCTTTGAGAATGCCGAAATCGGCCAGTGCCCCAACCTCGCCCCTCCGCCACCGTATCTGCCAGAACCGGAGGAACCCGAGAAGAAAAAGGATGAGTCGAAGCCATTCAGTCCTCCACTGATCCCAACCACAGTTACACCAGCTCCAGGTCCTCCTGCTGTAAGTGGGTCAAATAACACGCAAACACACACACACACACTGGGACTACTTAACCTAACAGAAGGTTCATACTACACCACCGTGTTCTTATTTACAGTAATACGATAGCCAATACTTTTGTTTAGGCAGCCTATGTTTTTATGTACATATGTACAGTGGCACGAGACACATATATATATATAGAAACAGTTTAGTAAAAAGTAGTACATACACCTGTATGCCCATACTTTTACAGAAGAGCACACGTGTCCTACTCCACCATATATATTTTTTCGGACCTACTCACACATGCACACAAACTCACACCTATTTCTCTCTGATGAAATGCAGCCATGGCCTCGCCCTGTTAGCTTAGCGCTTCATCACATTGCAGTTGTACAGCCCATTAATTCTTCTTTATGGTCCCTTTAGCCTTGAGCCACAAACTCCACCTCTGGCAGCCCGTCATACAGTGTGGAGCCATGGCGCTACGCTAGGCTAACTGTGCATGCCATTTATGCTTTATGAGCCAAAACACTCAGCTAACATTTAGCCACTATGCTAAGAGGCTGGTAGGCAGTCATTCATATCATAACCTTCGCGTTAGGATAGAGTAATTCATATATTTAATATATTATAAGCCTTACAGGGGGCATAGTTTATCAGTTTACCCAGTTACCTGCTAAACTACACCTCTAAAAGGACATTGATCATGAAGCACAGAGACAAAGAGTTGTCCAGCATTGCTATAACTCTGTGGTGTGTTCCTTTATGGGCTGTAAGATCATCTGCTTTATAACAGTAGCCTAAAGCCTGTGAAAAAGCCATAGCTCTACGTTTTAACAGAAGTGGAAGGTACGTTTTTTTTCAGTGAGTGTTTTTGTTTGTTGGGTGTTTTGGTAATGTCGATCTTGTTGACTCTTGGAGCATTTTCCTTTACAACCACAACAAATTACAATATAAAAATGTCTTGCCAGATTTCAGCGGAAATCTGAAGGTTTGTTTAAAAAACATGTAAGTCTTAAGAGGGCGTGACATTTACTCCACCAACATCACTGTGTATTATAGAGAACCAACGTCTCTTGGGATGTAGCTTCTGTTCCAAAGTTTATTTGTGTGTCAATACAATGTCAATTCAAAGTCCTTGTAATTAAAAATAATAATAATGAAGATTTAGATGTGTAGAGACAGTAAACATAAATAGTTTCCACCTTCCGCAGAGAGTAGTTCCCATGTTTCTGTTTTGATGCATCATGTCCTCTAGTTAAACGCATCATTATAAACCAGCTTTTGTTAATGATGAGTATTATTAAATGTTGGGCACAATCTTACACAATTACCGTAATCATTTTGTATTTCTATTTTGAAATGGTTGTGCTGCTGCACCATGTGACAGCACTCTGCTCACAAGTTGCTCCATGCATTTTTCATCAACAGCAAAAGGATATTGTCTGACTGAAGAAGTAATCACAGCTGACAGTAAACAATAGTCTCAGCATGTGCTTGAATAAAGAGGCTTCTCTATCTTCTACTTTTCTGTCACTACATATTCTGTACTTGTGATTCTTGAGATATTGGTCGGCACAAATTTAGAGGATGAAGAGGCTCTCGAACAGGCACCTTACAAGCTCCATTGAACCTCTGAGCAATCGTCTACTTTCACTTCTATTACATATTGTTTAGTGGTTGTGTGTTAATTGTGCTTCAAATCAGGGTAAAAAGGGGTGCAAAAGTTTCTCCATTGCTTCATTAACTTCTTTGACATTGTTTATGACATCATTGCCTGCCTGTTGCCTAATTAGCGGGCTGTGTGCTCGTCATGAACATTGTTCGCCATGCTGGCTCTGCGGCTGCAACTAATCCCCCTTCCTTTCCACTTCCTGACTGCTGACCCTGCAGGAGGCCACGCCCCCTGCCGCACCTGCTGCCACACCCACTGCTGCTGCAGCCCCGCCCACCGCTAAACAGGAGCCCAGCTCTGACGTGGTATACATGCGCACACTTGCACACACTTGACAGTGTTTAAAGAATGAGGCCGGTGTGATATTCTATATTGTTGTGTTTGTTCGACTCTCAATACTTGTTACTTCCCTACCCTGTCAGGCTCTGAGCCTCCAGCCCCTTGGTTCCCTCTGTCGGTGAAAATCTTTAAAAATGGGTCATGAATATATCAAAATAAATGCATAATATGAGGGGCCAAGTCATTTTCTAAAAGCATGTCTTGTAGATTTGAGCAAATGTTAGTTTAACAGGAATACATAGTGTTTCAGTTGGACTATTTTCAGCCATGGATTTGGTATTCTAGTAATTATAAATTTGCTGCAGACTGAAGGTGTATGAGGAATTGATTAAAACAAAATGCAATGCTACATTCATGATAATGAAGCCAGTGCAATGGCTGATGCACTGATGTTTTAGTAGTATTTTATCAACAGTGGAGCACTATGGCTTTGGTTACACCGACAAAACGTATTAGTCGGATCAATACATTGTTGGTTTTGGTCTTCTTGCCAAAAAACATAGAATATCATAAAACTATTCCTAATCCTTTAACTCACACACTTGAGTATGCGCCATTTATCACTGTAACCTCTGAGCTTTCTGACTTGCTCTCTCATTTATCTTCATGTCGTTTCACTATCAATCTAGAATATTATAATTTAAGGACATTCAAGTCTGATGATGGCAAACCAGATTACAGCAACGTTTCATTTTAAATAAGATATCCCAGTTATAGGAGATACGAATCCTTTCTTCCATTTTAAGTGTTTATTTTATATTTCAACCTATATTGCCCTAGAGAAACAGTTAAGTCAAGCTTTTTTTCACCTTTGTACTGAGCTTCTTTGTTGACCGCAGTCTTCTTATGGCCACTGACCAGCTTGGCTTGAGCAGCTGGGGGTTAAGTGCTTTGCCCAAGAGCTCTTGACATTAATTATTGACAGAAGGGAGAGCCTTCCTCGTTTGATACACTTATGGTGAGGTGTTGTAACAGGCCACCCAGTTGCTGTCTCTCATTTCAACAATTGCATTTCTTTTCAGGTAATTAGTTTACATAGTGATGTACGGTGAGTGTCCTTTAAACTGTATCTGAGTTTTGGTAAACATCTGCCTCCTTAGGATCTAAAGCTGTTGCATCTGCAGTTAGTAGCCTCAAGCTTTTCTAGTTTAAATTTAAGACCTACGTTTGAAACACTAGCAATATAGTGACCAGTGACATCTGCTAAAGGAGCATTGCACTGTCTTTACATTGGTCATCAGTTAAGCAGTGAAGAATGTGTAGCTAAAGCTAATTACTACCAGAGTAGCTTCTCTGAAAACTACAAAAAGCCGAGCAAGGACTTTTGATCTCTCAAGAGTGGTGGCAACGACACACACACTTATACAAAATCCAGACTAATGACTTCAATTGGTGTGACCTCCAACCAAAGACCAGCAACTCTGAATGGAAGACAGTTGCTATTGTTAGCTTAATGGAAAGATGCAGAGGGGATGAGAGAGAGGGAGGGAGGAAGAGGAGGATAGAAGACAGAGAGGAGAGGAAAGGTGCAGCCATGGAGGAAGAAGAGGAAACAGAGAGAAAGAGAAAGAGAGAGAGAGAGAGAGAGAGTCTTTCTGAACAGAGCGGCCGCTGCCTTTTGTTGGCTTAATGGAAAGACGGACGAGAGGAAGCCAGAGAAGAATGAAAGGAGAGGCGAGGAACGAGCTTCTGAGCAAGTGACATCTCCCTTTTGTTAGATAAGGAGAAAAGGGAAAGAGGGAAAGAAAAAAGAGGGAGGTTGAGGAGGAGGAGCGGATATGAGGACAGAGCGTGATAAGAGGTGAGTGTCAGCTGTAACAAAGCAAGGTCACCGTGTGGGGAATGTCTTCACTTGAAAGAGAACAAGAGAGGAGAGGAGATTAAGACGCACATATACACACACAGAGACACTGTGTGTGTGTGTGTGTGTGTGTGTGTGTGTGTGTGTGTGTGTGTGTGTGTGTGTGTGTGTGTGTGTCTCAGATGCTCTCCCTCTCTCTAACTGTGTCTAACACTGACACTGGAGGTATGGCAAAGCCGCTTTGTTAATTAATAGGAGATGTATCCAAGAGCGGAAAGGAGGAAGCCCAGAACAGAGCTAGGAAGAAGAGATTGGGGGAAAGGAGAGGAAGAAAGAACACAACCAGTTGAGGACAGGTTGAGACAAAGAGAGGAGCAATCAGTGAGTACAGAGGAAAGTTGAAAAGATGGAGGAGAGGTGGACATAAAAAGGTGAAGGTCTGGGAATGCCTTCCATTGGAGGCAGGAGTGGGTGACAGAAGAAATAGACAGGTGAAGAAACATGCAAAAGTAGGTAAGGTCTGAAAAGAGAGAGCAACATAGATAAGAAGGGCAGTGAAATGAAGAGGAGAGGAGGAAAGATAATAAGAAAAGAGCAAAAGGAGGAAGTGGTTGATGAGATGGGAGGAGATGAGATTTGGCAAGGTGGGAAAAGTCAGAAGAGTAAGAAGAGGAGGGCAGGAAGACAATTAAGTACACACTGTAAAAAGGTGACTGAAAGGAGGAGAGAAAGGTGAGAAGTGGGTGAAGAGGACACAAGGTGTCGACAAGATCATGAGAGGTGGAGGAGGATGCAGCAGGTAAAAAAAATAGGAACAGTAAAAAAAAACAGGAAAGTAGTAGGATATAGAAGTAGAGGGAGGTAGCCGGAGGAGAGTGAAGAATGGAAAGGCGGGAAAGATGGGAGGTGGAAGGAGAGAGAGAACACTAGAGGAGATAAAGGTAGATAGAGGAAGAGGAGTTGTTCGGAGGATAAAGCAAATAGTAAATAATGGAGGGGTGAGGTGGACAGGAAAGCAAAGACTAGAAGAGAGAAACGTGAGAAAGTGACATGAAAGGGGATTGGAGAAGTAAAGTGAAGAAAAGAAAATAGTCACAGATGGAAGGAAAGGAAGTGTCCTTGTCCAAGAGGAATCTTGGACAAGGACACTTCCTTTCCTTTTCAAGAGGAATCTTGGACAAGGAGAGTAGTAGTAGACTACGATGCCTTCATTTGTACTATTACACTGACATCTTCTGGTCACTGACTGAACTGCGCCCTGTAAAATGACAAGGAATAGTAATACTCATCTAATGCTTTGTTTACCCTGCTGCCAAAGTGAGGCATAAATCAAATGGAAATCAGACTAGAGTGTGTTAGATGTCTGGTTCAGATGATAATGAAATATGTGCAGGATGTATGATAGTCGAACTGTGGGAGGGTCCGTTGATTTGATCAGCCAAATCCACCTTGGCAGCAACCGATTTGAGGTGATGAAGAAGAAAATAAACAGTAATGAGAAAGTATTGCAATTAAACCGATTTTAATAGGCCTTATGCTGCAACCGTTAATATTTCATATCGTATTTGCACAATACAAATAGTATCCAAGGCCTATTATAAACCTACAATTTTAATGAATTTAAGGATTTTCTGTGAACTCTTCATTTGCCTGTTGTAAATAAATAACTGTTGCATGACCCTTTGTGACCAATCAGCCCTTTAGGTCCCTGAATATCAGACGTAGAAACCCTATTAGTGTGATTGACATGTTCTGCTCAGGTGTTATGGTTCCTATTGACAAGAGGCAATACAGGAGCAGTGTGGTGTGACCCTGTCAGTGTAACTGACATGTTATGTCCAATCTCCAGGATTCATGTGCATCAGCTGTGGCCCCGACTGCGCTCGAGAAGGCCTATCAGTTTGGACTGACCAGGAACAGTCACATGACATTTGCTTTTGATGACACAAAAGTCAGAGAGAGGTATGTATTCACAATGATTAATCATTTCAGTATTTGATTTTGTGGTGCCTGAAAACAGTTCCGGCCTTAAGCAAATCAGATTAAAAAAAACAGGCTCACTGGAGCATTACAAGCTATCTCTCATAGCATACGCCAAGCATGATAGGCTAGAAAGAAGTCATGTGAAAAGAGATGCAAACGCGGATATAATGACACAGAACAGACTAAAACCAACTACGAATTGTGAGCATCACAAACATTATTGATCTTTGTGACACATTATTGAAAGTAAAGAGGACAAAATGATCGTACATCTTGCAATGCTAGTTACGCCCACCCTCCGGTTAGCACTGTTAGCTGCGAGACGCCAGCTCAGCCGCCATGTTGAGAGCTGTGTGGAGGCAATTTATATGCTCGGAATTTAACACCTTAAAGTAGAAGTATTATAAGCAAAATGCACTTCAACGTGTCAAAAATAAAAGTGCTCTGAAAGATTGCTTGAGTGTTGACATTATATATTATAACATTATTATTAATGATGCATTATTAACGTGCGAGTCGCATTTACTGTTAAAGTTGGTCGAGCTGTAGCTCATGTAACTACTTTATATTCTGTTGAGCCATCTGTTAAGATGCTTCGTATTTTATTAAGCTAATGTTAGTTTTGTATGTAAAATCTGGAGCCTCAAAGCAACTTGTAGTAGCCATTACATTTAATTTGGTGGAGTTAAATTTGAAAGTAGCCTAAAATGTAAATACTACTAATTACATTCAAAGTATTTTGTTCAGTAAATTGACTTTCAGCCAATGCAAATGTTGCTAAAATCTTGCCGCATGTAATAAACCACGGTGCTGTGTACCTTATCAGGTCTATGCTTAGTTCCCACACTATGGAGTGCAGCTCTAAATAAATGAAGGAAAACAGAAGTGAGTGAGTGATAGTTTGGACGGGATAAGATACCAACACAAAACATCCTCTATAAATAACAGTGTGTTGAATTACTTAACATGTCCTTGACTTGACCAACCTTTCTGATCCACAAACTGACAAAAACAACTAAATGATGTAAGGATGAGGAAATACATCCCAGACAGATATACACCCATCAGTTCTTGAGACAAGGCAATGATTTGTGTACATTTTAGGCATGATATTAATCGAATAGTTGTGTTAGTGGAATAATGAACAGTAGGATGTCCAAAGACTTTGGCTATTTTGAGGATCAGACTTACTGCACTTACTGAGCATTATCTTTAAGATTAAAATTTCTTTGGCTAAATCAAAATGCCAGTGCTTGAAGATATGATCAATCGGCAAGATCTGTGTTTGACTTTCTTAAAACTTCCATTTGTCATTTTGCCATGCCCCATTAATCATTTGATTTGAATATTTTACATTTGGTTTAGAAATGAATTCTTTGTTTTGTTATTTTAAGTGAGAATATATGTTTTGGGGCATTTAAACCAACAGCCAAAATATTACAAAATGAAACGCATCCATCGTAGGAAAACCGCCATTGCAGGAAATTGCTTTTAATGTTGAAGTGCTGTGAGAATCCAGTGTTCTGTTCTTTTTCAGCATCACAAAGACAGATTGTATCTGTTTTAGATGATCTACTGTGCCTTTGGTGCATGTGTTATTATATGTACATATTATATGTACTGTTTTATAATCAAAGATTCATGTTTGTATGTGTGTCTCAGGCTAATATTGGAGTTTGAGTTGAGGACGAAGGAGGAATCTGGTCTGGTTCTCTACATGGCGAGAATCAACCATGCGGACTTTGTTACCATACAGGTATCCATCTACTGCCATTCTACAAGTTTACTTTTCCTTGTTGTTCCCACAGTTCTAGTTTTCTTCAAACATTGAATTCAAGTTGGTTTTAGTACCACACAAGCTGCTTCTCTGTATTATAAAGCAAAGTCTTTGACATATGCTTCAGTCCACTTCTTTTTTTATGTTAGTATGACAGCGTGGAAGTGATGTTCTAATTTGGGAGTCTCATATTCCCCATCTTTCCCCACCCACATTGTTTTCTGTCTGTACACTGTGAGACTGTACAGGGACTAAACTCGTTTGTCTGTTTCACCAAGGAACAAGGAACAAGGTCCATAGAGGGTCATATTAACCCTGTCAGCTTGTCATCCCTCCGCCATGACCCTCTGTCTCTCTCCTCCTCTAGATCAAGGACAGACAAGTGTGTCTAGGTTATGATCTTGGTCATGGAAACATATCTGGCTGCGTCCCCTTCTCCATAAATGATGGGAACTGGCACAAGGTAGGACAGTCTTTCATTCATGCTTGTTCATTATAGAACCGCTATAGAATAACAAGTCATTTAGATACTGTCTTGGTTATATACTGCGTTTTGAAAAAGAGTTCCAGGACAATAATACTCCACCGTATTTCGTCCCTTTCATTTGTCTGTGTATAAAGGGAATAATTAGTTTTAGATTTAGAGATACTGTTGCATATTGATCATTTTCACCATTTGTTTTTGTCAAAGCTTCCTTGCTTTCTGCTATCCTGAACATTCGGTACCGGAGACTAATTTACTAAACAGTCCCAACTTTCTAGAACAATTAACAGCTACGTTACATCATTAATAAACACATGTTGGCAACATTTGTGTTTCTTTACGTCCAAGACAACATAAAGTCTCTGTTGATGCTGTGACTGAAGTTGTCTATTGCTCTAAATATTTAATGTTTAATGTTTGTCCATCTTTCTAACCTCAAATGTGTTCCCCCTCTCAGATCCGTGTGAGTCGGAACAAGCAGAGATGTTTACTTATGGTTGATGGGCGATACAGTAAACAGATGATCAGTCCAAAGAAGGTACAGTATTTATTTTCTATTCTAAAGATTTGAACCTTTTCTCACATATGGAATACTCTACATAACGGCACCAAAGTAGGGTCATGGCAGACGAGTAAGAAGAAAATATAAAGAAAAGGGATCTAGTAATAAACCACCAATATTAAAGCCATGCATTTGTTGGTCAAGATTGTAAAATGATTGTTTTATTATTGCATTAATAACTTCTTTTCCCAGGCGGACCTGTTGGACGTGGTTGGAATGCTGTATGTCGGTGGATTACCACAAAACTACACCAGCAAGAGAATAGGACCGGTAAAAGACATACAGATACACACACATTGTTTAAAGTTTGATCGTTAGCCCAGGATTCCATATTTCTGTTTAGTTTCTATTTAACACATAAGAACAGATTATTAATGTCCAATAATTGTGGGTTGATTGATTGGTATTTTTCAATCATTTGTAAGCATGAACCAAACATTCTCTTCTTTTCTGTCTCTAGATTCTCTACAGTATCAATGGATGTATCCGTCACTTGAAGATGATTGGAGGGGCGGTAAGCACCAAGGCTCCAGCAACAGGTCAGGAATATGTATTTAACACATAATTACAGCATGTAATATGTTACTGCTGGTGGAATGTAATGAGTGCATTTACTCAAGGATAGTACTTAAGTACTATTTTGAAGTACTTCTACTTACACTCCAATACATTTGTTTGATCATTTTTGGTAGTAGTTACTTTGCATATTAATAATAAATATAATATGTAACAAATTAGTTATGGTGTGCTGTTATTGGATAAAATACGAGTGTATTAATCCTGGGAGGAGCTTGTCCTCTCAAGTGATTAAAATGATCTCTTCCTTTACTAGCTTCAACAGGAAAGTGCATTCTGCATGAGTACTTTTTACTTTAATGTGATGTTGACACATTTGTACTTTAACTAAAGTGACATTAGGAATGCAGGGCTTTGACACTAATGTATTGCTACTTAAGTAGAAGATCTGAGTTCTTCCACCACTGCGTGTTACACACTCATAACTGTCATTTCTTTGTTGTTTATCTTAAATATTTGTGACCATGCTGTTTTGGTTTTGCCTGTAGTTGATCAATCCCTCCCCTCTCTCTTGTCCCAGGCCGCTCTGAGGCGGTTGTTGAGGACTTTAAGTTGAACATGGCCACGCCCACCTCCAGTCACATGATCGGAAGATGCTTCGTTGCCACTGAGACTGGAACCTATTTTGAAGGCACCGGCTACCTGAAAGCAGGTGAGATGAGACCCGACTCGTGTGAAATGGAAACATTAGTTATGAAATCTTTAGCTACTGGACTGTCACAGCCTAGCAGCTGTCTTACGACCACCTATCAGTGACCTATGAAAAACAGAACCCCAGTCCAGTTTTACTCAGGAAGGAAGCACTGTTAAGTTTTCCTTTTCTTGTTATAAAGATGATTAATACTCACTCTCGCCGTCTCTCCAGTCTCTTCGTATAGAGTGGGTCTGGATGTGTCGATCGCATTAGAGTTCAGGACCAGCAGAACCAGCGGAGTGCTTTTGGCCGTCAGTAACCAAGCAAACGATGGACTGGGACTCGAGATCGTCGAGGGCAAGGTACGTAACCATGATCATAGGAATAGTTCAACATTTAAAAATATATTCTTTTTCGTTCTGAGTTTGGAAACAGCTAACCTAACTCTGTCTAAAGCTCACTAAATAGTTGAATCCATAACCCGAAATGTAAAAACCTGAATTGGAATATGAAATGAGGAATGTATCGGACAATTTCTAGACTGACAACCAGTGGCTGTATCTGCTCCCCCTTTTAAAACGACACATTTTCCCACTGAAGTTGTTCTAAGGATTATACAATGGGATACAGTATAACATGTTTATCATGAATATCATTGTTATTTTGTGGTAAATTTATCTAACGGACAGTTGTTATCATCTAACTCGCCAGAAAACAAAAACGTATACTTCCTAAAATGTTGAATTATTCATTTTAATCTACTTTCCTGAAGGTTTTATGACACATATTAGAATATGCAGTATCTGTATTGAATATGTGTGCTTAAAAAACCTCACAACACAATACAGATACTTAGATACACATACAAGTATATACATGGATAGCTAGACTGATAATGGAGAGATTTTTTTTTATTTTTCTCCCTCTTCCTCTAGCTGCTCTTCCACGTTGACAACGGAGCTGGGCGGATCACAGCGGCGCACACGCCTGAGGGCGACGGCTTCTGCGACGGCCAGTGGCACTCCGTCACGGCCAAGAAGCTTCGCCACAGGGTGGAGCTGCTGGTCGACGACAGTCAGAGCCAAGCAGAGAGTCCCAACGCACGCTCCAACACGTGTGACACAAACGACCCCATCTACGTCGGAGGATATCCGGGTATGACTGCCTTAAAATAACGAATGTACACGTGTTAACACAGAGGAATTGTTATCTGTTGTGATGGAATCCAGAGCAACTTTGGTATGTATCTCACCACACATTACGCTGTGAAATGTCACTGTTTTATTTCTCTCTCAGATGGAGTTCGCCAGGCAGCTCTCTCTACCAAGACTTCCTTCAAAGGTTGTTTGAGGAACCTGAAGATCACCAAAGCTTCCAAGACCATGGAAGTGCAGTTCAACAAGGCTCTAGAGATTAAAGGAGTCCAGCCTCTCTCTTGTCCTGCAGTAGCTGCCTAACCGGGACCATAGAGCTTCCTTTGTTGTTTGCCTAATACATTACTGTCTCGGTCTTTGAACCTACACTGAGGACAATGTTTGTATCAATGAGTAAAAAACACACACGCCTTAATTTGTGCAGGTGTGTGGTCCAAAAAGATATTATCTGCATCACAGGGACTCGAAACGTCAAAATGCTTCCTTTCAAAAACAGTTTTTCTTCAATCAGTTAAGCAATTGTTCCGAGGCCCGATTGGCTCTTCATTACGTACAGAGGTGTGCGGCTTGTGCCACAGAATTAGTGCCAGACTCTCTGTAGCCAAACTAATGAGAGCGATAACACAGGCAAAGTTACCTGATGCAGTTTTCAAAGACGAGAAGAAAACAGACTCTACAAAACCTTAAATTCAAAGTTCACCCTCACATTTGCAGTCTGAGACCCTGACTTCATGTCCAGTGTAAGACTGGTCAATAAATATATCCTGGTTTCAAATTGAGAACTCAAACAGTTTCAAAATGTGTTTTTGTCCACTATGCGATATGTTTTAAGACCTGTGCTGTTGTTACAGGTGCTAACAGTATTCAAGCTAATTACATTGTGTAATATGTGTGAGCATGAGAGCATTACATCAGATTTGTTTTTCAGTGGAGTTCCTCGGAGGCTGAGCAGGGTATCTTGAATCTTTCAGGTTTATCATTTTACCCTCGTTACATAAGCTTCTTTGGAAGAGAATGAAAAATGAAAATGTCATAGATTTTGTGTGTTTTCTACACGTGTCCTTCGTAAACCTTGTTCCCTGAAGTTTTGTTGAGAAAATCTAAATCATGTTGTCACTTTTTTCGTATCACCATAAAAACCATAGATGAAGTCGAACTTCTTTTCCGCCTCCGGTCAGCTAGAAATCTAAAAATCACACACGCACAAAAGACTGTTAAGACATAATGGTTCTAAAGCTACACAAGAGCTGCAGCCCAAATGTCCTCTACCTATTTTATAACCTTTTATCCAAGCAATTACATGTGGAGCCTACCTGATAAACCCAATGACATGAATACGCTTGGTCAAATAATGTGTTAGTTGTTGAGAAGAAAACTAATTCAGCGAATGCAACATTGACACTTCACTGGTGCTTCACTATACAACATGGAGAGTAAATGATCAAAGCTTTTACTTTTTGTTATGGTGCAATATTCCTTTAACATTCCACACTTCTATCAATTGATTTGATTGCTTTCATTGAAAATTGTCACTCAAGCTGGAGCTTGTGTTGCTTTTCTGTAATATTAAGGTTCAAGGTTTCTTTCGGACACTAATGGTGGTGCATGTTCTGCATGGTGTGGCTGAAAATACCTCAGCAGCTGTTTCTGAAATATATTCTTTGATCGCAGCAAACAAATTGTCCTGTCCTTCTTTGAAACTGCAGAATATGATTATTAGATGAATTATGTTGAAATACATTATTGGAAAAAAAGATCAGACTCATCTGAACCAGAAGGAAGTGTCAGGACCCCATGAGGAATCGCTCCTCCACACTGTTGAAGGACATTTTTAAAACGAAATATTTGTTTGAATGAAGTAACAAAGTCTGATAATTCATAATTCATTAGACCCTGTTGCTGCTTTTCACTGACACTCCACTAGGTGGTGCTACTGCACTACACAGTTACTATGAGGAAGTGCACACAGAAAACAACTTACATCTCAATTCTACTAAAGGTTGAATTGCTAACCACTTGTGTGGTGTTCAGGTCTGTGGGATCCGTTTTCATTTTTTATCAAAAGAAGAATGATACGATTCATTATTTTTTCAAACTCAGACTCATTGGCCTTGGCTCATGTTCTGTGAAGAACATAAATCAGAATACATTTTCAATGACCACACACTGACCTTCGACTAAGGTTGTGCTATAATCAGAAACATGATGAAACACATCTTACAAGCATAGTTGTACATATTTTTTTTTATTTTGATACTCTTACTTGAGAGAAACATTCAATCTGCTTAAAACAAAATCATGTCATCAGCATGTTGTAAAGCTTGCATGTTCAATTATGTTTTTTGTATTTGCAATACCGTTCACTTAATGAGCAGACACACTTTTAGACTTCTGAGTTTATTCAGTTTAAAAAAATGTAAAAAAGGACTCTGGCAGAAATCCTTTTTTGAATGACATGGTCTTACAAGCTGCAGTAAAAACATTGTTTTTATAGGAAGTGCAAAGACTACATGTCGTGGCATTGCAGGCCGTGCTCTATGTCTATTTTGTAGCTTGGGAGTCAACATTCAATATTGTCAAACAGAATTAATGGCCAACCTCTTTGCTCCTCTGATAATCGTTCTGAAATGGTTGAACTTCTGAGAGGCTTTGGCAACAAGTAATGGGATAAGGCCCATCAGCTCAAAAAACTAAAAGTAATCAAAACAACATTGTTCCTATTTGTGAAAGAAATCAATATAGGATATGATAGGTTACAGGTCATTATATCCATTCCCTTGCTGTCTCTTCAGCCGACATAATGAAGCAATGTCATGGAAATTAACACAAATATAACATTTTAAATTGTAATATGATGGAAAAAAACAACAGTAAAATCAAAACAAAGAATATAATGTAGAAGTAGTTAAGTGTTGTCAATGTCATGATCTGTGTTGATGTTTCAGTGTGTATAATCCTTAATTTAACTACAACCATCAGAAAATCAAAGGATAATAGTCAAGTAAAGGGATAAAATATATAATATAATGTAAAAAGAAAAGGTCCCTTCAAATTGTACTACAGTCTGATTGTATAATCTACTTCTTGTTGCTGTCAATTTTTGCAAAATAGTTACTGTATATAATACACATGCAAAACCTTTCAGGTTTATTGCAGAATGAAAAAGACAAAATAATAAAATGAATGATGGCTGCATTCCATTTAGCTGCTTCAGTTTCAGGGTCCTGGTATTGTGCATGCCGCTTCACTGTCACACTGTCATGGCTGACTGGGAACCAAGCCATTGCTGATGTTATTAATAACACCTGTGCTTTTCCTTCTATTACTATTAGTTATTAGTCTGACAGGTGTGAAAAATACCTATTGGACTTCCTTTCTGTGCGGTCTATTTGCGAAATTCTTCCTATGGGCCATGGGCTAGACACCACAACGATTAAAAAGTGTAACGTCCGAATTGTCAGTTTTTCCCTCTCTGAAAGCTTAAAGTCCTTCAGCCTTTTTGATTTAAACTTCACTTGGGTTGGGACTCTTGAACAGGGACACCCGGATGCTCATCAGGCCTCATTGCCAGCCTGGTGAAGCTGCTGCTGATGTCTTCTCTTTCAAACATTTCTTTGATGGGAGTCTCTGAATTCCAGCCTTTGGTCTTGGCGAACATGAAAACACATCCAAAGAGATCAGGAAACATCGCCAAGACGTCAACTTTAACGGCATCGGTGGAACTGAAAACAAAAAAATATAATGTTATATTTCATTTTGTTATATTTCTTAAATAAAATTTAGTGCCATAATATTACTTTCTGAATTTAACTAAGTAAATACTTGGCTTGTTTATTTGAACACTTATTTACGGTGAATCGGTGCATATTATCATCAAGCAGTGCAATGGTATGTTAAGAAAATTACATTATTTTATGAGACTCGTGTTTTGTTAATATGTACTTTTTAGAATTTAAAAAAAGACTGAAAATAATGCAAGTATATAAATATCATGTCAGTGCTGAAGGATTATGAAGAACTGATTTGTAGGGACATTTTAAGGCTCTGCATCCCTTTTCACTCACTTGTGCTGATGGAGGTTCCGTATGAAGCGCAGTAATCCCAGTGTGCTGTCAGGGTAGGCTTTGTTCTTGCCATCCATCTTCTGGACCAGCTCTGGGGGGAACTGCAACACCAGCAAACATCAAATCATGTAGTCATACATTAAATTCAGGAATACCAAAGTTACATTTGTTATGTTGTAGTTACTTTTTCTTTCCACTGTTTGAACGATCCGTCTGTGGCACATTTCTCCAATGAACAAACTAGTTCCTCGTCAGCCTTCCGACAGTTTGCCGCCTCTTCCGTGTTGCCAATCTTTGTCAGGTATTCAACTCTCCTGAAAAATAGTTTAGTTTAAGATATATGAATTGTAAAATGAACAGAACTTCTCAAGATGCTCATACGATACTGGGTGCAGTTTTCTAAACATAGTTTAGCAAGCCTAACTAGGCAAGACAGGCCTGGTATGCTTTGGATTCATCCACATGCCAAAGCAGCACACATGACTGATCCTTAGAAACACAACTTCACAACTATGAGATGGATTTAAAAGTGAGATGCTACAAGCATTAGCATGCCTACATTTACTTCCAAAACCAATGACCATACTGTTAACTATAATATCATGCATGGTCCAAAGGTTTGAAAACCCCTATTCAGGACCGTGTTGGAGTTGGTCATGGATGATGCTAGCTACAGTACAGTTTAGGCTACCATTAACAGTTCTGTTCATACAGACTCTGGTGATCCCCTGACTTGACCTAAAACACCACCATCAGTAAGACATTTCTGGCTATTAAACTATTAAAGGGATTGCCATGACATTTTCTACAGACACACATGGTGCCCAGAGGATGAATCCTAATTTGAATCCCGTAAAAGTCGGGTTACAAACCGCTACTACCTTCGGTCAGTGTCCCTGTTAGCTCCCC
Organism: Myoxocephalus aenaeus; assembly: GCA_038501785.1. NCBI lineage: Eukaryota > Metazoa > Chordata > Actinopteri > Perciformes > Cottidae > Myoxocephalus > Myoxocephalus aenaeus. The sequence goes on from JBAMJR010000009.1 coordinate 2,598,588, forward strand.
GCTGTAGCCAGCTAGCGCTCCTGCTAGCTCTCCGACAACCACCGAAGGCTGCTAGCTCAGCAGGGACACCCACCGGAGATAGAAGCGACTTTTACGGTAGGTATGAATCCTGAACCAAAAGTGTCAATTCATGTCTGGGATAGATGAGAAGTCCTCCGATCCCCAATCACTAGGATACATTTTATGGGAATCATGAATATTTGGACCAAATGATGTAAAGATATTTAACTCTGGACCAAAGCAGTAGAACAAACAGATAACTGACAAAGCCATCACACAGAAAAAAATTAAATCAATCAGCGTTTCTATTTTACCTTTTAGGGATCCAGAAGAAGGGATGACTCAAGCATTCTTCCACTTGAGGTCTATTCTTTGGTTCTTTATCGATCATCCGCTCAATGAGATCCTTTGCCACCACATCTTTTACATGGTCCAACTTGTAGTTCCCTTCATGAATGTTGTTCTCACATTGAAAGGATTTGTCCCCAAAGGGATGGTGTCGTCCAGAGAGGATGTAATAACTGAGCATTCCTGCCACCTAAAGAATTAACAGAACATTTTAGCAATTTTTTATTTTTTTTAAACAAATCATCACTACATTTGCAAAGGAGATTAACCAACCTGTATATCAGTGCTTGACTTGTATGGAATGTCTCCTTCATCATCCAAAGTCTCCTTGGCCATCCAGCATTTTGTTCCTGCACTTCTTGTGCGATAAGTAGTTTGACCTTTGTCAAGCCGTCTGCTGATGCCAAAATCCGCCAGTCTTGCCCTCTCCTGAACATCTGTAGGACAAATCAGGTAGACAAACTCCAAAGATTATACACGATATTTAACACATTTAAATATTGTTTTCTGAATTTAGAAGATCGTGAATTTAACCATTTTGAATTTGTTTTACCCATCAAAACATTCTGTGGCTTGAGATCCCGGTGGAGAATTTGAGGAGTTTGACAATGAAGCACGCTTAAACTCTCCAGGACTTGAAAGACAAGTTTCTTCATCAGCAGATCATCATCATCTTTATCTTGGAGGTATTCTTCCAGGGTGTATTCACAAAGTTGAAGACCAAGATATCCAAAGTTCTGATCCTCCCAAAAATCAACATATCGCACAATAGATTGATGATCAAGCTTTGAAAGTCGTAGAATTCCTTCCTCATTCTTCAGCACTTGATAGTTGCATTTAGACATTCTCTTAATGGCAACTTCGGTCCCATCCTGTCTCAGCCCCAAGAAGACTTCAGTACCATTACTACCCGCCGCTATGCGGAAATCTGCATCATTCACATATGTCATGCTCCCAATTCTGATTTGTTGACTTTCATCAGTGAGCAGAAGCTTCTCTAGTTTATCTCTCCACCTCTCGCTGTTTTTATGCCATTTCTGTGTTTTTGAAGACGTAGAGGTGCTGAAGTGAAACGGCTTCACAGTTGACTCCTCAATGGGAGCTGCTTCTAGATCAGTTAAGGCAGTGTGCACTTCATCATTTGGCTCCTCTTGCTTTTCTGACTTTCCCTTCTTTTTTTTCTTCTTCTTCTTCTTTTTGCTGGGTCCAGGCAAGGCTGCAGAGGCCACACATTCCATGTTTGGATTGCTGAAATGATTTTCCAGTCGTCTCAGCGCTTCTTTCAGCTTATCATTCATTTTCATATCTGCAGATGTCAGTATGCACTCGGGGACTGAAGTTATCCCCACCGATGTAAAGATGGTGGCTGCATGTTCAACTGAAAGTAAACTTGCAAATATGCCATATGTGAAGACTCTAATGTCAGAGGAGTGTTGGTCCTTTACAAAAGGAGCAACTGTTTTGCATAACTTCTCAATAAAGTTGGGATCCCAGCTAGTTTTGCCTTTTGTTTTCTGGGTTATCACATATAGTGTTTGCAGAACAGTTTGACATATAGGAGGTATCTCCTTTAGGCAAAGCTGTTCCAGTAGTTGAGGGATGATAGCTAGTGCTTGCTCATTTGGTATATCTTCCATTGTACAGAACACTGCATGTAAACTATCAATGACCCTCTTTACATTTTCCTTAGCAATGTTTGGAAAGCGGCGGACGGCATCTGCAATGTAGGAGTTCCGTTTTTCAGTGTCTTTCAGCCAATTAACACATCCCTGACGGTATTTTTCTGCATCTTGCCCAGTTACAGTAAAAAGTATTTCAATCATGGTCAGATGGGAACGGGGATCCTCCAACAGCATTTGACTGTCAAAAGTTTTGAGCACTTCTTCAGGTGATTCCACCGTCACAGCAATTTCCATATCCAGAAAGTATCTGATTTTGGAGCACGATCGTTCTCCTTTCGATGCAAGCTCATGAATCATCTGAGATATCTTTTTATTGTGAATAGGTTCAGTGGCCGGAAACAATGTTACCTGTGCCCCAGCAGAAATGAGCACTTGAAAGACATCATCCCTGTCATTGATGGCAGCAATTTGCACTGGTGTGAATGGCTGTAGAATGCATCCATTTGGATTCGCTTTCGCTTTAAGCAGTTTCCCCACTAAAAGAACAGGTGCTTTGGATAGTGTGACATAATGCAAAGGTGCAAAGCCAGCTGCGGAAGGCCCGTCTGGGTGAGCACCTTGTTGCAAAAGGAAAGTGAAAATTTCTCTGTTGTAATTTACAACAGCAGCAATCAGTGGGGTTATATAGTCATTCTGCTCTTTGCATGGGTAAACTTCATTGACGTTGGTGCTCTTAAGTATTTTTTTGAGCTTCTTGAGGTCGTTGTTGATAATATTCTGTATTATAGGATGCGTTTCCGTTGGCGTTTGGACGAGCTTAAAAGGTGACAAGAAATCCATTTCTGTGCTTCATAGGAACTGTAAAAAAAAAATGTTTTCACGTACAAGGAATTTGTCTTGGCAGGTGGTGCAACATTAAACAATACACAGAGCAATAAATAGGAGCATGCAATTTACAATAGAATATCAAATTAAAATAAAGTGCACAGACAAACATAACAGTACTTTAGACAGGTGAAATGTTAGTGTAATGTGAAAGTGGCAAGTGTATTTAAATATATTTATTTTGGTGCCATTCTAAACCTTTGACAAGCTGCCAAAAGCTATAGAAATCCAGGTTCATTATGTTTATTTATTTTTGTAGTGTGATTTGTCAGTGCTTTGAGAAGCTTTAACAACATTTGATTTACCACCACTGTATCGAGGGATGTGCAGATGGTGAACAATTAAAACTGAGTGCAACTAAATGAGAAACCATCTATGGCTGCAAACACAACTCCACAACGGAGGGTGACATTTATCACCGAAACCCTTCAGCCAAGCAGCAACATGTATTATTTTATGTTTTTAGATATGACCTAATGCACAAAGAGAGCCACACCTTGCTCTCACTGACTGTTTTAGACTTTGCACTTCCTCATTCAGGCTGCAAACCGGAACTGAACTTTGAAGTTGCACAACTGTGACATTAAATTAATAATATTTCATCGTACTCAGTACCACAATCAAATATTGTGTTGATCAACAAACTGACATAATGAACAATCATAAGAATGGATTATTAAAAAAAGAGAAGGGCTACGACTGTGCTTCTCCTGAACTAGCACACAGAATACTTAATAATAATAATGTAAAAAAGTATAAAATACAGTTGTATGGTCACTGCTAGAGAATTATATGAACATGTACTTACAGTGTCGTCGTAGAGTTGTGATCGCTACACAAGTGAACTGGTGTTTCCTGTCTGTCTGTACTCTGCAACGCTGGCGCTCCCTGATCCCGTCTGTCTCGCTCCTCCCATTAACAGCTACAGCATGGTGGGAAAACTACAGCCCGCGGGAATATTGGTACAAAATTGTCCAAACTACTGTAAAGCCAGTGGTGTATAGTAACGAAGTAGAAATACTTCGTTACTGTACTTAAGTAGTTTTTGGGGATATATGTAGTCTACTTTACTATTTATATTTCTGTTGACTTTTACTTCACTACATTTTGCAAAGAAAAATGATACTTTTACTCCGATACATTTCCCCTGAAACCTTCGTTACTCGCTACATAATCAAATCTATCTCTAGAAAGAAAAAGAAAAAACACATCCGGGACTGTGGTGGAACCAGTGGCGGTTCTACACGTAATTACGCCCCGGGCGAGACCCCCCTCCGAGCGCCCCCCCCCGGCAAAAAAATAAATAAATCGGAAAAACGTTTTATTTTGAAAAAAGACCGGATACATCCGTCTGTGCGTAGCCGCAAACATAACATCTTGACACATGTCAAGAGGTTACGTGATACGTTTCCCCAAAAATGAAACTTAAAAGTCCGTTACAACTCGGTGTTCTGGATTAAAATCAAGGCAGAGTTACTGAGATCGACAAAAAAGCTCTAAAACCCTCAACCCTCAAGCTCAGGGCTCCACTAATGCAGCGTAATGGTGAGTTGTATCTTTATGCACTTTATAATTGTCTTTATGCCGGTCGTATTACGTCATATTTATTACGTCATATTTTGCGCCCACACCGTGAAGGCCGGTCCGCGAAAATATTGTCTGACACAAAACCGGTCCGTGGCTCTAAAAAGGTTGGGGGCCGCTGCATTAGAGTATTGCTCTATAGCCCACAGCGGATCCCCCCGCCCGCCCCACCCGGGAGACCCAGAGGCGACGCCCCCCCCCCCCCCCCCCCCCCCCACAAGCAGGGGCGCCCGCAGCCGCAGGGGGCGCCAACTGCCAACTCCCCACACAGTGATATGATAGATAATGGAAAACCGCTTCGCGGCCCAGATGATTTTTTTTAAGTGGTAAGCGGTCGTGCCGCCCCCCACGTGACATGAAAAAGTGCCGCCCCGGGCGGCTGCCCGGTTCGCCCGTGCCCAAAACCGCCACTGGATACACATACAAGTATATACATGGATAGCTAAAGACTGATAGACTTTTTTTTCTTTCTTCCTGTTCCTCTAGCTGCTCTTCCACGTTGACAACGGAGCTGGGCGGATCACAGCGGCGCACACGCCTGAGGGCGACGGCTTCTGCGACGGCCAGTGGCACTCCGTCACGGCCAAGAAGCTTCGCCACAGGGTGGAGCTGCTGGTCGACGACAGTCAGAGCCAAGCAGAGAGTCCCAACGCACGCTCCAACACGTGTGACACAAACGACCCCATCTACGTCGGAGGATATCCGGGTATGACTGCCTTAAAATAACGAATGTACACGTGTTAACACAGAGGAATTGTTATCTGTTGTGATGGAATCCAGAGCAACTTTGGTATGTATCTCACCACACATTACGCTGTGAAATGTCACTGTTTTATTTCTCTCTCAGATGGAGTTCGCCAGGCAGCTCTCTCTATCAAGACATCCTTCAAAGGTTGTTTGAGGAACCTGAAGATCACCAAAGCTTCCAAGACCATGGAAGTGCAGTTCAACAAGGCTCTAGAGATTAAAGGAGTCCAGCCTCTCTCTTGTCCTGCAGTAGCTGCCTAACCGGGACCATAGAGCTTCCTTTGTTGTTTGCCTAATACATTACTGTCTCGGTCTTTGAACCTACACTGGGGACAATGTTTGTATCAATGAGTAAAAAACACACACGCCTTAATTTGTGCAGGTGTGTGGTCCAAAAAGATATTATCTGCATCACAGGGACTCGAAACGTCAAAATGCTTCCTTTCAAAAACAGTTTTTCTTCAATCAGTTAAGCAATTGTTCCGAGGCCCGATTGGCTCTTCATTACGTACAGAGGTGTGCGGCTTGTGCCACAGAATTAGTGCCAGACTCTCTGTAGCCAAACTAATGAGAGCGATAACACAGGCAAAGTTACCTGATGCAGTTTTCAAAGACGAGAAGAAAACAGACTCTACAAAACCTTAAATTCAAAGTTCACCCTCACATTTGCAGTCTGAGACCCTGACTTCATGTCCAGTGTAAGACTGGTCAATAAATATATCCTGGTTTCAAATTGAGAACTCAAACAGTTTCAAAATGTGTTTTAGTCCACTATGCGATATGTTTTAAGACCTGTGCTGTTGTTACAGGTGCTAACAGTATTCAAGCTAATTACATTGTGTAATATGTGTGAGCATGAGAGCATTACATCAGATTTGTTTTTCAGTGGAGTTCCTCGGAGGCTGAGCAGGGTATCTTGAATCTTTCAGGTGTATCATTTTACCCTCGTTACATAAGCTTCTTTGGAAGAGAATGAAAAATGAAAATGTCATAGATTTTGTGTGTTTTCTACACGTGTCCTTCGTAAACCTTGTTCCCTGAAGTTTTGTTGAGAAAATCTAAATCATGTTGTCACTTTTTTCGTATCACCATAAAAACCATAAATGAAGTCGAACTTCTTTTCCGCCTCCGGTCAGCTAGAAATCTAAAAATCACACACGCACAAAAGACTGTTAAGACATAATGGTTCTAAAGCTACACAAGAGCTGCAGCCCAAATGTCCTCTACCTATTGTATAACCTTTTATCCAAGCAATTACATGTGGAGCCTACCTGATAAACCCAATGACATGAATACGCTTGGTCAAATAATGTGTTAGTTGTTGAGAAGAAAACTAATTCAGCGAATGCAACATTGACACTTCACTGGTGCTTCACTATACAACATGGAGAGTAAATGATCAAAGCTTTTACTTTTTGTTATGGTGCAATATTCCTTTAACATTCCACACTTCTATCAATTGATTTGATTGCTTTCATTGAAAATTGTCACTCAAGCTGGAGCTTGTGTTGCTTTTCTGTAATATTAAGGTTCAAGGTTTCTTTCGGACACTAATGGTGGTGCATGTTCTGCATGGTGTGGCTGAAAATACCTCAGCAGCTGTTTCTGAAATATATTCTTTGATCGCAGCAAACAAATTGTCCTGTCCTTCTTTGAAACTGCAGAATATGATTATTAGATGAATTATGTTGAAATACATTATTGGAAAAAAAGATCAGACTCATCTGAACCAGAAGGAAGTGTCAGGACCCCATGAGGAATCGCTCCTCCACACTGTTGAAGGACATTTTTAAAACGAAATATTTGTTTGAATGAAGTAACAAAGTCTGATAATTCATAATTCATTAGACCCTGTTGCTGCTTTTCACTGACACTCCACTAGGTGGTGCTACTGCACTACACAGTTACTATGAGGAAGTGCACACAGAAAACAACTTACATCTCAATTCTACTAAAGGTTGAATTGCTAACCACTTGTGTGGTGTTCAGGTCTGTGGGATCCGTTTTCATTTTTTATCAAAAGAAAAATGATACGATTCATTATTTTTTCAAACTCAGACTCATTGGCCTTGGCTCATGTTCTGTGAAGAACATAAATCAGAATACATTTTCAATGACCACACACTGACCTTCGACTAAGGTTGTGCTATAATCAGAAACATGATGAAACACATCTTACAATCATAGTTGTGATTTTTTTTTTGATACTCTTACTTGAGAGAAACATTCAATCTGCTTAAAACAAAATCATGTCATCGGCATGTTGTAAAGCTTGCATGTTCAATTATGTTTTTTGTATTTGCAATACCGTTCACTTAATGAGCAGACACACTTTTAGACTTCTGAGTTTATTCAGTTTAAAAAAAATGTAAAAAAGGACTCTGGCAGAAATCCTTTTTTGAATGACATGGTCTTACAAGCTGCAGTAAAAACATTGTTTTTATAGGAAGTGCAAAGACTAGTTCAGGTTTTTGTTGGACAAACATGTCGTGGCATTGCAGGCCGTGCTTTATGTCTATTTTGTAGCTTGGGAGTCAACATTCAATATTGTCAAACAGAATGAATGGCCAACCTCTTTGCTCCTCTGATAATCGTTCTGAAATGGTTGAACTTCTGAGAGGCTTTGGCAACAAGTAATGGGATAAGGCCCATCAGCTCAAAAAACTAAAAGTAATCAAAACAACATAGTTCCTATTTGTGAAAGAAATCAATATAGGATATGATAGGTTACAGGTCATTATATCCATTCCCTTGCTGTCTCTTCAGCCGACATAATGAAGCAATGTCATGGAAATTAACACAAATATAACATTTTAAATTGTAATATGATGGGAAAAAAACAGCAGTAAAATCAAAACAAAGAATATAATGTAGAAGTAGTTAAGTGTTGTCAATGTCATGATCTATTCAGTGTGTATAATCCTTAATTTAACTACAACCATCAGAAAATCAAAGTAGAAATGTTCTTTATAAGGATAATAGTCAAGAAAAGGGATAAAATATATAATATAATATAAAAAGAAAAGGTCCCTTCAAATTGTACTACAGTCTGATTGTATAATCTACTTCCTGTTGCTGTCAATTTTTGCAAAATAGTTACTGTATATAATACACATGCAAAACCTTTCAGGTTTATTGCAGAATGAAAAAGACAAAATAATAAAATGAATGATGGCTGCATTCCATTTAGCTGCCTCAGTTTCAGGGTCCTGGTATTGTGCATGCCGCTTCACTGTCACATTGTCATGGCTGACTGGGAACCAAGCCATTCCTGATGTTATTAATAACACCTGTGCTTTTCCTTCTATTACTATTAGTTATTAGTCTGACAGGTGTGAAAAATACCTATTGGACTTCCTTTCTGTGCGGTCTATTTGCGAAATTCTTCCTATGGGCCATGGGCTAGACACCACAACGATTAAAAAGTGTAACGTCCGAATTGTCAGTTTTTCCCTCTCTGAATGCTTAAAGTCCTTCAGCCTTTTTGATTTAAACTTCACTTCAAGTCCCGGGTTGAGACTCTTGAACAGGGACACCCGGATGCTCATCAGGCCTCATTGCCAGCCTGGTGAAGCTGCTGCTGATGTCTTCTCTTTCAAACATTTCTTTGATGGGAGTCTCTGAATTCCAGCCTTTGGTCTTGGCGAACTTGAAAACACATCCAAAGAGATCAGGAAACATCGTCAAGATGTCAACTTTAACGGCATCCTTGGAACTGAAAACAAAAAAATATAATGTTGTATTTCATTTTGTTGTATTTCTTAAATCAAATTTAGTGCCATAATATTACTTTCTGAATTTAACTAAGTAAATACTTGGCTTGTTTATTTGAACACTTATTTACGGTGAATCGGTGCATATTATCATCAAGCAGTGCAATGGTATGTTAAGAAAATTACATTATTTTATGAGACTCGTGTTTTGTTAATATGTACTTTTTAGAATTTAAAAAAAGACTGAAAATAATGCAAGTATATAAATATCATGTCAGTGCTGAAGGATTATGAAGAACTGATTTTTAGGGACATTTTAAGGCTCTGCATCCCTTTTCACTCACTTGTGCTGATGGAGGTTCCGTATGAAGCGCAGTAATCCCAGTGTGCTGTCAGGGTAGGCTTTGTTCTTGCCATCCATCTTCTGGACCAGCTCTGGGGGGAACTGCAACACCAGCAAACATCAAATCATGTAGTCATACATTAAATTCAGGAATACCAAAGTTACATTTGTTATGTTGTAGTTACTTTTTCTTTCCATTGTCTGAACGATCCGTCTGTGGCACATTTCTCCAATGAACAAACTAGTTCCTCGTCAGCCTTCCGACAGTTTGCCGCCTCATCCGTGTTGCCAATCTTTGTCAGGTATTCAACTCTCCTGAAAAATAGTTTAGTTTAAGATATATGAATTGTAAAATGAACAGAACTTCTCAAGATGATCATACGATACTGGGTGCATTGGTATAATCATAGCTTAGCAAGCCTAACTAGGCAAGACAGGCCTGGTATGCTTTGGATTCATCCACATGCCAAAGCAGCACGCATGACTGATCCTTAGAAACACAACTTCACAACTATAATGAGATGGATTTAAAAGTGAGATGCTACAAGCATTAGCATGACTACATATATATTTACTTCCAAAACCAATGACCATACTGTTAACTATAATATTATGCATGGTCAAAGGTTTGAAAACCCCTATTCAGGACCGTGTTGGAGTTGGTCATGGATGATGCTAGCTACAGCACAGTTTAGGCTACCATTAACAGTTCTGTTCATACAGACTCTGGTGATCCCCTGACTTGACCTATAACACCACCATCAGTAAGACATTTCTGGCTATTAAACTATTAAAGGGATTGCCATGTCATTTGCTACAGATACACATGGTGCCCAGAGGATGAATCCTAATTTGAATCCCGTAAAAGTCGGGTTACAAACCGCTACTACCTTCGGTCAGTGTCCCCGTTAGCTCCCCGCTGTAGCCAGCTAGCGCTCCTGCTAGCTCTCCGACAACCACCGAAGGCTGCTAGCTCAGCGGGGACACCCACCGGAGATAGAAGCGACTTTTTACGGTAGGTATGAATCCTGAACCAAAAGTGTCAATTCATGTCTGGGCTAGATGAGAAGTCCTCCGATCCCCAATCACTAGGATACATTTTATGGGAATCATGAATATTTGGACCAAATGATGTAAAGATATTTAACTCTGGACCAAAGCAGTAGAACAAACAGATAACTGACAAAGCCATCACACAGGAAAAAATAAAATCAATCAGCGTTTCTATTTTACCTTGTAGGGATCCAGAAGAAGGGATGACTCAAGCATTCTTCCACTTGAGGTCTATTCTTTGGTTCTTTATCGATCATCCGCTCAATGAGATCCTTTGCCACCACATCGTTTACATGGTCCAACTTGTAGTTCCCTTCATGAATGTTGTTCTCACATTGAAAGGATTTGTCCCCAAAGGGATGGTGTCGTCCAGAGAGGATGTAGTAACTGAGCATTCCTGCCACCTAAAGAATTAACAGAACATTTTAGCAATTTTTTATTTTTTTTAAACAAATCATCACTACATTTGCAAAGGAGATTAACCAACCTGTATATCAGTGCTTGACTTGTATGGAATGTCTCCTTCATCATCCAAAGTCTCCTTGGCCATCCAGCATTTTGTTCCTGCACTTCTTGTGCGATAAGTAGTTTGACCTTTGTCAAGCCGTCTGCTGATGCCAAAATCCGCCAGTCTTGCCCTCTCCTGAACATCTGTAGGACAAATCAGGTAGACAAACTCCAAAGATTATGCACGATATTTAACACATTTAAATATTGTTTTCTGAATTTAGAAGATCGTGAATTTAACCATTTTGAATTTGTTTTACCCATCAAAACATTCTGTGGCTTGAGATCCCGGTGGAGAATTTGAGGAGTTTGACAATGAAGCACGCTTAAACTCTCCAGGACTTGAAAGACAAGTTTCTTCATCAGCAGATCATCATCTTTATCTTGGAGGTATTCTTCCAGGGTGTATTCACAAAGTTGAAGACCAAGATATCCAAAGTTCTGATCCTCCCAAAAATCAACATATCGCACAATAGATGGATGATCAAGCTTTGAAAGTCGTAGAATTCCTTCCTCATTCTTCAGCACTTGATAGTTGCATTTAGACATTCTCTTAATGGCAACTTCAGTCCCATCCTGTCTCAGCCCCAAGAAGACTTCAGTACCATTACTACCTGCCGCTATGCGGAAATCTGCATCATTCACATATGTCATGCTCCCAATTCTGATTTGTTTACTTTCATCAGTGAGCAGAAGCTTCTCTAGTTTATCTCTCCACCTCTCGCTGTTTTTATGCCATTTCTGTGTTCTTGAAGACGTAAAGGTGCTGAAGTGAAACGGCTTCACAGTTGACTCCTCAATAGGAGCTGCTTCTAGATCAGTTAAGGCAGTGTGCACTTCATCATTTGGCTCCTCTTGCTTTTCTGACTTTCCCTTCTTTTTTTTCTTTTTCTTCTTCTTCTTTTTGCTGGGTCCAGGCAAGGCTGCAGAGGCCACACATTCCATGTTTGGATTGCTGAAATGATTTTCCAGTCGTCTCAGCGCTTCTTTCAGCTTATCATTCATTTTCATATCTGCAGATGTCAGTATGCACTCGGGGACTGAAGTTATCCCCACCGATGTAAAGATGGTGGCTGCATGTTCAACTGAAAGTAAACTTGCAAATATGCCATATGTGAAGACTCTAATGTCAGAGGAGTGTTGGTCCTTTACAAAAGGAGCAACTGTTTTGCATAACTTCTCAATAAAGTTGGGATCCCAGCTAGTTTTGCCTTTTGTTTTCTGTGTTATCACATATAGTGTTTGCAGAACAGCTTGACATATAGGAGGTATCTCCTTTAGGCAAAGCTGTTCCAGTAGTTGAGGGATGATAGCTAGTGCTTGCTCATTTGGTATATCTTCCATTGTACAGAACACTGCATGTAAACTATCAATGACCCTCTTTACATCTTCCTTAGCAATGTTTGGAAAGCGGCGGACGGCATCTGCAATGTAGGAGTTCCGTTTTTCAGTGTCTTTCAGCCAATTAACACATCCCTGACGGTATTTTTCTACAGCTTTCCCAGTTACAGTAAAAAGTATTTCAATCATGGTCAGATGGGAACGGGGATCCTCCAACAGCATTTGACTGTCAAAAGTTTTGAACACTTCTTCAGGTGATTCCACCGGCACAGCAATTTCCATATCCAGAAAGTATCTGATTTTGGAGCACGATCGTTCTCCTTTCGATGCAAGCTCATGAATCATCTGAGATATCTTTTTATTGTGAATAGGTTCAGTGGCCGGTAACAATGTTACCTTTGCCCCAGCAGAAATGAGCACTTGAAAGACATCATCCCTGTCATTGACGGCAGCAATTTGCATTGGTGTGAATGGCTGTAGATTCCATCCATTTGGATTCGCTTTCGCTTCAAGCAGTTTCTCCACAAAAAAAACAGGTGCTTTGGATAGTGTGACATAATGCAAAGGTGCAAAGCCAGCTGCGGAAGGCCCGTCTGGGTGAGCACCTTGTCGCAAAAGGAAAGTGAAAATATCTCTGTTGTGATTTACAACAGCAGCAATCAGTGGGGTTATATAGTCATTCTGCTCTTTGCATGGGTAAACTTCATTGACGTTGGTGCTGTTAAGTATTTTTTTGAGCTTCTTGAGGTTGTTGTTGATAATATTCTGTATTATAGGATGCGTTTCCGTTGGCGTTTGGACGAGCTGAAAAGGTGACAACAAATCCATTTCTGTGCTTCATAGGAACTGTAAAAAAAACAAAAAAACATTTCAGAATCAGAATCAGACCATTTATTGCCCCGTATGTTTTCACGTACAAGGAATTTGTCTTGGCAGGTGGTGCAACATTAAACAATACACAGTGCAATAAATAGGAGCATGCAATTTACAATAGAATATCAAATTAAAATAAAGTGCACAGACAAACATAACAGTACTTTAGACAAGTGAAATGTTAGTGTAATGTGAAAGTGGCAAGTGTATTTAAATATATTTATTTTGGTGCCATTCTAAACCTTTGACAAGCTGCCAAAAGCTATAGAAATCCAGGTTCATTATGTTTATGTAATGTAGTGTGATTTGTCAGTGCTTTGAGAAGCTTTAACAACATTCGATTTACCACCACTGTATCGAGGGATGTGCAGATAGTGAACAATTAAAACTGAGTGCAACTAAATGAGAAACCATCTATGGCTGCAAACACAACTCCACAACGGAGGGTGACATTTATCACCGAAACCCTTCAGCCAAGTAGCAACATGTATTATTTTATGTTTTTAGATATGACCTAATGCACAGAGAGAGCCCCGTTTGCACTTCCTCATTCAGGCTGCAAACCGGAACTGAACATTTTTAAGTTGCACAACTGTGACATGACCATTCATAATGTTTGATCGTACTCAGTACCACAATTAAATATTGTGTTGATCAACAAACTGACATAATGAACAATCATAATTGATTATTTAAAAAGAGAAGGGCTACGACTGTGCTTCTCCTGAACTAGCACACAGAATACTTAATGATAATCATTTAATAAAGTATAAAATACAGTTGTATGGTCACTGCTAGAGAATTATATGAACATGTACTTACAGTGTCGTCGTAGAGTTGTGATCGCTACACAAGTGAACTGGTGTTTCCTGTCTGTCTGTACTCTGCAACGCTGGCGCTCCCTGATCCCGTCTGTCTCGCTCCTCCCATTAACACTACAGCATGGTGGGAAAACTACAGCCGGCGGGCCGCATCCGGCTCGTTGGGCTTTTTAATCCGGCCCGTGAATATTGGTACAAAATTGTCCAAACTAGAGTAAAGACCGCATTCATTTAGCCTTTTCCCTGCAATACCCGACGTTTCAGTTCAGTCCACTCCCCAGTACGAACACTCCAATAGCCCTTATTTGAAAAATTATTTTTTTTAAGTTGTGAAATGAACCAACAGCTGAATCCAGAGTTATTTTCCTCGGCATCATGCACGCGCATCAGACCCGCGAGACCGCGCCGCCCTGCGCGCTCATGAGACATATCGGGTTCTGCCTGCCAGCTTCCTGCTGGCTGTAATAATGGAGATATCGGTAGTAATTCATATCGTCTTATAATACACACATGGACTGTAAACATGTACTGTACAGCCTGTGCCGGGAATGTATGCGTACATTCCTTTAACGCATGCGCAATGGCCAAGATTTGGCCGTGTCCAGCCTGCAACCCCGTTTTACACTATGTAGTGGACAGCAGGCTCATTGCAGCCACGAACAGGCCCGGGGTGGGTAATCGGGAGAGTTCCCGGTGGGCCGCTTCACTTCTGGGCCGGTCGAGAATTTTATTTGTTGACATTTGTCACGTTAGTCCATCTTCTCTTAAAGTGGGCTACACACGTTCCGCATTCTGACACCGCAGCCTCTGCATGGGTTGTACCATGCGAGGAAGTTCTCCCCTCCCAAATAGAGTTGGTTCGGTCCATAGCCGTCTTTTCCAAAACTTTTTCTCAGATAGGCTACGATAGCTGGGCCGGCCCGACCGCAACGATACGCGTCAGGGAGGATGGACGGAGGAAGAGGGCAGGAGGGGCTGAAAAAGCCAGGTTGAAAAAAAGAAAGGCATTGGAGGAGGATGCTGCCAAATGTGCCAAGCTTACCGATTTATTTTCAAGAGGACAAACACAAGTGGCAACTGGTAAAGAGAAACAAAGGCCTGATGATTAGCAACTTAACTATTCGGCTAACGTTGTAGCCTTGATTCATATCGTTGTAGCGTTGTCAACCTATTCCCAAGCAAAATATTAAATTTAATTAAATATTAGCCTTTTTATATCACCCAAAATATGGCGATCCATAAACTTTGCAAATATTATGCAAATATTGATATATAATATTGATATTGAAGTATGCAGTAATATGACTTAATTTTTCTTTGTAGCTTCGGAGCAGCAGAAGACAGTCTCCTGCTGAAAATGATGAGCCCGACATTTGCAATGAGGAGGCCATGACTACAGGGACAGGTAGAGAGGATAACAGAGGAAACAATATGAATTAAAGTTATATATTGTAAGAAAGAGCAGTATATGACAGTACTTGATGAACCAATATGCATTGTTTGCTCAGAAGTGGGTGTAGTAAAGGAGTAAATCACCACTATATAATACTCATGCAGAAAAATGTTGGAATGCTAAAGAAAAACTTGGAGGCGTTCATGTTAATGTGCACAGAGAAGGAAATCCTCATGTCTATAAGCAACGACACAGTTATAGATACAGTGGCTGAAACCAGTGCACTGCTTAGGCGGTTACTGATGCTGTAGATGCTGTTGGTGCTATTCACAATGTAACTGTATACTGTACTGTGAGTTGAACTGTAAACATTAGTTCAATATGCCTCTTTGTTGAAGACTGGGATACGTTTCAAATGTTTTATTCATTTATTTCTGCTTTTGTTAATTTATCAACCTATCCTTGTGGAATAGTGGAATATTTTTTGTTAACTTCTCATCTTAAGTGGATTATTATTGTTGTATTTAACCTTTACATTATTTGTTGGACCATGGTATTAATAAAAAGAAAACTACAGGATAGTAAGAGCTGAACTGTTGCTTCATTTATCCAATTTCCACTACCATGGAAAAAGTGGGCCGGTCTTGAGCCTGAAATTCCCGGGCTGAAAAGTGGCCCCACTCCGGCCCTGGCCACGAATACAACTTGACTCACACATATCTGCATTAATTAGGTTTTGCACAGGTTGCACGTTATTGTTTTAAAAAGATATGCAGTGTAACACTCAGTAAAACTCTTTATTGCCAAATATTTTAACTTTGTTTAGTTTCACAGGTTGCACTTTGTTATTATCTTTAAAATATATTCAGTGCAAAACAGGTTAATTGCAGCCACAATAAGCTATTCTTTTGCCAAATATTAGTTGTTTTTTTCACAGATATAACTTTATTTGCATTGTTCTAACAAAGTGATTGCACGTGTTATTAGTTTTTGTCTGATGGAGCAATCGTGTTTACTTGAAAATGATTTCAATTTTCTTTATTATATTATTTGAAAAAGCACAGATGGCTGAGTCACAAAAAGTTATTTCAATAAAAATTCACCATTTTGTTACAATTTTGTTGTGGCGGTGGGGCATGAACATTTTTGACCTCAAGGTTCTATGCTCCGACCTCAGGGTTCTATGCATCCATTATCCAAACCGCTCATCATATTCAGGGACGCAGGAGGTGATCCCAGCTGACAGTGGGAGAAGGCAGGGTTCACCTGGACAGGTTGCCAGCTTATCAGAGCAGAGACAGACAACCATCCACACTCGCACCTACGGGCCATTTAGAGCCTCCAATTAACCTGAGCTGCATGTCTTTGGACTGTGGGAGGAAGCCGGAGAACCTTGAACTGTCCTGTAGCTTTAAATTCAGTTAATTCAGGTGTGAAGTGGTGTCACCGAAAACAAAGCCACGGTATTCTATTATTCTCATCTAAAAAAGATAAACTTGTGTGCAGGGACTTTACCTGTGGTTATGGAAACCACTTCAACTCTATTGTAAGTTACAAAAAAAAAAAACTCATAGTATAGTATGATCTTAACTATGCTATATATAAAATATATATATATATATATATATATATATATGAATTATTAGCAATATCTTTAATGGTACATTATACAATTCTTTCATTATTTTTAAAGACTTAATGAACATGACATACTATACCAATACTTTTATTATTGAGAAGAAAAGTAAATAAATTGTTTTAAATTCAACTTCAGGAATCTTGGAGACAAATTTCCCAGCATTGATATTCCAGATGCACTAGAGGGCGGTGTGTGACTACAAAGAGCAAACAAGTCTCTCTACATGGAACTGCATTCAAAGTTGAAAAAAGCTGCTCTTTGGCTCCATTGCCACATGTTTCTAGAAACGTCACATTTACCCCTTTTCCTGGGACGTAAAGGTGAATTTCTTTGCAGCTTCAGGACGAATAAAATGGACACATGAAATAACAGGACAAGTCCATCTCTTTGTTGTGCATTCCTCTTTTATTATCGTGGTTCTCTTTATATAAGGTGAAGAATGGTTAGAGGTCAGCTCACTGACGCCTTGTTGCGACCGCCTGACGTGGAATGTTCTGAAGATATAATAAAACCCAACATCAGATCAGATCGCCAATTAAAACTCTTTTTGTTCAGATTAATTTTGCCAGTACTGTGACGTTCCTAAAACAGACCCACCCCCCCAAACCAAAACATTTAATTTCACCGCTTTTGAGGAGAAATTACACACACTTTTCCAATCAGTCTGTAATGAGCATAAAAAGAGGCATTGATTTGAACAACACACATTGTAATTATCTATCCACTACTGGACACACGGAGGTTGTTGATCTTGTGTCATCGCACATCAGCAGATTTAAAAGGTGTTGTAAAGGTGTTGTGCACCCGTTTCACCAGTAAAGCTGCATTGCCATCAATGTGAAGGTTGAGGTGAAGTTCAGATGTTTACTTTTTTTTCCTAGCCAGCTACAGCATTACCCTAAGTCTCATTTGCATTCAAGCATTCCATGTTTATATTACCGAAAGTAAAGCGATAGCCCCTTAAACTACCATATTAACATGTGTAGATAGTAGACAAAATAACTAGGGAGAAACAACAAAGCCTACGTGGTGCAGGCGTTTGAGTAGAAACCTCTGAAGAAGAAGAGCAGCATTGTTTATCCTCTACCGTGTGACAGCACTGTCCTGATGTCAGGTCTGGTGACTTATTGCATGCTGTCAGTCCTCTTGAACTGATCCAAGGTGAGTTTCAAACGTGTATGGCGGTCTAGTCCGGCGTGTCGAGGCATGTTGGGAGCCATCACCCGTGTCCCACAGCCACACCCAAAACCCCCAGGGTCCTTTTCCACCTGCTCCCCAGGGTGAAGCAGCTCTTCTGGGCATGGTTCCAGCTACTCCTCGTCCAGGCCTGGTCAGGACAACGGCATGAGGCCCGTCAGTCGTTTGCCCGTCAGTGACTTGCCCTGGTAGGAAGCAGAGAGATGGAGGGAGGGGAGGGCGATCGCCGTTAAAAGCTTTTGAGAGGGTTGAGAAAAAGCAACGTGGAAGGAAAACTGGAAGAAATTAAAGACTTCAAAACATTTATCAAAGCTCTAAATAGGTGGTCTAAATAGATGGTTAGGAGACAACAAATGATGAGAAAGCAGCGATATAAAGGAAAATAAATTGTGGACTTCAAGGTAGATAAATTAAACATGAAACATTAATTTATTGATTATGATTCTTCATGCTTATCGTGCAGCTTAATGCATTGTTTGGCAAAGCAAACAAAACTTCTGAGACAGAAACTCCATGAAGGAAGCAAATAGTCGAGCAGAGAGGTGTCGTAATCTTCTTATATAGCTTGAGTTTCACATCCTGAAATAAACATTTATCCTGCATACCCTATTCAATATTACTGCAAACCATTCTTTGTCCATGGTAATACAGCTGGATAAACGAATGTATGAAGAGAACAACTAATTACCCAGGGCTCTCATTTATACGCACAAAACAGAGCCTGAAAGAGGCGTACACCACTTCCCAAAAGTTGTGATCTATAAAAAAAACTAAAACATGCGTACGAACATTTTGGAGAGACTAGCCGACGCAAGTATTGGAGCTCCCTTGAGTCACCGCGGTGGCTGTCACACACTCTGCCTTCTCCAGTCACCTTAGCTGGCATGTAATAACACTCGTGATGCGTTTACTCGCCGCTCGGCTTCTGCCAATCGGCTTGTAGCTCCGTCACTGCGAGCTAAACATTTAACAAAGTCACGACTGTCTGTCCTGGCTCCTCAATGGTGGAATGAGCTCCCCATTGATATCAGGACAGCAGAAAGTCTCTACAGCTTCTGCCGCAAACTAAAAACGCATCTTTTCCGACTATACCTTGAATAAAGAAAGCGCTTACTTATAGGACTTTGTAGTTTTGCTTTTTTGAAGAAATTGTACTTTCTTGATTCTTGTTGTTCTGAGTTTGTACTCATGGTTGAATGCACTTATTGTAAGTCGCTTTGGATAAAAGCGTCAGCTAGATGAAATGTAAAGCTGCACCATAGATACTCTGGTCCAGTTAGGACTGCGTTGATGGAAGAATTGGAAGGAAACAAGTGTTCAGGGATCCCTTCATCCACAAGCTTCCTCTTGTTAGTTGCCGTGATTCACCTTAAAGAACCACTGATCAGCAGCTCATTTCTATGTATCAACATTCATAAGGTGCTTTGCATTGACTATTGATGGTTAACTCTGGATGCGTGTAGAAGGCGGGATGTGAGTCTGAACCACTGTCATTTCTGGGGAGTTTTGCTCACAATCTTTCTTTCTTTTTGCTGGGATATAAAACCAAATCCCACACTCTGTAAATTAATGAATGCAGTTCAAGAGTTGAAGGCAGCGGCAGCGGGACACTCACCACACTGCGAGTGAACTTCTCCAGGGAGGTGCGGCGGCCCTGCTCGGTTTCGGGCTGGAGAGACAAAAAGAAAAAGTAAAACGGTGGACAAGTTCAACATTTCAGTGTTCAAAGCCCAAAAGGAATCATTAACGTTATGCAGAACTGAATATGGTGTTATTATAATCATTGCCTTTCCACGTCCCTGCTTCACAGATAGAAACCTCTGGAGGAAAAGGTGAGTTTGAATAGTTCCAGTGAAGCTGCCAGAAGACGTATCACTGATGCTCATTTACAAAGCAGCCGCAGTGAGATCACTCCAATAATACTTTACTATGACTTTTTATGACATACTTTACTATGAATTTTTTCACCGATTTATTTTTTCACGGGCTTTTGTTGCCTTTAGGAAGATTGTCAGTTAGGGGGCAGAGAGATGACTCCATGCCGCAAAGTGTCATGACCTTTTAATGGTTTTATACTAGGATTATTTTGTATAACATTTTTATGACATACTATTACTATAACATATTCATGGGACATGCATGTCACGTTCAGGGCCAGCGCAAAATGAGGGGCTGCAGTTTCCACTTTCCACCATGTTTTATATTTAACTACCCAACAGTATTTAAATAAGATCATCGACATCTACAGCAGTGAAACGTCAATGCAGCAGTAATATGAAAGTGTGATATTAAAACACTGACGGGGACCATCTTTCTGCAGAACGAGGGCCCTTATTTTCCTCTAAGTAAATCTTGCTGATAATACTTACATACTTTTACTCAAGGTTTTGAATGCAGGACCTTTAGTGAAATGGAGTATGTTCTCAATGTAGTACTTTTACTTCAGTAAAGGATCTATATTCAACTTATAATTCTTCCACCACTTGTACAATCATACAGATTCAGACAGAACACAGACTTACTTTCTTCCTCGCCGCCAGCAGGTCCTGGTACACGTTGGAGCGCAGGAAGCGCGTGTAGCTGTCGCTCTTCATCAGCTTGTAGATGTGGTCCTGAGTGGAGGCAGAGAGCCCTTGTTTATAAATGTGTGCTCACTAATGATGTGCAAACTT
This sequence comes from Myoxocephalus aenaeus, assembly GCA_038501785.1. Lineage (NCBI taxonomy): Eukaryota > Metazoa > Chordata > Actinopteri > Perciformes > Cottidae > Myoxocephalus > Myoxocephalus aenaeus. The sequence goes on from JBAMJR010000009.1 coordinate 2,619,326, forward strand.
GTCAAAGTAGAAAAAAAGAGGAGATTGCATTTGCAGTTGGCATATGCAATTCAAGTGGATGCCATCAGGTTTGACATATTTGGGGATTCAATTTGAAAAAAAAAAGAATGAAACTAATACTCTCCAGTTATTCCGGCTACTCAATCTGGTGTTATTATGTATGAATAATTTGTTTAAGGTAGTCAAATTATTTGGAATCCATCTTCTGGGTGACTTGAGGGGAAATGAAATGAACCCACTGATCAAATTAATTAAGAGTTAATATAATCTTCAAAAGATTTATTTTGCAAATCAGGGACTGTATTCTCCCAGAAGAAAATATAAATATTCTGAGCCTCCAACAAGGAGTAAGACGTTGTTCCACATGATTTGGCATTAAAAAAATTCTATGAGCCTATTCAAGATTTGACAATGAAATGTGGGTGTAAAAATTGCAGAAGACAGATAATAGTTTGATAATAATAGAATAGTTGTTCAAGTGAAGCTCAATCTCATCTCACTTAGTATAAATTATTAAACAATAGCTACTGGACCCAAAGTATATTAGCTCGACTAAAATGAAGGGAGAGTGACACCTGCTGGAGAAAGAAGCTCACATGCTGTATTTGTGTGAAGAACAAGCGCCTATGAGAGGATGATATTACCTCCTGAATAAACAGATTCAAGGGCAGCAGATTTAATCTCCAGCTGTGTGTATTCTGGCTCTGTCACCAGACAGCATCATTATGAATGAACACACATGGGTCCATCTGGCTGTAACAACGGGATGTAGAACAATATTGAGACACTGGAAACAGTCTAGCCGATGTGGTTTTAAGTAACGGATTCAGCCGATGACAAAAAGGTTCTACATTTGTAACGAGTCGCATACAGAGTAATGGGGAGAGGATATTTTCGAACAAACCTTGGGCTCTTTTCTTGTTTTAATAGAGTGAATGTCTGACTAAATTTGTACTAACACCTGGTATAATGAAGTGGTACATTTAGATGTAACTGGTAGACTCAATGCACCCTTTATTTAACTTTTATTTGATTTCTTTACTGGAGTGCTCTTGTGTTGTCCACGGTTGTGTCTCATGTGAAACTGTATGGAAAGCAGCATCCAGCCCGGGTTTTATTTTTGTAGACTTAGTGCTTTGCTATATAGGATGTTGTCTGTGTTTTCAGTAAGAGAAAAAATAAAGAGGGAACAGTGAGCATGTTTTTTGAATGTTGTGTTGAACCGTTTTGTTAGGTTGTCCTGTCCAAATATATATAAAAAGGAGTTGTGAGAGTGAACTAATCAAGAGTCACTGGGGCAAAACTATGCTTGTATCACATTGCCAACTAACTAACTTTTCCCTTTTAACAGGAAGATAGTTGACAGACAGCAGCCAGGCCCCAACACGTCTTTCCACTAACCTTATCCATCTCTATCTCTAGAAATCACTCCACAGTATAAACCCATTAGTTGACATTGGTGAAGCGTGTAAGAAAGACAAATGGGGCAGACAACAGTGTGGGATTGAGTTTCTGAAGAGGCAGCACTGACACTGATCACCTGAAGGGATACAAATTAAAAGGGTGATAAAGCCATTCTGAATGGGGCTTCCAATAGTTCCCTGCAGTGTGAGAGCTGAGCTGTGTTATTACTGTATACACCTCCTCCTCTTTGTATACATTGGGCTCCGTAAGAACACATCCTTATAGGAGCTACAGTATGTGGCTGAGAAATCCTGTTCCACAGAATATCAAAAGGCAGATTTAAAAAAGGTATAGTTCCAGCTTTTGAGGTTGATATTGTGGCGATCCTTGGTCAGGAAAGCTACGAGACGTTATCTTGCTTATTGTGTGATTTAGTCTGTGACAGTACACATGCTACTGTGGGCCGTAGCCTACGCCAAAACAACAGTCAACACCGTTAAACGTTCTCTTTACACGCTTCACACTCTGCTCCCGGTCATAGACTAACTCAACAGGCTAGTAACACAAACCACAACATCCCACCTCACTCGCTCTGCCAATCACAGACCTGTACGCTCATGTGTCACTGACTTCCTGAATCCAGTAATTGCAATAACTAGTCTTCTTATCTAGAACAACTTCTTACTGTAAACAAAATAACACTTATAACATAACAAGTTAACGTTACATGTCACTCAGTCCATTACCATACCATTATCATGTCTGTAAGCTAAATATGTAGCTACAGTCAGCAGCTTATTAGCTTAGCCTAAAGCTTGGCTAAGAAGTAGTCCAGCATACAACCCCAATGAAAATACTAATTGCCATCTTTTACATATCACTCTTTTTTACGGATTAAACAAACAATATATAATGTGTCAATTTGTGAGTTTTAGAGGTGCTAGCTGTTTCAAGTATTTATGCAGAGCTTTTCAATTCAATTTGTGTATTTACAGACAAGGTGTCAGCCAAAAAACCTCCCTCTCCCTCCCCCTCTCTCTCCCTCACAGGTGGGAATAAACACGTTTGGCTCTTTCATTACAAAAAGAAACTGCATGGTATTTTAAGAACATGGATTATTTTCATACTCTTTTAAATCAAATTTGTGAATGGCAGTTGTATGTATTGTTATTCCTGTGTGTGTGTGTGTGTGTGTGTGTGTGTGTGTGTGTGTGTGTGTGTGTGTGTGTGTGTGTGTGTGTGTGTGTGTAGGGGGGGGTTAATTTAAATTGGGAATGTTAAAACTGGAGTATCTGTGGGGTGAGGAAGTACTTTATCTATAATTGTGACAATATTACCGTTCTTGTGCCTCCATAGAAGTCTCTCTAATGAGAATGTTTGACTGGGTGGATTTTGAGTGTAACAACTTGTTAAGAAGGATATGATGACATGTTTTCCTGAACTCAAAACGCACTCTTCCTAATTATACTCTCCAAACTACCATTCCTTCCTGCATCTTTTGTTTCCTCACCTGTGCGTCCTCATAGCTGTATCGTCCAGGGTCTTTCAGGTTCTGGCTCGTGCGCTCGTAGCTGTGGGAGTCCAGGTTGATGGAGCTGGGTGCTCCCTCCGCCAGAAACTCTGCCCAAATGTCCTGCGCCCTCTGGGGAACCTCCTGCTGCGGCATCCTCTTCAGGCCCTGCACCGCCAGCCAGAACCTGCAATACAGATCAAATACCCCTCAGATCATTATCTGACTTAAAGATGATGTCAAACAATGCAAATCATTAATTTTTTCTGTGGTAATTTATCTGCAAGAAATTAAGCACTTTCACCCAATTGTATTAAACAAGCGTTTTGCCATTTAAGATAGAGTAAAACATTTTCCCCTGGAGAATTATCCACAAATCGGAGTGTAAGGTTGGAGCCTTTTACTTTTAAAATCTGAAATTATTGAATAAAAACATATAGATGAAGATGTGTCAGTCAGATTGGACAACAAGAAAAGGTGACCTCTTAAAAAGACAAATTGTGAAACCTGGAAATAAAAATACTTTTACCACATTAAACCTTTTAAGGCATTCTTTTATATGATTGACTGGGGTGTTTTGGGATATTCAGACTTGTAAATATCCAGTATAAGACAGTTGTTATAAAGGGAAGCAGACAATGAACTGTGTTAGACATCAGAGGCAGCAGAGAGCCACAGGCGGACTGCCTCCAATATTAGTTTTGTATCTATATTGATCTGTGGACTGGTTCAGAGATGATAATATTGAGAGAGACACTCTGGGGTCTGCTTCTCGGTTTCTCGCTCGCCGTCGCTCTCCCCCTCAGTAGTGCTCTTCCAAAAAGCTCCCTCATAAAAGCAAAAGCAATTAAATGTCAGAAAAAAAAGAAACAAGAGGGAGCGAGAGACACGCGAGGAGGCGGGTAGGATAGCCAAGAGGTGAGTAGTGATATGGGTGTGGGCTCTTTGTCGTGTATGTTATGTCCTTATTTAGCATCAATGACCGCCACCTTATCTCCGAGTTCATTCCCAGACCGTTTCCCAACACATCTCTCGTCTCCTCTCTCTCTCTGCTGTTTGAGATGGTCACTCTCCCTCTCACTTATTGCTGCTCTGTTGCATAAAGGCCTGAACGCGATGTACGGCCATGAATCTGTATGTCGAAGTGAAGGATGGATTTAATATCACCGTGAATCAATAAGCAACAACGCTGTGAAATCAAAAACGGCATTAAATTACAAGAACACACACTTTCACATTAGTGTACACACTGTACACACACACACACACACACACACACACACTTGTTTTGTATTGAACTTTGCCAGTTCAATAATGATAGCCAGGTTTGCAGTCTTTATGCTAAACTAGGCTAGAATTGCTGGGAATTTTTAAATATGATCATATTCGTAAATATGTTATTAAAAGGTAAAATCATTTCAGAGAAACCAGTTATGTGTCTTGCTGAGGAAAACTCAGAGAGTAACTGACTTTCAAATTGATGTATGCAGCTCAACGGGATAATTTTTCCTACTCTTATGAATTTTCTGTTTATGACATTTTGATTTCTGCTACAGATCTCCTGTACGGGGAACAGGAAAACACTTCACTCGTGGTTTGTTTCTTCCTGTGTTTAAAGTGCACAAGTGGGTTGAAATGGTAGGTTGGAACAATAGGGATGCCAAAGAGAAATCAGTCTTTTCTGGCTATTTTCAGAGCAGAGCTTTTAAATAACTTATACTCTTTTCACAATAGTAGAAATACCCCAAAAGTGTGATTACACAAAAAGTGTGATTGTACAGCTTTAAATCTACATAGAACATATTGTATGTCAGAAAGTTTAATTTCTCTAATGCTGAATACCCCTTTCCTCCACACTCTTTACAACATACCCTAAAAGTAAAATGGACCACCACCACGCAGATGTAAAAGATTTAATGAAATGTCGAAAATAACTATAACATAAAAATGTTAGAAATGAGAATTAAAGATTCTTGAGTGCTCACCGCAGGTTTTCTGAGCTAAACTCTGACTCCAGGAACTTTAGGAAGAGCTCCTGTCCTGCCGGGTCCTTCAGGGCCTCCTCCAGAGAGAACCCCCACTTCTTCATCCTCTGTAGACTGGGCTCCTTACTGGGAGGGATGGGAGAGGAGATACATATTAATTAGACAGACAGACAGAGTAAACTTGAACCTGAAGTTTCTGCAGGGTTGTTAAGATTCAAAAGATATCTAATTAAAAGGAAATGGTGGAGAAATGCTCAGTGTCGGGAGGGCTGACATGAATTAAGAGGAAGGGATACGACTGAGAACTAAAATGCAGTCAATTGTCTAAAAGGGCTGATGTTGATGTGAGATTTGTGTCAGGAAAGCTGCTCTTTATGCCAACAGTCACTTTCAATCTCTAAGGGTATGTATTTCTCCGATCCTACAATTAATAATTTCAGCTGCATTATTAAACTACATTAGGCACAATGATTATACGTCTGCTCTAATTACTTCCTGCATAATTCAGAACAGGCGAGAGCCTAGTACGACTCGTTGAGAGCTGCGACTGCCCTCTTTTATACTGCAGTTCATTACCTGCATTTGTCAAGAGGACATTTCAAAGGATAACCAATTATTTGACACTTTACAGGTGGATTATTTGATTTGGATTGAATGAGAAAACTGAATTTCATTCACTAATTCAGATAAAATGCCAATCGCTTGCTGATAAATATCCAGTGCTCAGTGTTGCTGTTAAATCACTCTTGATTCTACAATAGTGATCCGTTTTATTGTAGCATGGTTCAAGAAACAAACAAAGCTGAAATAATCTTGATTATTGAATCTAGAATTTAAAAAACGTTGTTCCAAAAGATATATTTCACAATGGTCTATTTTTTAAATAGCATAAACAGCCTATTCACAGACATATCTAATGTAATTTAAAAGAGTAGTCCACAGCGTTATGAGGCTGTATTGCTCAGGTTTTTTTTTATTATCAAAATGGATGGAGCAGAGTGAGAGATAGTCTTTTTTTTTTTTATTCTACACATCCTTCTTGGTCAAAATATGACAGACATAACCCAGAAAATACACAATCTCTGTACACCCTAAATATTATCACTTTATATCTGACCGTGATATGCGACTGGCCAGATAAACTATCAAATGATGAGGGCATATTATTCACTGGCTATGAAAGTGAAACCGCTTTGCTTTCTGTTCTCATACCTGGCCTCCAGATCCCAGAGGGAGGGATCATCGCTGATCCAGGGGTTGGACGGCTCCGGTGTCGTCACAAACGGGTCATAGTCCACGTACTGCTCAGTGTAGCTTATCAGACTGACACACACACACACACACACACACACACACACACACACAACAGGTTGAGGGCATAGCTGGTCAAAATTTAAGAGACAAAGTTTAACATTGCACCCATTTCAAATGTAATTAATTGTGACTTGAATGCTATCTGAAGTTAATTAAGTAAATTATGAATAAACAAATCGTTAAGCAGGAACATCTGTTCTGACGTGATCCTCCTACTGCTCTTTGATAGTCTGCAATAAACAAGAACCGAGAGACAGAGGAGAATAAAGTGCAACAACGACAGCAGGACTCTGAACATGTTTTTCTGCTCGCAGTTTAAATGGCTACTGAAGAATCTAGAACACAGTGTGGTTGTTTTACGACATCATGTAAGCCACTGTTGCATCCCTCCATGACATAATACAGTATCTGTATTGTAGCTATAACACATTTGAGTACTTTTATAAATATTAAATATATATATATATATAACTTAAAAAACAAATGAGTATGCCAGGTCATGGTCAAGGTTTGTATTTTAGGAGAGTAATGTAAAATGCTCAACACTTCCTCTGAGACTGGGCAATATAACCATAGTTTAGTTTTGTATTTAAACTCATTTAGAACTTCTAATTATGATGACCATTTAATTTACATCGTATTGCAGTTGAGAAAATTAACTCTACAGAAAACAACTTGCTAGTACTTTATTCAGACCACTCTTTAGAGTAACCATTGAGGCAATTGGACCTACAGAGACACCCGAAGGCTTTGAATCAGGCCTGGAGAGCACAATACGACACTATTAGCAACAGAACACAACCAATCAGTCAACTAAGAAAATAAACTAAAACAAACATTCAGTCAAATATAGGATGTGAGACAAAGACAGTGGATAAAACATATAGACCAGAGCTTACATTTACTGATAAGATCAAACAAAAGAGAAACTCATCTCAGATGTATGCAGTATAAGTGCACAAGGCAAGAAAAGACTCAGGACCCAACAGCGACAGCCTGAACACAATCCTTAAACCCGTGTTCTTAGTTTGTTTGGGTGTTCATGTGCAGCGCTTTCGTGAAATGTGATCACCATTATACTTTCATAAGTATTAACAACAAGTAAAACTTCAAAGCTTTGCACATCATTCTGTGCGCGCCTGCCTTTGACTGCACAGTGAGCGTCATCACGCTTCTTCCCATGTGCATCTATCCGCTTCTTTGTTTTTTGAAATATGTGCTAAAACAGCTGAAGGGTATCCCATTAAAATAAAGATTTATGGACTTGTGTTTAAAACCATTGTCTTACTTCCATAAGCACAAAACAGCAGTGGCATATATTATCTTGTTTCAACAGCAGTTCAATCTTACTGCGACAGCTGGATCTCTGACAGAAAAACATTGCAACCTGCAGAGGAATCTTATGCTTACTGACCCAAAAGTAATCCCACCTGAATCACCCCATCATTTTTATGGCAAGTGATTACAAATAAAATGGATGATACTAGTCGTCTTGAATGTTATTACTCAAAATTATTTTGGAGTTAATGCCCCCAAACTATCCAGAACAATTACACTCAGCTCTGGATGTGGAGTCCAGAGGTTAAAGGAACCGGAGAAAGAGCAGCAGCAGTGATCAGTGTTCTGCAACGTCCCGACTGACTGAGCAGAGGATGGGACTGTCGGGCCAGGTAACATCAGTGGTTAGGAGGATAGAGACACATGCATAAATATACTGTGTATCTATAGGGAGGGTGGACAACATACCAAGAATGCCTGTACACATTAATGCAATATCATAATAATAATAATAAGTTAATAGATGTAACATTTATGAAGCTCAAGTGAGAGAATCAAGTTTCTCTCACTTGATTTAATGGTGTTAAACTACTACTTATACTAATAAAGACAGTTATCATCACTAACAGAGTAGAGATGGTTGATCTCTGTATATTCGGTTACCTGTGTGTGGTATTTATACTGTGTTCGGTGTCCTGCTTATAAGCGCAGGACCGGAAGAATGTGTTTGTCTTATTTATTATGTCTGTTTGGAAATTCTGATTGTGACGCCATTATAAAATAACCCAGAATAGATTAATGGTTTCTCTTGAACGCTGGAATTTATTTATTCGGCTTAATGTTTCGGGGAAATTGAAATTACACAACTCATCAAACCCGACACTCGGGGACGATCAGCCTCACGTGACTGAATGGAAATGACTATAATTGTATCCATAATAAAGTTATTGAGGGAATTAACAGATCATGAAAAGACAAATCTTTTTTTATAAATGAAGAAAGTAGTTTGTGGTCTTTTTGTTGTTCAGACCTTCAATAAACATATGTTCTAACAAGATGGTGACTCACAAAACTAATCAAATATATAACTTGAGTTTATTCTGTGAGCCATCTTCACTCTGGTATGAAACTCCAGCGATCAGTCAGATCAGCTGCAGCGTCCAATCAAATAACTGATGAACAATGTCGAGCGTTAAAACACTTCCTGGAAGCTCGCTCTCGTGGGTCCTCGCTCATGGTTCCTCAGAGATCCTTCCTCGCTCCTCAGAGCAGAAATAAGAGCTTTGGGACGGCTGTCAATATGACTCCTGTTCAAGTGAGAATCAAGGAAACGACAAATAAGAGACTTGGGATGCACCCAACGTGTGCTTTCCAGTTTGCTCTGAACCATTTTTACCTGAATGCCAAAACCAAACCACCCTACCCAGTGCAAACAATTCTTACTTTATCAATTTGTTCGATTTTTTAGCAGCAGTGTGTAGCATGCCGTGAACTTACATTTACGTTGAGATCGGTCGACCAATGACAGTTCTCTCTACAGTCAGAGCTTGCGCAAGAAGGTGGAACGTGAGGGAGATACCATTTCCAAAACTTGTAAGGGGGTAATAACTATTTTCCCGAACGTTTTTGGAATCCCTGCCGAACGCTTTATTTAGGTCTCGAAAAGAGGACATGTCCGGGAAAAAGAGGACGTCTGGTCACCCTATGTAAAAGTCAGGTTACAAGCCGCTCCTACAGCCGGTCAGTGTCCCCGCTGCTGCCAGCTAGCACTGCTGATGCCCGCGTCCCCTCGGCCCAAGTCGGGTGTCGAGCCTGGTCCCGCTACCTTCGGTGGTTTTAGGGGAGCTAGCGGAAGTTAGCGGGGAAGTAACGGAGCGCTAGCAGGAGCCCCAGCTGGCTACAGCGGGGAGCTAACGGGGACACTGACCGAAGGTAGTAGCGGCTCGTAACCCGACTTTTACAGTATTTGTTGTTACAGACGCCTTAAACAAGTGGCTTTCTTATGGCAACAGGTTGGACCATTATTCCTACAATGACAGATTTTTGTTTTTTTAAATAAAGTAAGATTTTAGAAGAGCAGACAGAAAGGAGTTTAAAGAAAAATAATCTTTCAAATGTTTTAAAGCAACCAGATTAGATCACTAGAGATCATTAAAGAGAGGTTACAAGATCCAGAAATGCTCTATGAGCACTGCAAAAATAAGGTTAGGTACGGCAGCTCTTATTGTTCTCCTTTCAATGGGCTGTCACATAAATGGGAGTGGCACGCAGGTTGACTTGTGCTTTGCCCTTGAACCACTATTCCACATTACCAAACCAATGAAGGGCAAGGAAATCCAGGGAGCAACCACAACCTACTACACCTGTAAACCTAACCCCATTCAGCCACAAACATAAATGCTGTGGAATTTAAACTCATCACACTTGCACTCTAACGCTCTACCAAATGCCAAACAGACACCTCCACCGGTTCAAAACAAATTAGCTCCATCTGCCACTGCTCTTGGTTTAGAGCCAGCGCAGCAGATGTGAAAGCAGGCAGGCGTCCTCTTAATGAGAAAAGATGGTGTCTCCTTCTTGGCTAACATGGTGTATATATTTAAAAGAGTTTCCTTCACTGTACCTTTCAGCAACTTTAGACATCTTCATACGGTGACGGTCTATCTGGGTGTTCAGGAATAAGATCTGAAAGGAGATGACAGGAGCCGGTGCTTATTTATGCTGGTTTTGTACAAAATAAGGAAACAAAACACCATTTAAATGTCTTGAATTTGTTAAATTTCAGCAAATAAGCATCTTGGTATTGGTATAATAAACAAACAAGACCATGTTTGAGTTGGTTGGCAGCCTCAGTGGTAATGTTAGTGCTACTGTTTCTCATAATTAAGATACATTTTCCCTTAAATCAGTTCCATGCTGTTTTTGGTTGTCTTCTTGTTTTATGGTGAAAAGCAATCTCCCTTTGTGCCAGAAAACATTGTTACTGCAATATTTGACCATGTAGCATGAAGTGTAATATGCAAGGAAGAGCCTGTCAATGTACATTGTTTGGTGAGCATTTTACCTCTTTCTCTATATCCTCCTTGGTGCCTTTGCTGCAGTGGTGCGAGGGAGTATGCATGGGACTTTGAGACTGTGTTCCCTCCTCCACCAAACCATACACTGACTGGCGGTTTGAAGCAGGAGAGAGAAAAGAGACACAATGTGTACTTGTTGTTTTCTCGCAGCGCAGATAAAGCATGAAAACAGCTGCTAAGAAAGTCACAATGCACTTGTAAAATTAAAGGGATACCAAATTGAAATTCAAAAATGATTGCTTGCATGAATATACATGTCATTAAGAAACAGTGTTGTTGTGATTGCGTTATTTGTCAATTTATTTCCACAGAAATTTAAGTAATCTGCATTATAATAAATTCAGTGTCTTTCCTGTACATTTATTGTAATCAGATATAGTAAGTGGAGGTATATATTTTTTCTTGAAAAAGACAGTCACCTTCAATGACTTTCTCAAACATATCATACCAAAAGCTTTTCATTGGCACTTAAATATCATTTAACTCCTACTCCTCTTTCTCACGGTGCTTATAAATCCTGTAGAAATAATTATACCCATACCATTAGATCTGCAAAAAAAAATATTTCAGTGAAACATTTCTGAAGTGTTCAAATGATATAAAAAGCACGTGGAAAGTAATAAATCAGGTGCTGCAAAGAGAAAAGATTACCAAAGAGCTTCCTTCAGTCTTTTTGGATGGTGAGAATTCTATTGACAAGCCGTTTGATATCGCTCAAAAATTTAATGAATTCTTTGTAAATATTGTTCAGGATTTAGCGAACAATATTCCATCTTGTCATGGGAATCCTCTGGATTTTATTCCAACAAATGTCCCTATTATCTCTAATTTTATGCCCCCAGATATGCAAGAAATAAGTGATATAATTGACGATCTCAAAACATCTTCGGCTGGCCATGACAACATTTCGGCATTTCTTGTCAAACAGGTGAAACAGTCAATACTGCAGCCACTTGTTCACATCTTCACATTGTCTTTGAAAACAGGTGTTGTGCCAGAAGATTTAAAAATCGCGAAAGTCATTCCTTTGTTTAAAGCGGAAAACCCATGTTGTTTCAACAACTATAGACCCATATCTATATTGCCTTGTTTTTCAAAAATTCTAGAAAAAAAAATTCTACAAAAAAGGATATTGTTTCATATAGAGTCTAATTCAATTCTTTACAAACACCAGTATGGCTTCCGTAAAAATCATTCAACATATATGGCTCTACTTTACCTTGTTGATAAAGTTATCTCTGCACTTGACAATAATGAATTTGTTTGTAGTATTTTCATTGACCTTTCCAAAGCCTTCGACACAGTAAACCATAATATTCTATTGGAAAAGCTGCATAAATATGGATTTCATGACATTGCATACAAATGGTTAAAAAGTTATGTTGCCAATAGAAGACAGTTTGTTTGTGTTAAAGGTTGTTACTCAAACAAAGCTAGACTAATATGTGGGGTTCCACAGGGGTCCATTCTTGGTCCATTATTATTCCTACTTTATATTAATGATTTGTCCAATGTGTCAAAAAGTCTTTTTCCGATAATGTTTGCTGATGACACAACTCTAGTTCTCTCTCATTCAAATTTCAATTCTCTAATTATGGAAGCTAATGCTGGTTTAACCGCCTATGCTACATGGTTTAAATTAAATAAGCTATCTTTGAATATCAAAAAATCTAATTTTATTATTTTCAGTGGTAAAAAATCTTATTCGAAGGATTTAACTAAAATTAAAATTGAATCTCTTGAGATGCCTCAAGTCTCATCTACAACATTTTTAGGAGTTATCATTGATGAAAGTTTAAGTTGGAGTAAACAAATAGAAAAATAAACAAATCCATTGGAATTATAAGGAGGGTTATCTTGTTTCTGCAAACTGTCTCCTTATTCTTTATTACAGTTTAATTTATCCTTATCTCTCTTATTGCAATATAGTTTGGTCAAGTACTTTTCCTACTTCTCTGAAAAAAATGTTGTTTCTCCAGAATCGTTTTGTTAGGATTGCAACACGATCACAGTCTCACATCTCAGCTGCTCCTTTATTTCACAAACTGCAGATTCTTACTATTTATAACATTAATATTTCTTTAACTTGCATTTTCATGTATAAAACACGTTTAGGTGAAGGAAATATTCCTGATCATTTCAAGACCTTCTTCATAGTCAATTCTCAGATTCATTCTCACTCAACTCGTCAATCTTCACATCTTCATCCTCCAAATTACTGACTAGCAGAGGTCAATTCTCTATTAGATTTAGGGGAACCAAGTTATGGAATAACTTTTCCCACCTCACAAAGAAATGTCTCTATAAAAAATTACAGAAATTGCCTAAAAGAAAGTCTAATTGCTGTTTCGTAAGAGTTTGTTATGTATTGGTGTTTTTTTATTTTTTTCCTCTTTTTTCCCCTTTCTTGTTTTAGCTGTTATATCGACATTTTTAGTTACCATTGCTTAGAAATTGCCACAGAGGTTTAATCCAATATCCCTGAACAAACTCAAGCTATGCTGACTTTCACGGTCACACATGCACACACACACACACACACACACTCACACACAGACTTGACATGATTACATTATTTTTCTTTCTCTTCTTTCTTTTGTTGTCTTTCTTATGTATATTTCAATTTATGTTTGTAATTTTGTAAAATTTTAAATATTATAGGTGGAGGCTTCAAATAAGCCCAGTTGGCTTTTTGTCTCTTCCTGCACTGTGATATTCATTTTTTTTTTCTGTTATGATTTTTGTTTTGTTTTATTGTTTGAATTGTGCAAAAAAAAAAAAATACCTTCTTGACTCTATGGGGGTTCATTATGCGTCTACATTTCCTGATGTCCATCTCTGTCGTGTTCACACATCCGGGCTGGAGAAAACACAAGCAAAACATAATAATAATCTTTATTACAGTCAGTACTGGTGATTTTCAGTGAACCCAAAGAGAGTTGTGGATGATTAAAAACAAATAGACAGTATATGTGTGGAAGATGAGGTAGACTGCTACAAATTGTACATGCACACACATGCACACGGGCTTACCACAGGTCTGTGGACGTCCCAGAAGGCTCTCTCCTGACTGTCGAGGATCTTCCTCTCGGTTTTATCCTTTTTTCTGTCGATCCTGCAGATGAGCTCAGTCAGTGTGAGAAATACAGCATGCAGCGTTGTACATGCAGCCGTTGAATTAGGATGGAAGGATAAGAAGCGGAGAGAGATAGCCTGGAGATTATAAAGTCTGTATGCCCATCAGTTTTTAACAATATTGAAGATCATGTGCTCAAAGGCTTGGTATGGTCTGTGCACCATCTCTTGTGTGTGAGCACTGTTCACAACCACTGATGTGTACATACTGCAGCACTGACAGGACACACTGTGGGCCAATCTACCAAAAGGACATCCTTCCTTTGTAGTTCAAATAAAAAAGCATCTCAGTGTCTTTACTTGGAAATGAAGGCTGTAGCCATCTTGACAGAATAGCATTCCCAGAGATTAAATAATTACACTTTTGACCACACTTTAGTACTGTACTTTTGTGAAGTAAAAGTACCTTAGTTAGAACTGTCCAAGGTGTTCATTTTTCATATGGAGGACATCCAAATTGTAAAAAAAAAAAATCTATATTAAGTCATGTGGACAAAAGAGCATAGTTCTGTGTGACCACTGGCTTTTTCAAAACTGTTGGTCACACAGACCAGAAAGCAATTCTCAAAAAGATGCTGCATGCAACTGGCACAATCACTAAGTCCTATATATTATGGTGTGCACACACACACACACACACACACACACACACACACACACACACACACACGCGTCCATAATGTTTTTCTTTGCATCTAAAGATCTTGGGACTATGTTGAACATACCATTCTCTATACCTTGGTTTCGGTGTATGGCAATGGTATATATCTGTTTTATCGTCCTTTTTACCTTCTTCTGTCTCCATTTTCCAAGTCATACATGTTCCCAAAGCTTACCGTCTATCATTGCTAAATCATGAAAAGGATGCATCATGTGATATACCTCAGAAACATAAAGCAGTAGACCTCCGAGCCCCCGCTGGCCAGTTAATGTTGTATGAAGCGCCATTACAGGAGGGTTAATGGAGTCTGTCAGAAACACTCACTGTTCATGACATGGGATGTCACACACAGATTTTATTGTAGTGTTTTTCTTTTACCTTAAGTGTGAGTGACATCACTGCATGCATCGTAGTTTTATGAGTTGCTGTGGTAACCGAGCACACTTACTTGACCTGGGCCTCAGCCTGCATGTAGATAAACTCCCACTTCCTGGCAAAGGCTCTCTGCAGCCTGGCTAGGTTCTCCTGTTGCAGAGGAGAAAGAGACACAGATATGTTGTGATCAAAGAAATCTCAAAAGAAACATTATAACACTTAATTAAAATTAAAACAACAGTTTTTAAGTTTCTGAGATAAAATAAACATCTTATATTATTACAGACGCACATGAATCTGACCTTCAGGGGATTGTGATGTTCTGCCTTGAGCTTGACACACAAATCAATCAATCAGAAGTATTGATCTGTTTCTAAAGGAAAAATCTAGCACTCACCGCCTCATAATCTGCCAGCTCCAGTCTGGTCTTGTTCTGCATGGTCCGCTTGCACAGGTAAATGGCTGCAAGAGGGAAGAGATACTGTCGGAAACTGGGATTTATCAGTTGGCCTATCCACATTCCCTTTCATCCATGCATCTCTCATCCTCTATGCACCTCTCCTCACCTCCCATGGTACGAGAGTATAATCAGTTTTGGAGGCCGCCTGTCCACCTAGGAAAATGTTGCTTTAGGAAAATAAGGTGGAGTGTGAAGAGGCCCTGAGCCCTAAACTCCAACCATCGGTGACAGGATGATGAAGGACAGAAAGTGGAGTGGTGGTCCCCTCTACAGCTAAGGGTACAAGTTGTGCTACAGTCTATCGCTCAGTGGGAGGCCATTGGTATTTATAGTCAGGTATAACCTGGTACATAGGTGTGTTTAATCCTATAAAGAGGGTATTATCATTAAGATTTTCATTATATCAAATCCCATTTGTTTACACTGTATATGATACGATATCCATTTAATGTATTTACATTCTGTAATTACCTCTCTAGAAGTTAGTTTTCATTGTTAGTGGACCTCCCACATGGGTTGCAGGTTTCCTCAGAAACTCAAAATGATTAAATCATTGTATTGTTAGCAGCTCTTTAGCCAGATAAACCACTAGACCGTGTTGAAAAGAAACTGAACTTCATTCAGCCTTTGAATGAAAAGTTACAAAAAATGTTTTGCAGTTAAATTAAAACATGAAATTTAATTGTACATTTGGCAGACATCACATACGACTGGTTGAAAACCACATATTTAAACACTCAGTATATGCAAACCAACATATTGGTCTAGCCCAGCCCTGAATAAATATTTTGTTTTCGACGTGTCATAGCACTTTCACACATTTGCATCTAAAGCAGAAACTGTGACAATTATCTAAACAGTATAGTTGTTTCTGCAGATAAGATTAACATTGTGGGAGTTGAGCTGTACTCTACAGCCAAGCTATAAATATTCACTTACAGCTACACAATAATTTGTTTTCGGTCAAGATGTTGCTTGGTGAAGATAAAAGAAGATTTGTAGGAATAATTGTTTTGTGCCGTTATCAGTTCTGAAAATAGACAAGTAAAGGTCACAGTTATGTATGGATGATTGTATTATGCTGATTTTGGAAGTGTATAATGCACTCAACTTGATCTTTATAAGCATGTGAAAGTGCTATGAATTTAATTTACAGACCGAGTAATATGACAGTTGAGACATTGATACTGATCAATACTCCTTCAGATATCGTGTTGTCTTTTTGAGCCGTTCAGTGGCACTACATATATTTCTATTACAACAGTATTCAAGGATTATCAATTTGATGAAAACAACTCTAATCCTTCAACATACTGAAAGATTTCTCACAAAAATGTATGTGAAAAATAAAATAAAAACAAAAATGTTAATGTATCCCTCTTACCATAATCTGTGTTCTCAGGCTCCCAACAGTTGGATGGCCAAAAATACGGTGCCTGGTGGGAAAACAAAGTGAGATTGAAAAGACGTGGCTCAACCAGAGCTTAGTATTTCAAGGACGTAGAGACAATGCAGGCAATTGCATATTTTAAAATCTTGTGGACATTCTTTACGAGACCGTTGTGATGCCTCTGACACACAGCAGTGCACATGATTGCAATGCACCACTATGTGAGCAATAACATCTTTTATTATTAACAGTATTGAACAGATTCAGAACAGCTGACTCCTAAAACTTTTCTCCTAGTAAGTGGCATCCTGGGGTACTGCAGAGGCGTGGGAGTACCGCAGCAGCACAACAAAGTGAGAAGCGATGAAAGCTGCAAAATAAACAATGGGAGAGCAGAATAATAAAGCCAACAGGCAAAGCACAGATGTTGATAAGATAGTTTTTTGGCATGGCTCGCAGGGTTTTGAATCACAGTTTGTTGTAAAAAATCATCTTTAGTTGTTTCAATGAAGAGAGATTGTTACAGGGAGTTAATTATTTTGATTCTCCTCCTCTGTGTTTCTCTTTGCCTGGAAAAGGAAATGCTAATCATCTCCATGTAGCTTTTATCCGATGGTGAATGGCCCTCCTCCTCCTCCTCTTGTCTTCTCTTCCACTTCACTTTGAAGGAGAACCAAGGTCAAAGCCCGGTAATGTGCACTTCCGTCTCGTTTAATTAAACTGCTTCTCTAGCTAGAGACTCAACCCTCCAACAAGACTCGGTGAATAGGAAGGAGAAAGATGCTACACAGAGATCATTCTTATCTCATTGGTGCCGCCTTGCCGTTCCCCACAGAAGAATGAAAACAGTGTTTCCTATTTTTAATTAGGAAATTCTGGATACAACTGTCTGACATGATTAATCAGTGCCTTTAATGGCCCCATTTTATCTCTGAACAGTCAAGGAGGAGTAAAATGTCTTTCTTTTTGGTAGCCGCCTATTCCCCCAAACCTGCTTCCCTCCCTCGCTTGATGAATATTTCAACAGATCACCATTCATTTTTAATAGGGTCACAGGATCCCAACATAGTACTGAAAACGCTGAGGACCTTATGCCGTGTTCACACCGGACATCACCGCGGCAGTTTATTCACGCGAGTGAAACGAGGGTGTTCACACCAAACGCGAAAATCGCGCCGCGAAGGGGGCGTGGCTTATCTCAGTCGCTTGTCTCTGTGGAAGGAGCTTTCATTTCCACTATCGACCATGGAATAAATAACCACTAGTTCTGCTTTATACTTGTTGTTGAAGTCCCAAACATGTCGGAACATCAAACGCCCTCGTGTCTGGGTTCATAATATTATCCGTAGCCGCACACAGCTCGGTGAATTTCACAGACTCCTCCAGGAACTGCGTCTGGCTTCTCCGTAAAACGGATACCAATTCCTTCATCCACCATGGAAATAACCACTAGTTCTGCTTTATACTTGTTGTGTAACAAACGCGTCTATCTTGCCACAGCGCGTCTGTGCATTGACTTTGCATGTAATCTGGTCGCGCGTCAAATTCGCGCCGCGTCCGATGTGAACACGCCGTTAGTCTAGAAT